>JAOCZM010000026.1:8060000-8570000 GCA_026122235.1 Vinca minor
TAGCATCATTTTCCACTTCCAGCATGCATTTCTCTTCCTTAAGGTCGGAAAATTTCTGCAATAAGCATCTGTTTTCATCAAGCACCTTCGAATAACTTTCCTTTAAATCCAAATAAGCATTCTTCAATTCACCATGCTCTGCCAAATGACTCTCCACTTCTGCCTCAAGTAAAGAGATCTCTTCATTTGCCTTGGTCACCCTGGATTCCAACAATTTGTTTATCTCTAGAAGTTCATGCTTGTCATTCTGCACTGCCACAAGCTCCTCCTTGGTGACATTTAGCTCCTGCTCTATATGTTCCTTCTCTGACTCAATATCGTCGCTCTCTACTTTCACCTGGGTGAGTAGAGTAACAAGAACAGAATTTTCAACAGAAAGCAACTGCTCATCATCCTTGTACTTCAAGAGAGAATGTTTAATATCTCCAATACTTGCAACAATTTGATGTAAGAAGATTTGCTCATTTTCAATCTTATCTTGAAATATACCATCTGAATCAACTTCCAGTGCTTTGAACACTTGATAGATCCCTAACCTTAATTTTTCAATTTCATCTAGCAAAAGTTCAGCTTCCACCTGTTGCTCAAGATTTTCACTCTCCAATTCAGAAATTAGTTTCTCACCCAAATTGGAAGCTTCAACATGTTTCTGACATTCGATCAGCAGAGAGTAGTTTTTCTCCTCCATGTCCTTTATAAATTTCTGCATGATGGAAATCTCAAATTGGGCTCTTACAGCTTTATCAACTTCATCTTCAAATTCTTTCTCCCTCCACCGATTTTCATCTTGCAAGTGCTGAATATGATTTTCCAGACTAAACAAGCGGGTCTCACTCTGAAGTGTTGAGTTTGTCCTTTCATGCTTCTCGGAACTGAGGGAAAGTCGTAATTCATGAACTTCAGAGTTCATGGATTTGTTTTCCTTCTCCAAGCCAGCATATTTTTCTTCCAGCCCTGTAAATCTTTTCTCCAGGAACTCTAATCGTCGTTCAACATTCGCCAATTGGACAACCAGGGTTCCTCTTTCATTTAGAATATCAGATTTTTCATTCTTGAGTAATTGGCAGATCTCTTCTAAACCCTTTGATTTCTCCCTCAAACCTTCAAGCTCAATCTTTGCACCTGAAAGAGAATTCTCCAAGACAGCATTTTTTTCCAGGAGCTTCTGCATGTTCTCAGTTAAACCATGCATCTGTGACAGGAGTGCAGCTTTCTCGGCGACAAGGACAGATTTTTCTCCAAGCATAAATTGACATTCCCCTTGAATTTCCCTGACTTTTCCTCGTGATGCTTCTAGCTCACCATTAACCTCCGACAAGGATCTCTCTAGGATATTTTTCTGCTTTGATAGTTCCTCCATGTTTTCCAGCTTCTTAGAAAGAGCTCCTTTCTCATTTGTTTCCTTTTCGCACATTTGTATTAGTCTTGAGTTCTCATCCAGCAAGTTCTTAACCGAAGACACAAGGGTATCTGGTGTTAAACCAATTGATACCAGTTTTTCAACTAAAGCATGATATCTTCCATTCAGGCCCCTTATTTCCTCTTTCAGAGACAATATTTCCTTCTGAAGGGAATTACTTTGGCCGTTTTGCTGTGCAACCTCTTCTTCAAGTCTCTCCTTCATCTCCCTCAAGCAAAGAATTTCATTTTGCAGATTCTCAGTTGAAATGGTCGATGACTTTGTCTGTTCTCTCAAGCTAAGATTTTCATCCTTAACACGCATAACTTCATCTTCCAGCTCATGTTTGCATATCTCCAAATCCCTTAACATTTGAAGCCCTGTTTTAAGTTCCAGTGCTAGAGCTCTGTGCTCTTCTTGGGATTGAGAGTGAACGTTCTGCAACGTTTGGAGCATGGCTTCAATCTGGGAATAGCGCAAATGCTCATCTTGCACACATTCCTGAAGCCTCTCCAACTCCTCCTGCTTCTGAGAAAGTTCTCGGTCTTTCATTGCAATCTTCTTCGCCAAATCAGATGCTTCCAGCTGTAGTGACTCATTCGAAATCTCCAAGAGATTGCGCTTGTCTTCAGAATTTTTAAGTTTCATAGCTCCTATCAAGATCTCAGAATTGAGGCGCTTGACATCCTCCTGAGCACGAGATATTTCATTTTCAAGCTCAGATATTCTCTTTAGGCAATTCTTGTACTGGAGTGCTGAAGATTCTCTCTCCTCATGTAGCTCAGCAAGAGCCTTTCTCAGTCTATGAACTTCATTTTCAGCTGCCTCCGCCTGTTGTTTAAACAGTGTGACATCCTTCTCCGCCAAAGAGATTTTATTCTCCAAACGAGATATCTGCTCCAAATAGGTCCTGTGGTTCAGAAGGTCATCTGCTTTTTCAGACTCCAGTCTGGAGATTTGACTACTTAGGCATTGAGCCTCAGTTTCTGCCTTAAATAATTTCTTGGTCAAACCTTCTAGGTCCTCTTCAACATGAGAAACCTTATCCTTCAGATCAGTAATCATCTCCATTGACTCCTTGTTCTTCATAACAGCAGCTTCCTTTTCAAATTCTAAGCTAGTAAGGGCTTCCTTCAGTGTCTGAACTTCCATTTCGGCTCTGATTGCTTGTTGATTGCGCCTCGTGGAATCACTTTGAGCACTCTTGAGCTCAGCCTCGATATCAGAAAACTTTCCCAAACAGATTTGGTACTGGAGGAAGACAGCGTCCTTTTCAGCTTGAATATCTGCAAGGAACTTCTTCAAATTTTGAAGTTCACTTTCTGCCTTAACTGCACGCTCAGACTCAGAAACAGCCTTGGCCTTGAGATTTTCATTCTCACTTGATAATTGGAGTACTTCAGTATGTAGACTTTGATCTTCTGTCTCATGAATCAGGGATTTTTTCAATCTTTCTTCAAAATTTTCTTCTGTTGTCCCTTTACCCCCAATCATCTCATATAGCTGTTTCAAACCCTTTTTCCTGTTGCCAGCATCAGAATCCGTGGAATTATGTCCACTCTTTTCTGCGCTTAGAAATGCACGCATTGGATGTGGTAGATCAGGCGTGTGAAGCTCTAGGTCATGTGATGAAGATCTTAAAGGCGAATCTTCATCCAGTACAAAAGGTACTTGGTTCGGAAAGGCTTCTGCCATGGTTTTTTGAGCTTGCCGCAGATCTCCTGTCAAATGATCATATCTTTCAGCTAAAGCCCGGTATGCCCGGTAGAACTCCTCCACCAGTTTCATAAGTTCAGGCCGTTTCTTGTAGTACATTTCCGCCCTTCTGGCAAATGAATCTGCATCTTCTTCAATGAGCTTTATCATTGCTTTTACTTTGGCATCCATGTCTGCTCAAATGCAATTAAGGCAGGTTTACTAGATGCTTTAATCAATTAACGAACGAAAGCAAAAGTTGAGAGAGAAAACTTGATAATATCAAGCATATGCCTGCAGAATACTTATGACAAGTAAAAACTACTGAAGTTAGAAGGTTGCTTTAGTTCTTGATTTATAATTATATCATGCCCAACGTTTTTGGTGCATGATGGGAACCAAGCCACCTGTTTTTAGCACCACCCATGCTTCTGCCATAGGGTTCACTTGAGAGGTTTCCATTTGTTTCTCAAGTTCATTATCCTACTATCACTATCTTATATGCTGTGAAAATTAGCTCATGGGCCTCCATATCCTCTCAAAACCAATTGGCTAGGAGAGGTGTTAGCCCATGAGCTTATAAGTTATTCGGATCTTCCTTAGGCACTCGATGTGGGACTTTATATTTCAACACTCCCCCTCACATCGAGGTGGGAGCCAAATTCAAAGCCCGGCACCCTACTTGGGCCAAACGGGGACAAAGAGCCCACACATCCTGCCTAAGGACCTGCTCTGATACCATGTGAAAAATAGCTCATGAGCCTCCATATCCTCTCAAAACCAATTGGCTAGGAGAGGTGTTAGCCCATGAGCTTATAAGTTATTCGGATCTTCCTTAGGCACTCGATGTGGGACTTTATATTTCAACATATGCAAATGGGGATTTTCTGTGATTCACCACCAAAGCACAATTTACCATTTTTGTTATAGCTTGTTTCATATGAATATTACCCCATCAGATTTGAAATTCCAAGCTTCTATATTGCCAGGCTATAGATATTCCTCTATGACGATACCGTAGACTTAGACAAAACGGTGCAGTCCAACATGACACATGGTAGGTGTTCTTACCAAAGGCTTTGGGTGAAGTATTTATAAAGACTGTAAGTTCATCTAAACTATATGAAGCGGTATATCCTACTGTAGGTTATGTATCATATAGTGACCATAAGGTATATAGCAAGACTATCAGGGCCTTTTACCTCCAACATAAATCTGATCGAATAATTTGTATTTCCAGTTTAAGTTTTTAATTATAGATGTATGTTGCCATACCCCCAATTATTGGTGACTTAATGGGTTATGCTATTGTTGTTGTTGTTGTTGTTGTTGCCATACATGACCAACTTCTCATCCTATCACATTAGTGTCTGAAAGTGTTGTGGAGAAACCTATCCATTCATATATAAAAAGAAAGTGCATAAAGTGCATATAGATACTGTGTTCATACTCATACATGATGACTCTAGTTAATACCAGAGGATGAACAATACAGCATCCCTGAAGAATTAACAAATGACAATCAATTTTGCATTTTGTTCTAGATTTTAACTTCCAACTGCGCAAAACAGTCTGCTTCGTAAATATTTGCAGTACCTTTGTACTTGTTACAGGGAAATATGAGGTAGGAGTAGGGTGCAAGGGAAGATTATCTGATATTACCAGGCATATAAATTTACCATTCAGCATACGTAATATCCAGACTTACGTAGCACAAGAAGCTCAGAAAGAGTGAAATTAATGTTTCGTATGAAAAGTAGCAAACAAAGAAAATCAAAAACATTTCCTCATCAAAGATTACTAGGGAAACTGCTGACCTGTAAGATTGTCTTGAAGCCATTTTGAGTTTTTTGGGCAATTGTGGCTGTCCCACCACCAAGAGTACAAGCGCCTAGACTCTGAGGTCAACAAGGTTGCCATGATTCCAGCAAAGAACAAATATGCAATCGGTTTTGATTTTGGAAAACCCTGGTCCTTGTTCCAGTTAAAGGAACCAATCGACCGGATCCAGGCCAGTATAAGAGGTGTCTATGCTCAAATCACCCAACTAGATTATATGGAGCATACTGGTCAAAGAAAATGGTTCTTGCTCCTACAAAAAGCATCATCCATAAACATTCATTAAGAAGAATCATTAAAAAATTGGAGAATCTTTTGTTCTACAATATGACAGAGGAAATTGTGTACCGGTAGTCAATCAAACACAATCCAGAAGCTAAAATCAACAGGACTCCTCAGTTGAACGTTCTTGAAACTACAAATCTGAGAAACTCGGTCTGAAGAAGCAAAGATTATGAAAAGTAGATCAGTAAAACACTCGGGTGAAAATATCTCAAAAGTACGTTATTAATCTACAGAAATTGTATGTCGAGAACTTTTCAGCCTGCATTTCTGAGATATGATGACAAGCATTACAAAATCATAAATCCACAAAGTGGTATAGACATTTGCAAAATAGCCTATATGTTCTCAAGGTTGCACCATAGCTCATACAACAACAACAACCGTAACATAACCCATTAAGTTCCCCAATAATTGGGGGTATGAGCAGTGATGGATACGAGACATACATAACCTTTACCATAGCTCATAACCAGATTAAATCAGAAGTTAACTGCACATGGAATCCAAGCAACATTGACTAAAAAAGGGATCTTTATAAAACAACAGAGATCAGAGATTTCCAAGAAAATCAAAAGAAACAGAGCAAGATTAGACCATATTTATCAAATCAGCAAATGGGCTTTGACAAGAGAACAAGAAGATTGAATCTTGTTCAGCTCACAAGCAGGAAACATAGAAACAGGAACTGTACTGCAAATGGGCCTCAACAAAAGAACCTCAAAACTGAATCTTTTACATCTTATCAGATCAAAGAACAAAATCTATTACAAGATCACAAAAAACAGCAAAATGTACATATATAGACTAACTCCAAAAGCAATCAAACACCATTATCTCAATCAAAGCTTCCAAGTTCCAACTAAATGGACCCAAAAAAGGCAAGGAATAACACGATTAGATTCTTACCAAAAACAACAAAAAACTGGAATCTGATAACAGAAACTTGATCAGCAGCTGTGATTGTAAGCTAACCCATTTTTTCTCTCAACCAAAGAAACTCATTCCCTCTCCAATTCCTCTCTTTCTCTCTCCTCTTCAAAGGGTCATCTGTATTTTATTCTCTATATTCATTCATTCGTTGGTACTGTGTCAGTGTGACAAACTGTAGAAGTACAGAAAGTGAACAACTTTATTTAGTATAATTCAAAGGGGCATTTTTATTTCATCAAAAAAAAAAAGGCATTTATACAAACACCTTATGGGTATTTTTTGCTTTTTATTATATACTGATTGAATTGCACATACTTACCAAAATTCACAGAGCACTATATGAATTCAAGATCTGAAAAAAGTAAAATGTAAAAAAAAAGAAGAAAAAAAATGTAACGGGAATACAGTAATTATGATGTCATTTATTGGGATTCTGAAAATCTTGCATTTACAGTATTTTTGTGTATCTTGATGTTTCCTTGTCGTTACTTTATAGGAAAACACAATGTGCTTCATACTTATGACTGGAATGAAATGACTGATTTATCCTTGTTTTTATTTATTTATTTATTAAAAAATAAAAAACTAAATTTTCGGCACCTAATTTTATTTTTAAAACTATTAAATTATTTATAAAATTTATAAATTTATAAAATATTAAAATTCAACCTAAAATGGTAAGATTTGTTTGGATTTGGATATTTATATATTGATTTTTATTCTTCACAAAAGTTTCTAATTTTTTTACAAACAATGTAAATAAAATTACCAAATTTGTCACTAAATTTACAATTTTATCATTTGGTTAAAACTGAGATAAAAATGGTAAAATTAGAATTTAATTTGATAATTTTCATTTTTAAATAGTAAATTTTATTTTTCACTATATTTACCATTATTATAAAATAAATTACTATTTTTGTCATGAAATACACCATTATTGCATCTAAATTTACTATTTTATATAATATAAATATTCATGATAAACATAGTAAGTTTCAAATTAAAAATGGTAAGATTATAAAATAAAGTAGTAATATTCAATATTTACTAGTTATTTATTAAAATTTACTAAATTTGATTTTAATTTTACCATTGAAAATACCAAACTTACTAATCATACAAAAAATCTGGTCAACAATAGTGGGTTGACTAATTTGATATGTAATCGGTCACTTGACTTGGGTGACGTGTCAATCTCTTATTCGTCCATGTCATTTAGTTAAATTTTTTAAAATTAAAAACCTAAAAATTTGTTATTGCCGGTAATTTTTTTCAACATTTCAATTATTTATTGTTTTATCTCTAATCTCTACGTGCTGAAAATTTAACTTTTCGGCACCACATCACATCTCTAAAAAATTTATTGAGCATCAGTCATAACTCATAACTCATAAGGGCATAAGCGCCCTCACCGTCATGTCCCTAATGCCAACATAATGTGTCTCAAGAGAGATCTAATAGAATTGTATATACATTAATAAATCATCTGATTCTTGCACTTAGTAAGAATTGAACCTTCACTCTGTAAATGAACACAATGTTATCAAAATATTATTTGTGATGGTATTTATTTATTAATATTAGGAGTAGAGTTCCAACCTATGATTAGTAATATAAAATGAAATTTGTAAATAGTTTAATGTCTATAATAACCATTCGCCCTTTCATTTTAACATTCGATAAATGCAAAACCAAACACAATATACATCTATATCTCGTGGGACGAGGGGAATTCTTTATAGTCTTTTTGTCTAAAAGTAAATATTCAATTTTTTATTCATTAATAAGATTTGTGAGTATAGAGTATTCGATCTGAAACATAAGAAATACTTTTTTTTTCAAAATCAATAAATTTATACATACTATTTACAAATAAAAAAAAATATAAAAGTAACGAATCTACCTTATACCTTAGTTGTGTGTCTATGAATACTATTTCTATCAAGAACTTAAGTTAGAAGGAAATTTTCTTATATATGTTTTTATCTTAGTAGAGCATACTTCTCTTTGGCTTTAAGGATATGAAATGTATGTTTGAAAAAGCCTTGCCACCTTATTAAGCACTTCAACTTTAGATGTTGTCTCATCTTCTTAGCTTGTTCTAGTTCTACTACCCGGAAAATTTAATTTTAGTACCGTTCTTGTAAAATTGATCTTATAATCCCTTACATGAATTGAGTGAGGTCTACCTATAGATGTAGGACCAACTCAATTTATGTGAGGGGAATGTGAGACCAATCTCACAAAGACGTTGCTAGGATTGGGTGATCCTTACTGCCCTTCCCCCCACCTTATTTATGCTCTAATTTTTCCCTTTTTGTCTCAAAATGTGGAATAAAGAGAAATATCCCTCACTTCTTTTCATGACAAAATGGCTAGTCCAACTCTTTTGGTCTTTGCCCATATTGTAATGCAGCCTTTGGGGGCATCTTTTGATAGTTGAATATGACTGCAATTTTTTTTTTTTTTTTGATGAATAAGAAATTTTTCATTAATCACAATGTAGCTGAGGTCATTACAATTAAAGAAAAATATGAAATTACAAGAAAATAAAAGTTATATAAGGATACGCTCATGACCCTATAAATTGTCAATCTCGAAGGAAGATGTTGAAATTGATTTTCTCCTGCCTTTGTGTTTAAGGATTGCGATGGAGATGCTGCGAAAAAGAAGATTATGTATTTTTTTATCCTACTAGTTTTTAATTTAGTATCTCCTAACCACTCAAGTTTTCTTGGTTGTGGATTTTGTGTGTTATCATTGTTTTTTTTTTGAATATGACTGCAATAGTTATTCATTAGTGTGCACTAACTAAAAACATGTCTCTCATACAATAATTTGTAAACCAGCAAAAAGATAAATCGCACTAGACAAACCTATGCAACAAACACAGGCCAACTCCCTTTAACCTTCATCAAGTTTCCAGTAAAAAAAGAAAAGGTAAAAAGGTATTACATCTTTTTCAGGTATATATATCCAGGAGGACAAAATTTTATTACCCCACCCAAGGACTAGGCTTTTCCAGATAATGCCAGTTACCACTTATAATTGCTTATGCACTTTTGACTCATAACGATACTATGCAGTAGTAATATAGTACTCTCTTTATTCCCTAATATAATAATTTTATTACATATCGCGAAAATTAAGGAACTAAAAAATAATATAAAAAATAATATACTTTATTAGTTAAATTACAAATAATTTTCTTGACTTGTATACCATTAATTTTATTTAAGAGAGTAATATTAATATTTTGAATAAAAAACATCTTAAATTTTTATTTTCTTAATTTTTGCAACATATAATGAAAATTTTATATTAAGGAATAAAGGTAGTACAAAAGTCTGTAGTTGGTTTAACAATTATTGAGATGTTTAAGACTCCTCAAGCTCAAAGTTTATAAAGAGACCAACATTGTGGTGGAGTGAACGAGATTCCTCCCCTTAAGAATGATTAGAGTTTGAATCGCGATCATGATATTTGTATAGAGTACTCGGTCTAAACTAGTCAAATCTGTCGTGATTAGACACTAGATGGAAACCAAAAAAAAAAAAGTTTATAAAGAAGCTACATGCAATTGACCAGCTTCTATTTTTCATTTTTCTTTTTCTTTTTCAGAAAATCATATACTATGTTACAAAGGGATAGGAGGGACGAAACCATAAATTGTATGTTGGGGGCGAAAAACTGGAACAGTATGTCGAACTATATATAAAAGTTACAAAAATAATAATTTGGGGAACGAACTTGATCAAATGTTCTGAAATACATATAAAATTTACTATATCTGCTAGTATTTTTAAAATTTTCGAGAGACGGCAGGATAGGAGAAGGGAAGAACATAAGATATCGGTTTAAAAATTACGAATTCGAGTCATTATAATACAATTTAATATTGTATTTGTTAAGTTTATTTTGTTTAGATCTCAATTACATTAGTTAGATAATACCCTATGTGGATAAGCTTCTTATTTAAGAAGACTCATATAAAACATGGAAACATTATGGTGATAATTGTGAGTGTCAACCCGAAGGGGAACAATATTCTTTGATTCGAGTCTAAAAGTACAACTTTCTATTGGTGGTGCCACAAACTTTGAATCTTTTCTAGTGTGGGCTTACTATTAAAGAGAAATAAAAAGTTTGGAATTTTTTTATAAGGATCTTTTTAATTAATCAAAGGCGGACCTTGGTTAGATCTCCATGGCACCGCCTGGTTCTATGTCCTCATTCTTTTTTTCGATGTATAAAGAATTATTCATTAATAATAAAATGGTTGGATCATTATAACTAGAATAATTCACAAACTTTTTTTTCTAATACAATAAAAAAGAAGAGTTGATGAACCAAAAAATCAAGTAAAATAGAAAATAGAAGTTACACATTGTAATAGGTAAAAAAGAATTAAAAAAAAAATACTAATAATAGTAATATAATAAACAAACAAAAGTCAGTCTTCTCCGCAACGTCTTCATCGTCATACTTGAACCACAAAAGCAAGCATTCGGTTTCAATCTCTTTAAAAAGACAACGATTAAGAAGACCATGTGCGTATCAACGATCTAAACAATCGCTTAGAAAATAGGTGAAACTCAAGAAATGACCCAGATATAATATGGCTAAACAGATCATTCCACCAAGGAAATGAGCAACAAGCCGATCTAAGACAATCGACAAAAGATCTCGCCCCGAAAAGTCTTAAATCTTGATGAAAAATGCTCAAAGAAAAAGTCTATTGATATTTGCGATTAAAAGGAGGAGAGGAGACACAAGAAAGTGAGTGAATAATGGCTGGTAGCTGGAGTTTTTAGCCACATCTTAAAAAAAATTGATAGAGAGAATTGTTTAGGAGAGTATTCTATGTCCTCATTCTATAACACACGTCATTTGCTAAAATGAATGTACTATTGGATTCTCCATAATATATCATGTCTTGCCCAAAAGAATTATTTACTTTTATTTTTTTTTTTAAAATTACCTAATCAATTAGAAAAAGAAGATGGGGGAGCTGGAATATTTTACCCAAATTTGCAATTGTCTACTCCCTCAATAATTCAACATAAATTTTAAAAAGTTTGTCCAATCATTCATGAAATGAAGAAAATATTCTCTATATCCTGGATGTTATAGGGAAAATATTAAAGAGAATGTAGCAGAGGATTTGAAATGCTACAAGAAAATTTCTATATAATAGCGTAAGAATTGTCTTAATAAATCAGTCGTTTTTCATCACGTTCTTAGTAATCTTTTTAAATTTGAATTTCCCGTTTCAATAGTTAATACACTAATTTGATAGTTATAGACTGTTTTGATGAATAGTTACTGTCATTTCTGCTATAATAATCATCATATAACTAAGATTTATCAAGACATTATTATAATTAAATTAACATAAATGCATGATTAGGTAGATGTCCTACTCAATATTGGATGAGAGATATCTGGATTTGCAAGAAAAAAACTACAACACTCTAATTCCAAGAGTGGTTTGGATAGGACATCTTAAGTTTTTGAGAAATTTTGAGAAAATAAAATACTTGACCTAATTATGATTAATCATTTTTATTATGCATTTTTCGAGTTATTTTGTTAAAAAATCATTAAAATATCTGTCGTGAAACCTCAAGAGCGGTTTGGATTGAAGTAACAAAGAATAATATGACTTTGTTAAATTTAAATAAAAAAATTTAGTGTTAACAATTACACGTGATTTTTTTTTTTTCCATTAATGACATGTAACTCAACCTATTGGGGTTTACTTTGTTGTTGCTGTGGGTGTAGGGAGGGGAAAAGAGGATGGGGATGGGCACGTGTCCGAAGAGTAATAAGTCTGAAATCTTTTGATCCGATAATGAGTGTTTTACCAATTGCCGATGAAACAATTTCTCTTTTCATTCATTTTTTGGGTTTGTATTATTATTCATTTGTCTATGGAAATTGTTGTGGACAAACAAAATAGTCCATAGGAAATTATAATTTACTTGAACAAACTATATGAACAATGAGAGGTTTTGTTCAAGTGTGAAATGAATAGAGATCAATTCCAACAAAAATTTGACTTGCAAATGAATAATTAAATTGTGTAGTCCATAATTTGACTAAATGCTTATACTATTGCATTGCAGTATTAATTAATGATTAAGTGTAAGAAGTCCCTTAGGTTGTTTGGGAGATGTTTTCTTTAATCTCATTCAAGAAATTATACAAGTACTACCATGGAAGATAATAAAATGAAGGAATGGTCAATTAGTTTGTAGGTCTGTTCTTGATTGCTAAAAAGGCCAATTTTGTAAAACTAACTTTTCATTTATTGGAAAAGAACACAACACGTGATTATTTTGTATTTAATATTTAGACTACTTGAGATATTTTTATCATACATGGAATAAACGTGAAAAGCCTGAATGAAATATAAGGATAGATATGTATTTGTGGTCACCTTAGATCTATGGATCGCTTTCTAATTGTTCGAATCATTTGTTACACTTTAATTACGAAAACTTTAAGTGTGAATATGATTATAGTTAAAAATGTCACAAGAAATGTTAAAGAGAATCCCGTATAACTTTCTGACCGACAAGTGTGAGAATGAGTCGCTTTCCGCCAAATAGTCTGTAGGTTTTTGCCGCATTTCAGACAGACAAGTAGTGTAATAATTAAGTATTAGATCATACACAATAAAAATCGCATCTAAAATTCATACGTCTGTGACACCTCATTAGACAGATTATCAAAATTTTCCAAACTTTTGTGACTGTTACCTACCCTTCCTAATGCACCATACCTCTTTCCCCTCCACTACCCTTGAATATAGGACACTCTCAGTAGACTATACTAACCCTACCATATGATGGTCTGGTCATATGATATGATGTATCATTCAGCCAAAGTAATATCAGCACCAATGCATTAAAATGCTTGACCTATTCATGGTGGATTGGAGCACTGAGCCCTTAGGAAAAGAACTGACCACATTAATATAGAATGAAGAGAGAGATAATTTTATAGTGATTTTGTCTTTTCTGAATCACATGATTCACGTGGATTTGATACATATAAGAAAAATCCTTAGGAAAAGTCCTTTCATATGGTTCATTATGCATAAGGGATCATAACTCCGGGTGAATCTTATTCTTTTTAGAAAAAATCCATTTCTACAAGTCCTTCCAATAGAAAGGTCAAAGAGGCCGTAGTCCAGTGGGGCAAGTCTCGACTCGTGACCAAGAGGTCCCGAGTTCAACACCCTCCCCATTCATGGGGGCAAGCTTAAAATGTCTCCCTTTCTAGAGCTATCTCCTACTCCTGTGAGGCAGTTCTCTCTTCCCTTCATGGGGCAATCGCCCAGCAGAGCTTAAAAAAAAAAAAGTGGCAATAATTAACAACTATACATTAGGTCCACAATCTTGAAACAATAGGCCCACAATCTTGAAAACTTTTTTCTTTTTTCTTTTCTTTTTGAGTAGTTAAAAAAGTGTAAAAATGACTCTTCTAATTGCTAGCCAAACTAATAGCTTTTTCTTCTTTCTTAAAATAATTCTCTCTTTTTTTGATGAATTTTTTCTTAAAATAATTCACTAGCTTTGTATTTTTCATTTTTCATTTTTCATTTTTCATTTTTCAGATAGGAAAAGTGTAAAATGAATGCCGAGAATGAAGTCACATGACTTATAAATTTAAGAGAAGGACCATGAAAATTGAAGAGGGGTATTAACTTTTAGAAGGTAATAATTGAACATACCCCAAAAAATTCATCACTGATATACAATTGAACCCCTCAAATTCAGTACATATGTAATAATTTTTGGAACAGATGTTGCATACTTTTGAACAAGCGTTAAATCCCATTCAACAGATATTCTCTCCTCGTGAACACTTGTTCTAAAGTTGCAATATGTGTTTTATCATGATAAACACTTGTCCTTAGGTATGTAAAACATGGCTAACGTAATAGGTGTTTGAAAATCACAACACGTGTCCTCGCAATTAGACCGTAGAAAATTTTGATTCAACTTCCAAAATTGTTTAGTATGTACTGAATTTTAATTGTTCTACACTATAGTCGAACCGCAAAAAACTGGAACATATGGTACATTTAAGAGCGAATTGCTTATTTTAGACTTAAACAATTTATGCTTTTCGCTTTTTAGAATTAAACTTTGTTTTCGACCTTTTGTAGACTTAAAAAATTTACGGGTACCCCGATATAGATTTTTTTCAAATTTCCGACAAAAAACTCACCGACATGCAAAACTGTGTCGTTTTGACAGGGGTAAAAAAGTCTTTTCAGCTTTACAAAACAAATTGCTTATTTTAGACTTCAACAATTTATGTTTTTCGCTTTTAGACTAAAACTTTGTTTTCGACCTTTTGTAGACTTAAACAATTTACGGGTAACTTGATATAGATTTTTTTTTAAATTTCCGAACTCACCGACATGCAAAACTGTGTCGTTTTGACAGGGGTAAAAAAGTCTTTTCAGCTTTACAAATCAAAACAAATAAATAAATAAATAATTGAGTCGACCCAATCAAATCCAACCCGACCCATTTTCCATGTCTTCTCCCCATTCTCATCCTACCACCATCTTCATCTTCTCCACCCTAACCACCATAATCACAATCAACACCATCAACATCTCCAACATCACCATCTTCTCCACCATCACATTTCTTTTTTAAGAACAACAAGGTTTTTAAATCTTCAATTCACATATTACCTTGTTGTTTGGGGACAACCAAATTTTTGGGCTTTTCTGTTCATGGTTTCCACTTAAGATTGTAATTAGGATTTCGTTTCTACTTATAAATAGACTACTTATGTAACATAAATATTGAATCGCTACATAGTAAATATCTTGGTTTGGCAGCGCCCTAGACTAGTCGATTTGGCATAACTGGGTTAACAATTTCTTGGGTATTTCTTTATCTTTTTCGATCTCGTTTTCTCTCTCATTGTTGCTGTTTATTTCCTAACATTTAGCTGGTGACTTGATTTTATTTTTAGAGTGATTATTTATTTATTTTCATGCTATGGTTATTTTTTTCTGTAATGGTAATGGTATAGTTATGTAGGTAGGATGGAATTGGAAATGAAATTTCTTTTTTAGTGGAGAAAGGAACGTGGAAGATTAGTATAAGTCACGGCAAAAACACCGATTTCGTCCAAAAAATTATTGTAAATCTATATCGGGGTACCCGTAAATTGTTTAAGTCTACAAAAGGTCGAAAACAAAATTTAAGTCTAAAAAACGAAAAGTATAAATTGTTTAAGTCTAAAATAAGCAATTCGCTCTTATTTATTTGTTTTTTTTTTGTAAAGCTGAAAAGACTTTTTTACCCCTGTCAAAATGACACAGTTTTGCATGTCGGTGAGTTTTTTGTCGGAAATTTGAAAAAAAATCTATATCGGAATACCCGTAAATTGTTTAAGTCTACAAAAGGTCGAAAACAAAGTTTAAGTCTAAAAAGTGAAAAGTATAAATTATTTAAGTCTAAAATAAGCAATTCGCTCTATATTTAATGAATAAAGTTATGGTACAAATAACAGTCACATGTTTCACTACTGCTGGCTTAAATCACTATTCAAAACCTATTTTTCCCCTCTTGAAAAGTCACAATGTGATCAATGGTGTCCTATCCTAATGGGGCAGGCGCCTGCCCACGACCTCAAGATCGTGGGTTCGATATTTTCCGCCTGCGTGCGACAAGTTTTAATCTCCCTTTCTAAGGCTATATTCTCCTCGTCTAAGGCAGTTTTCTCTCCCCTATATGGGGCAATCATCCAATCGGACTTCAAAAAAAAAAAAAAAGTCACAATGTGATCACAAGGTCCTTAGTCCAGTGGGGCAACGACCTACCCACGACCTTGAGGTTGTGGGTTCGATACCCTCCCCGCGCATGGGGCATGCTTTAAATTATCTCTCTTTCTAGGGTTATCTCCTCCTCCTCTTGTGAGGTGCTACTCTCCTCTTTGGGGTGTACGCCCATCTGGGCTTCAAAAAAAAAGAAAAGTCACAATGTGCACAAGAAATTGATAAAAAAAGGGATGAAGAATATTATGTCAAATATTGTTTTTTCTGAGATTGTAAAGATAATATGTGATTTTGATTGAAAAGAATGATAAAGTTTTTCATGAAAGACAATTCATAAAAGAGCTTTTTATAAAATTGATATTACTTCTACTTTAAATTGAAGGCACAAAAGCTATCTATACTATATATCAAATGTTTCTTAGCCCAGTGGGTAAGGGTCTGCCCACGACCATAAGGTCGTGGTCGTGGGTTCGATACCCTCCCCATGCAATGGGACAAATTTTAATTGTCTCTCTTTGTAGGGTTATCTTCTCCTCTTGTAAAACGCTTCTCTCTCCCTTTTGGACAACCGCCCATCGGGACTTCGGGAAAAAAAAAAAAGCTACTGCTTTAATTTTAGATACTTCTATTTTGATGCGTAAAAGTTAACATGACTTCATTAGTTAGTCATATTTCAAACTAGTTAAAGTGGGATTTATATAATACAGAGAAAAGAAAATATAAAGACTACATCATATATTAAGGTTTTGAAGCTCAGCCCGGACCGGTTGGACCGCCGACCGGCATGTTTTGCGGTCCGGTTTGACCTCAAAACCGGTAGGTATAAAAAATATACTTCTTTTGTTCAACCCGGTAAAATTTGACGGTCGGACCGTCTAACTCGAAAACCAGAGCATGTTTAGTAGAACCAGCCGGGTCAAATATGTTATAATTTTTTTTTTATAAAAAAAAAAAAAAAAGAAAAAATTGGTTATTCTAGTTGAAATTGTTATTGTCTTGTTGGATTGCCTATGATTTATGTTTATTATTTAATCTTGTTTGGAGACTTTATTTTTATTTAGAGTTTTATTATAAGGACCTATGAGTTGTGATTGAAGGAAGTTACATAGCATTTTGTTAATTTTCAAGTTTATATTAAGCTAGTGTTTTAAGGTTTGAATTTGTGCATCCCATATTAGTTGGAAAATTTCACATTTATTTCATTTTAAATAATAAATTTCATTTATTTCACAAAATTTTCATATTAATTATTTATTTATAATATTTATTACGTCACCGGGTCAATTAAAAGGTCGATGACGGTACACCCATCAGTCCGACTAGTGATTCGTAACCCAATAATTTTTCCGAGTCGATGTCCGATTCGAGTTTTAAAATCTTGTATATTACTATAAAATAGTAACTTTTATGATAAGAAAAATTGAGTTTTACAATTAGGAATTTGGATACATTACTTTTATGTGCTCCTCGTGACAATAACTAGCTTGACACGAAGGTTATATTTTGTCTATATGATAATTCTTTTAGTTAGTAAAATCTAAGAATATTGTAGATTTGGTCTGTCTAGTGTTAGAAAAAAATGATAATCTTGTAGACTCAATAACTCTCATATGAAACGTGGAGACACTTTTGTTAGTTGATGACTTTTCAGTTTCGAATCTCCCAATTGGTTTAAGTAAAAATTACGAATTTGAGTCACCATAGTACAATTTAATATTGTATTTTGATGGGATCAAGCCTAAAATAATGATTTTTGCTGAATAATTTGGAGCTAATAAAGAAGCATTCGACCTATGTTCACAAAATGACTACACTGACTATGGTTCGGATTGAGGTTAGGCCTTTCCGCCCAGTAATAAAAAATGGCGCTACCCCACATCGATCCGTATAAGGTATGGCTTGAACCCTCTAAAAACAGAGGTCTTCTCACTTCATTTACTTTAAGTCATTTCTAACTCTCGAAATACACGCTAATTTCTTTATACTCTTAATATCTGAACTAATTTTAGCATCAGGGCGGTATTGAGTTATTCCCTCATCTTTTTTAACTTTGCTTATTCTAGCAAGTGATTAGGAACTCATCTTGGATCAAGAAGCCCGTCTCCATATCCGAGTCATTACCTCTCTCTTTAGCTCGGCTAGCTCTCTCACGAACAGGAAGCTCGACTAAACCTTTAATTTTGGCTCGGGATCCTTCTGATTTCTCTCTTTTGCTACTTTCCCCCAAATTTAGCTATTCCTAATTAAAAACGTATCACCTTTGTTAAATTTATTATGTTCAGATTTCAATTACATTAGTCAAATAATACCGATGTGTGATACCCGTAACTTTTGCTTACGTGATTTCTGACGTGTAATTAATTTTTATGGGAGTAACTGTGTAGGAGTAATATTTTTAGTGTGATTACGTGACCATGTGTCAATTTAATTTTAAAAACATGTTACGTGTTTTATTATGTGTACGTTTTATTGAGGAGCGTTTCGCACACGTATCTTAATTAAGGAATTCAAATTGTGTTTCACCTAAATGATGAGATTTGGATTAGGAAAGTTAACATAATGTGAATAAAATATATAGGAAATCACATTAAATAAATAAGAAATTAATATAATTAATTAATAAATTAAAATACAATAAAAAGAAAATAGAAAAGTAAATATAATGGCAGTTCGTGGCTTGAGGGAAGAAAGGTAAAAAAATAAAATAAAATAAAATAAAAAGTAACCATTAACTAGTCGTGGGCATTGATTAAGGGGAAGCCTTGGGGGGAACATGGTTTCGTGGGTTTGGGGAATGAGCAAGAGAAAAGGAATAGTATATATATACATATATTAGTTTCGTGGGCAGTGAGGTTTTGGGTGAGATTTTAGATTTTTAGGCAGACTTTGAGAGATCACTGAGAGAGTGTTAATTGTCTGTTTCCAGCTTATAATATACCGAATCGAAGATAATCGAATAAGCTTCGAGTGAGCGCAGACGGCACATCATTCCGATTCCCGACCAGAAAGTTATAGCTCTGCGAGTAGAACTGGGCAGTGTTGTTTCGGATTTTTATATTATTTTCTGTCCGGAATTGATGTATATATGTTGGAACTGTTTTGAATTGTTTAATTACTGATTTTATGTAAATTAGTATATAAACTGTTGAGGTTACGAATTAATTGCACGTTTGTGTTTATTGTTTTAATAATTGAATATCTATCTTGTAATTGTTATGTTTACCAAATGAGATATAATCTGAAATATTTTCACAGTTTATGTAATTCGTTATATATCTAATTGTATACATTTATATTTATTCGTGAATTGTTAATTGGTCAATTGATGAACTCACATAATTGTTTTATCGTTTTGGTCGTCTTAATTAATTAATACTTGGAGTTGTACTATTTGGTCTCGTCGTCTTTAGTCATATGTGGTATTGGTCGACCGAGTCGTCACCCCATTTTGAGCTCGTGTCTAGAACCTATTAAATGACAGGACTCGTTCGAAAGGTATACATGTGAGCACGATGATGTGTGAATGTGGTGATCCCGGGGATCATGCGTGGCACTTCATGGACCTTCACCTGATGAGGGAAAATCATTGGGACTGTAACGGTTTTGTGGAGTCCAAGGTGTTGGATGATGATACAATGTAGGATGAGTCCTTAAGGCATGAACCCGTTCGTTCAGGGGGTGAAACTGAACCCAGTGCGTATGAACTTCTTGGGGTCTTTCTAACAAGGCAAAGTGTTAGGGCCGTTACAGTTGTTGTCGTATAGTCGTGACTAGATACCTGAGCTCGAAATGTGGAAAGTCGTGTCACAGCAGTAGCTATACTCGTAGTGTCTTAGCAAGTATACAATTCGTGCGTACCGTTTGGACAGAGCACGGTGCCCTTCGTACATTCGGTTGTATAAGTGCTTGGACATGAGGAGCGTGGTTATTTAGCTTATTTGTTATCTTAACTAGTTGTTCTTATCCTATTTGATACTTGTGATTGTCGGTCCCTACTGAGCACCGGAGCTTAGTCCATCCGCTTTACTATGCAGGTGAGGATGATCCATTTAATGATATTGTTGAAGCTTGGGAATGGGACCATGATGAGTGACTCATAACCGACTTCAATTAAAGAACTTAGTTTATTTCATTTACTCATTTTTACTTGGAACAATTTTATTATTAGTATCGTTGAACAATTTCATTTGTAATAATTAGTTTCCGCTGTTGAACTCTTATTTCGGATTACTTCATAACTGAATTCCCATTTAGTAACTCTATTTGTCGGCTTTGGTGTTTCATTAACCAATGAGACACTACCATGTCATCGACTCTGGTTACGGGGTGTGACACGGTGTGGATCAGCTTCTTATTTAAGAAGGCTCATATGAAACATGGAAACATTTTGGTGATAATTGTGAGTGTCAACCCGAAGGGGAACAATATTATTTGATTCGAGTCTAAAAGTACAACTTTCTATTGGTGGTGCCACAAACTTTGAATCTTTTCTAGTGTGGGCTTAGTATTAAAGAGAAATAAAAAGTTTGGAATTTTTTATAAGGATTTTTTTAATTAATCAAAGGTGGACCTTGGTTAGATCTCCATGGCACCGCCTGGTTCTATGTCCTCGTTCTTTTTTTCGATCAATACATGATTATTCATTAATAATAAAATAATTGGGAGTGTGGATATTATAATTGGAATAGTTCACAAACTTATTTTCTAATACAATAAAAAAAAGGAGTTAATGAAGAAAAAAAAATCAAACAGAACGGAAAATAAAAATTAGACAATATAACAGATAATAAATCACACCCAAAATTTTTAAGTGAGAATGAACTAAAAATACTACTAATAGTAATCTAATAAACAAATAAAAGACAGTCATCTCCACAACATATTCATCGTCATCCTCGAACCACTTAAGTAAATCCTCGGTTTCAATTTCTTCCAAAGACAGTTATCAGAAGACCATGAGCGTATCAACGATCTAAAAAATTACCTAGAAAAGAGGTGAAAACTCCAAAAAGAGCTCAGATCAAATATGAGTAAGCATATCCTTCCACCCAAGAAAATGAGTAACAAGTCGATATAAGAAGATAGACAAAAGATCTTGCCCTAAAATCTTAAATCTTGATGAAAAACGCTTAAGAGATAGTCCATTGATATTTGCGACTAAAAGAAGGGATGAAGGCTCAAAATTAAATAAATAATGACTAGCTTCGAACCGGTAGGCGGGAGCTCTTCACAGGATTTTAATAATTGAAGGATGAAAGAGAAAGAAAAAGACTAATTTTTGGAGAGAGTATTCTATGTCCGCGCTCTATATATCATGTTTTGCCATGCGGAACAAATATTTTTTCTTTCGCACATTCAAAACAATTTTTCAAGACAAATACCGACTTTTTTGGTTAAAAACATGTGTTCATAGCACAGCCGGTCTCAAAACCAGAGTAGGTTTTTTTTTTTAAATCAATCTCAGCAGTAAAAAATTTAATCCAACTACTGAGAATTCGTCCCGCTCATGCGAAACAAATACCACCCGTTCCGCATAGGAGCCGTGCTGATTTTGCCCAAAAGAATAATTTACTTTTATTTTTATTTTTATTTTTATTTTTGAAAAATACCTAATCAATTGGAGAAAAAGGTGAGGGGTTTTGGAATATTTGACCCAAATTTGTAATTGTCTACTCCCTCAATAATTGAACATAAATTTTAAAAAGTTTGTCCAATCATTCATGAAATGGAGAACATATTGTCTATTACCTGAATTTATAGGAAAAATTACTAAAGAGAATGTAGCAGAGGATTTGAAATGCTAAATGAAGAAAATTTATATATAATAGTGTAAGAACAGCCTTAATAATTAACTCGGTCGTTTTTTCACCATGTCCTAAGTCAAAAAATAAAAATAAAATAAAGGCTTTACATTGTTTTAAATTGAAGACGAATTTCATGTACTTTTGATTTTGCTTAGTAATAGCACTAACTTCGTTACTTGTTGCGAAAATGAAGGAAGTATAAATTAAAAAAAAAAATTAATTAAAATATCAATATTATTCTCTTAAATAGAATTAGTGATAAACAAGTATTATGTAAGATAGTAATATTGGTATTTTGATTAAAAGAACATCTTAATTTATGATTATTTAATTTTCGCAACACGTAATGAAAGTCTTATACGGGGATTATATCTAATCTTTTCAGATTTGAACTTTCCAAATACACTAATTGGGTAGTTGGAGACTGTTTTGATGAATAGTTACTGTCATTTCTGCTATAATAATCATAATATAACTAAGATTTATTAAGACATAATTATAATTAAATTAACATAAATGCATGATTAGGTAGATGTCCTACTCAATATTGGATGAGAGATATCTGGCTTTGCAAGAAAAAAAACTACAACACTCCAATTCCAAGAGTCTGGTTTGGATAGGACATCTTAAGTTTTTGAGAAATTTTGAGAAAATAAAATATCTTGAACTAATTATGATTAATCATTTTTACTATGCATCTTTCGAGTTAGTGTTGTTGAAAATCATTAAAAGATCTATCGTGAAAACTCGGGCAATTTGGACTGAAGTAATAAAGAATAATATAATTTTGTTAAATTTGAATAAAAAATTATAATGTTAACAACTACACGTGATGTTTTTCGTTAACATGTAACACACCCCGTTGGGGTTAACTTTAATGTTGTGGGGAGGGGGAAAGAGGACGGCAATGGACACGTGCTTGATGAGTATCAAGTCTGAAATCTTTCGGTATGGTAATGAGTGTTTTACCAATTGATGATGAAGAAATATATATTTTCATTCTTTTTTGGGTATTATTATTTATATGTCTATGTAAATTGTTGTGGACAAACAAAATAATCCAAAGGAAATTATAATTTTTTTTGGTTTCCCATTCAGTCTTCAAGTCCCACATGCCTGACTAATCTGAACCGGGTATTGCAGAGAGGTCCAAGAAGATCGCGACCCTTCCAACATGAATAATTTTATACAAATGCTATAGCCGCGGTTCGATATTATAATTTACTTGAACAAACAATATGAACAATGAGAAGTTTTGTTCAAGTGTGAAATGAATAGAAACCAATTCAACAAAAAAGTTGACATGCAAATGAAGAATTAAATTGTGTAGGCCATAATTTGACTAAATGCTTATACCATTGCATTTCAGTATTAATTAATCATTTAAGTGTAAGGAGTACCTTAGGTTGTTTGGGAAATGTTTTCTTAAATACCATTCAAGAAATTATACAAGCACTAGCATGGAAGCTAATAAAATGAAGGAATTATCAATTAGTTTGTAGGTCTGTTCTTGATTGCTAAAAAGGGCGATTTTGTAAAACTAACTTTTCAGTTATTGGAAAAGAACACAACTCGTGATTATTTTGTGTTTAACATGTAGATTATTTGAGATATTCTTATTTCGGATGGAATAAACGTTAAAAAGTTTGAATGAAATATAAGCATAGATCTGTATTTGTGGTCACCTTAAACTTACACGTCACTTTCCGACAGTTTTGATCCTTTGTGACACTTTAATTATGAAAACTTTAAATTCATATATAATATAAACTAAAATGGACAAACCTCATGGGTGAATCAATAACTTTAGGTGTGAAAACGAGTATATTAGGGTTTATGAATAACTTTAGGTATGAACACGATTATAGCTAGGAATGTCATATGTGTTGTAATTTTTATATAAATCTGGTTCACTGAAAAATAATTATCACACTGCTTTTTTACTGGATAAACCGATATACTTGATTTATCGATAAACGAGATAAACTGATAAACTCGATATATCGATTTATCGATAAATGGATAAACTCAAAATACTCGATAAATGAGATAAGCTGATATATTGATTTACGGATAAATCGAAATAGGAAAACAGATTCGAAAAAAATAATAATTCGAGACAGAAAACAGATTCAGAAAAAATACTAATCGAGACTATTAAACTGGATCTGGAAAAAATTATTCTAAAACTTTTTGAAGCGTAAATTATGCATTTGGAAAATAATTTCGGACAGAGAATCTGCACTACTGGAAATTTAAATTTACGTAGTAACGTTCTGACAAAAAAAATTAAAACAGTATAAACAATACCGGTAACCTTAACCGGTTTGGATTTTCTCCTGGGACGAGACAGTGAGTCTACCGCTTCCCCTTAAGTTCACTATGTCCCGCCTTATCGACCCTCGGCACTCCTTGAACACCGAACTCCAAGGTACAACGCCCAAACTCACTGTTTTTCAGGCGAAGGAAACAGTGATTCTGCGAATCTTTGTAGTAATGCAGTAACTCTCGGAATGTATGAAATGCGATAATAAGAAAAACTAGCAGAATGCGATGGGGAAGGGAGGATTTCGGATAGCTTCATTCCAGCGACTTGCTTTCTGCCTTTTATAAGCGACAAAATAAATCATGCAATGACCATTGCATTACTCGGGCTTAATGCCCTGATCATACAGGGCTTAATGCCAACCTTAATGCCGATCGTTACTCCCTTTAATGCCTTGATCATTCTGACAGTAGATGGCATTACTCAGATCTTAATGCCTTGATCATTATGAAAGAACAATAAGTCCGAAAGATGTCTTTGAGATTTAGGCGACAAAATAAATCATGAATGACCATTGCATTACTCGGGGCTTAATGCCCTCGATCATTCAGAGCTTAATGCCAACCTAAATGCTCGATCGTTACTCCCTTTAATGCCTTGATCACATGCAGAAGAATGGCATTACTCGACACTTTAATGCCTTGATCTATATATGACACAATAAGTCCAAAGATGTCTTTGAAATTCAAAAAATTAAATCAGTAGCAAAACTCGACTGATCAGGCCCGCGAGTTTTGGTCCGACATTCTTGTACGCAGGTCGCGCCTGCACACAAGTTCAAGCTAATTTGGTATCAACAGACCTTTCGTTTGCACCCCCCCCCTGTGCGGGCGCACACAAGGTTATCACTTTAGGCATAATAGTGGTAATACAATTTAAACCCAAATAAACCACTTTAACATATAAAGTGTTTTTCTCTTTCATGGGTTTCCCATGTGGGATGTGCAACTTAAAACCCATTTACCACATTGCATTAACCCCACTTTATACCAATTTATCATTCACACCAATAATTGGTTTTCTCACATGTCATATATCATCACGAAGCTTGCGCAACCCACTTCGTGATAAACTCAATAACATTCAAAACCGAGCGGTGTAACATATAAATATATTAGCTCAAATATGTCCTCACGACACATTAATTACACACTAATTCTTTGAGAAAAACAATTTCTCCAACAATATGAAGTGTTGAAGTGTTATAAAAAGTGTCACAGAGAATCCCGTGTAACTTTCAGAACGGGCAAGTGTGAGAACGAGTCGCTTTCTGCCAAATAGTTGGTTGGATTTTGCCGCTTTTCGAGCAGGCAAATGTAAAAATTAAATGTTACATTATACGCAATAAGAGCCACCTCTAAAATTCTGAGCTAACCTGCATGGGAGTGACACTTCTCTAGACAAAATATCAAAACTTTCCAAACTTTTGAGACTAAAATTACCAACCCTTCCTAAAGAACAATACCTCTCTTTCCCCTCCACTACCCTTGAATATAGGACACTCTCAATAGACTATAGTAACCCTACCATATGATGGTCTGGTAATATGATGTATCATTTAGCCAAAGTAATATCAGCACCAATGCATTAAAATGTTTGGCCTATGCATGGTGGATGGGGCATTGAGCCCTTAGGAAAAGTCCTTTCATATGGTCCATTATGCATAAGGGATCACAAGTCCTGGTGAATCTATCGAAGGCATGGTAGCCCAGTGGGTAACATCCACTGCTTGAGAACGAGAGGTTCAGGTTCGATACCCACCTCACACAAGGGGAATGATTTAATTATCATTTCTTTCGGGTTCTCGCGTGAGGTCTTATACTCCTCACGGGGCACCCGCTCAACGGGACTTCTACGACACCCGCTCAACGGGACTTCTACTACTCCCCACACGGCACCCGCTCAACGAGCCTCTACTACTCCTCCTCCGGTGAGTGCCTAATAATAAATAATTGTAATAAACTAGACCATACTTATAAATGGTCTAGTTTTTATAATAATAAAAAAAAAAAAAAAAAAAGTCCTGGTGAATCTTATTCTTTTTAGAAAAATCCATTTCTACAAGTCCTTCCAATAGAAAGGTGACAATAATTAACAACTATACATAGGTCCACAATCTTGAAAACTTTTTTTTTCCTTTTTCTTTTTGAGTGGCAAAAAATCTTCATCTCCATTCTGTGTACATTTCCCTATTCCACGAATAGATGTTTGTCACGTGTTCACTTTTCTCTCACGGATTCCATTATTTCTGCTAAGTTATAATTTTTTTAATTAAAAATTAACACATGTCAATTTTCTATTAGTGAAAATAGAAAATAAAACACCGAGTGTGAACAGAAGATTCCTATCCCTTTTGATTAGTTAAAAGAGTGTGAAAATGACTCTTCTAATTGCTAGCCAAACTTATATTGTCTGTTCTGAGATCGTAAAGATAATAATGTGATTTTGATTGAAATGAATGATAAAGTTTTTCAAGAAAGACAATATCATAAAAGATCTTTTTTAAAAAAGGGTAATGCTTTTTTTTTGAAGCTGATTGGGCGGTTTCTATATAGGGTGAGAGAAGCTCGCCTGCATTTAGAAAAAAGATAGTCCCTAGAAAGCGAGATTAAAACTCGCTACACGCAGCGAGAGAGGTATTTGAACCTCGAGCGCTCGCCCTCACCTAAGTTAGGACACCTTTAATAGGGTAATGCTTTATTACTAAGTAAAATTGGTTACAATTTAAATTAAACAATATTCACCTTTATTAGTATAGTGAATTCAACAGTGTTTTTTCAATTTCGCCCACAATTTAACTAATTAATTGACTATATTTAGTCATCTAATATTACCCTATATAGAAAATGGCTCTTACTTCTACTTTAAATTGAAGGCACAAAAGCTATCTATAGCAAAGGGCATCAAAATTCCACAAGGGGACATTTTGGTTGCCTTATTCTTCTCCATACCTCTCTAATATCCTCATTGATGTTGCATCTCACCTACATCATACTGAGCTTTCAACCAACTCTTGCTGGACTTAACCGACAAAACAAGTATGGTCTCTCCCACATTTTTTTAAAATAGAATAACGACTGACCCTTAACATTTTTTAAAATACTGTATTTTTATAGAATTTTTATTTTTTCTAAGATATATTCAATGGCATGCTCAAAAATCTTATGTTAGAAGAGCGATGTAGTAAATTTTAAACATTTTAGAGGGCGCAACATGTTTTTGGAAAAAAAAATGAATTTTTCTATATAATTTTCTAGTGGACATGCTAGCAAAATTCCCCATGCCACCCCTCCATCCACCCAAACCCAATTATATATTGTGAAAAAAAGTTGTAAATGTTAAAGAGTATATGATTTTGTTTTACTTTCTACAAACAAGTGTAAATATTACACTATGCCATAGTCCACATGCAATATTTCTCCTATTCTACAAATCCATTTGTATGTGACATCAATTCAAGACACAAGCATGCAACTGCACATCTCTTTAAATAAGTGGTTGTTTTTATATTGGAATTATTAATGATACTTCTTGAAGCTTTTGTAGAGATGGAATGAAACATTGTCCATGAACTTCATAATATACAATGTTATCATTTAGAGATGTTCTGGAGATTTTATCATTGTTTTTCTTGGGGAAAAACCGTTTGTCCCAACTGATATTTTTATGCATATTCCCATCACTCGAATTCAGCACGTTAACATTTTTTTCATTTTCACTTTTTTATCAGTCATTATTCACATTCACGTGAAGAATTGTAAGTGATTGAAACAGGTATGGAGACACCAATGGAGACAAATAATTTTTTCCGTTTTTCTTTTTTATACTGGTGCGTAGGCATCAAGTTTGATTAATTCACTCGGGATTTAAAAATTTTGTCGACCTGACAGCAACTCTTATAAATATACAAAAATTAAAACTCTTTTACATTAGACGAGAGTCGAACTCCCAATCTTTAGTCTCAACCCCCCCCCCACGCCCACCCCCACTCCCTCCTCTCCACCCACCCAAAAAAATCTTTGTAGGGCTGAGACATAGTGGACCTCAATACAGTCGGACACTTCAACTGTTGATTTTCAAATTGGGCCTATACAGAATCAAGCCTGTGGCCCTGTCCAAACAGCAAGGATTGAGCTTATAATCTTAAGGTTTGGGCCTACACAGAATCCTTATTGGGCTCCGTATAAAATAAAACTCTAATTTAGATCGGTTTTACGATGCTAAATAATCACTTCTCCGTGCCAAATTAAATATTTATTTCTCTATTTATTTTGTATATAAAATTACGTATGAAACAGGGGAGTGTTAGACTGCATCTCCATGACCAGCATACATAATCTTTTTTTTTTTTGAATTGTAAAATTCTTTATATATCATTAAGTGATATCATATAATAGATTTTTTTTTTTTTTTGGTAAACTTCAGATTAACATATATAAAAGATCACGGAGGATCCAAAATAGTTAAAGATTCATTACATATAGATCCAATACAATAAGCCCCATGGGCATCCCCGCCACTAGTTGGCAAACAAAAGAGGGAATAGGTACAAAAGCAATAAAATCGACAGTCATAGAAGAACCAGACTTTGCTAGGCTCCCTATATATGTGAGCGATCTTAGTTCCCGGCAGCTTCTTGGTGGGTCTTCAAACAATTGAGTGTATGCTCTAATTCTCATTGTGTAATTTGTCAACCTATGAGTAGGATTATTAGACGGCTATACTATTCCCTATTAGATTATTAATTTGACAAACAATGTGTCATATGGGGAAAAATTTCTCTTCTACCTAATGGGCCCGGTTGATCAGGATTTTACAGTCACTCTCTATGACAAAGAGTAGTTATCTTTGAGCCATTGCAAACTTAATTTCTAAATATATACAGAAAATAATAAAATCTTGGACAAAAATTAAACTTGCTAGCTGCAACTCATTCTTGTACCTGGTGATGAAGATTTCTATGGAACGATTGTCAAATAGTTGATCATGGAAACTTCCGAGCAGGTTAGTTGCGCTACCGAGACAGCGAAACGGGCGTGACACTTGTACCCAAAACAAGGAAAATGTCTTGCAAAATGAAATAATTTGGCTTTATCTTACATAGCTTGAGAATATTATTAAACAGCAAAACTAACTATAGAACTCATAATAACTACAAGAAGAAGGATTGAGATGATATCCTTCATATTTCACCAAAGAAACAAACTCTGTATTTCTCAATGCTTAGGAGTGAGAGATGGAAATGCAGGAATGGATTGCAGAATCAACTTCCGACTGCTTCTTCGTCCGGGAGACATTCCAAAGTTGCAGTGTGGAGGCGAAACTCTCTTGCTGTTAGGAGACGAAGACTTGATACTGGAAATGGGAGATCCGTTCCCTTGAAGAATCTCAGGCATTTCGTCTTCCATTACAGTGTTGATATGGTTATCAAACTTGGGTTGAGGTGGCGGTAAAAATGGTGTCTTGTCAAGTCCTTGGCTAGTAAACAAGGATGAGGGACCGGCAGCCATAGAAGGCAATTTAGATCGCGGTGGCTTCCTTTTCGAGGAAAAGGGTACCTGTGAAAATGGTCTGTGACACAAAAAGTGATTAATGGTTAATGAATGTTGACGATTCTTGAGGTAAATCGTGTGAAAATTCTCGTTGCTTTGTACCTTGGACATCGGAAAGGTGTCATAGGTGGAGCGGATTCAGGATTCTGCTCTACTTCATTTCGGCTTCCAGTTTTGTGCAAGGTCCTCTCCATACTCTTCTCCAATACTTCCGTTTCATCCTCTTCTAGTTCAGCTTCCGTGGTGATGAAAAGAGACCCTGAAATCGGGAGGAAAATAATTTAAAAAATTATCAAAATGCGGTCAAATTGGACACTCGGAGCAAACTTACCATCTTTTTTACCAAATGCATTCTTGCACCCTTCACATCTGCAGTTAATGGAACATCCGACGCCACCCTTTCAAAGAAAATCACCATTTCTCTATCAGATGCGAGACAAAAGCATAGGGAAGGCGGGAAAAAAGAAAAAAAAGGTCACCTGATAGCATTCACAGTATTTCTTCAGGCAACCAGATTTTTTGCAGTTGCATCCTCTCTTATGTCGAGCTGAAGCGGGAGTCTTGGTGGAGTCGTCCTGCAGTTAAAAAAGATCGTATTAGACAGTACTTTCACTTCAGCGGAAGATGAAAATGGAAATTCACTTTTTGAATTCCTACCCCTGCTTCGGACAGAGAATCAGAGTTCCTAATTACTTTGGGAGCAAAAGCAAGAGGATTTCGGGATTCAATCTGCTTGCGAGTTGCAAGCACAGTATCCTCGTGAATCGGCTTATTGAAGCATTCTATACATGAACATGGTTCCACACAATAGACACCAGCAGCAAAACATTCACAGTAACTGCATTCAGAAGTTGAACAAATTTTAGAGACTTCTAGAAAGCACAATCAAAACTCGGTACATTAACTCATCGGCAGTCATTAATAATCATGCTGATAATTTCATTTTCAAGTAATAATGGATTGAGTTCTTATCCTCCAGTACCTAATTTGACTGTGATTGGACAAATTATAGATAATATGTATTGTAGTAAAGTAGGGATCAAATAATCCGAAGGGAAGTGCTTACAGTTTCAAGCATTTTGATTTCTTGCAGTTGCATCGCTTACAGCTTTCACTTTCTCCGGGTTGTTCCACCTTTCGCCTGAAATATCTTTCGGGTGTCAAGAATACAGAATGCAGAAAAATAAATTTACTGTACTGAAGCGTAAGGTTACGTGCCTCTTCTTCTTGGGACTACTCTGGTTGAACTCTTCAGTAACCATGTGCATAGATGCCTGGTTAGCATATTCCAGAAGCGGAACCCCGTTTTCAACAGGGTCCATGTCCATTTCCATTGGGATTATTGCTAAAGATTGATTTACAGTTTCTGGAACAGTGGCTGAAGAATGAAAATTAGATGTTGAACTCGGTACAATTACTAGTCTGCCGGAAACTGAAGAATCCTGCTTTACGACCTTGTACCCCTTGGGAGCTGCTGCTAAAGCATTTAAATGCAAGCCAATTCCAGGTAAAATACGCTTAGATGCATCATTTCCAGTCTCCATGGGAAGTACTTGCTTACTGCTGGAGGGCGTATTTCCATCTTGCGTTATGATGGGGGAGACAGAACTTGATTTTCCATCAAAATGCTTTCTGCGAGTTCCACCCATCTCGAAAACAAGACATCGTCTTCTCATACCACGGTACAAATTAGAAACAGGCTGCAAAAGAACAGATAAATACTCAACCGGCTTTCAATAAAACCAAAAGTAAACTAGACCTGCTCGACAGAGGAAAGAGTTGATAATGATCAATCTCATGATCTAGTTCCCAAAAACATATTATCCGTTTATCTATATGCTCGTTACTTCATTGATTCATTTGTACAATCAGTAAGATACAAAGAGCGGGAATGCAATTACTTACCTCATTATCTGTTTGCTCACAGAGACCTTCATCCTTGCAACTATTTTTCAAAGAAGAATCGGCAAGCACCTCTTGAATCTCGGAAAATTCCTTCATATAACTTCCATATCCTGGTTGAGTGGAAGGATTATCTGTTTCATTTCCATCTCCTTGCTCAGCGGGACCCAACGCTTGTATATCCTGCATATCTTTGTCGCCGTATACACCATTTGCAGGATCCAGTAATCTTTTGGCAGTGCCCACGTCATCTGGTGAATCAAAAAATTAGTAGATCAGCAGCATCAGTTATTAAATTCTCCCAATCATATCCTGTGGCATCTCCCGTTTGACTTGTCAAGATCATTTCCTCCATGCTCACTCCATTTCCAAATACACCTTTCCCTGACACTGCTTGGCCAAATGGAACGAGAGCTCCAGAGGTGGAGGCGAATTCAGACGCGGGTTTACCTTCAGCAAAATACCTAGTCTTTGAACTAGAAATCGGAGTGTCGTAGTTCAAAGTGCGAGCAAGGTCAACTGCCAACTTTGAGCAATCGTAGGACTGTTCTTCAGAAACTTCACCAATAGAATTCCCTGGATCAATACTTTCCTGCTGCTCAGACGAATTTTCGGAAACATTGGTATAACCCTCTTCTACATGAGTTCTATTCCCATTATCAGAGGAAAACTCGGGTTTTGATGGATCTACCAATTGACTTCTGGAAATACAAAAAGTAATCACAAAGCAAATGCTCAATGCAGATAGACAATCTAAGACGAGAATAAACGAATCAAGTGGGGACGAATGGCGTACCTTCTCAGGAATCTAGATTCTTTTAAGGAACAAACATGGGGCGAAGTAAAAACCGATGGCAGGGATGCAAAACTTAGAGCATTGAGAGTCTGGCTAATGTGAACAGACTTAACCGGCTTGATGGGAGAAAGATTATTAAGAAAATTAAAAACAGGGGACTCCTGCATTGCATAAAAAGAACATGGTTCAGCATGAAACATATGCAATATCGAAGTCGAACAAGCAAAATTCGGAACAATCCCAGAAAAGATTGCACTTCGGCTGTCCCAAATTGAATGTCCACGTTTCTATTCAATTTGGAAAAGTGAACATTCAATTTGGGACCAAGGATATGAGTTCTGAAAAAACACATAGATCTATAGCAAATTATGTTACAAATTAAGAAAATGCAGAAACCCAAATATTTGACTTATCAAATCAGCAAATCCGAGTTATCCTAACATCCAGGGTAACAAAAATCATGCAATTTAAAGATCAATTAGTATACAGCAAGTAAAACCCTAACAATTAAGTAACTTTGAGCAAAATCCGAGTCACAAACAATTGAACTAGCAAAAAAACAGTAAGAATTGTATGTTCCAATTTTGTTTCCGTTTCCTGTCTCAATAATAAAAAAAAATTGTCTGATGTTAATTTTTTAATTAAAAAAACTATAAAACTCCTCAAATTTAGAATTGAGAATCCAAGAGTTAACGGGACACAGAATTGAGAATCCAAGAGTTACTGAAACTCCTCAAAAGCACAATTAAGTTTTCAAAATCAACCAAATAAACACAAATCAAAGAGAAATTAACAAAGAAAAGCTCCTCGGAAGAACACTTAAAACTCATGAAATTACCCAAACCCATTCTGGAAAACCCCAAACTCTACAAATTACACAAATTTCTCACAAACCCATCAGCTAAATCTGAAGCAAATCATCAAACTGGCCAAAACCCATTTCGTAAAACCCAATTCACTGAAAACCCACATTATAAATCCACCACCAAAAAACCGAACAATGCAAATTTGAACAAATACCCATAAAAAAATCCGACCTCAAATTTAGAAACCGGAGTTACGATCTGGTTCTTGCTCCTCTCTGGTGTATCCATCACCACCACTTCCTTACTTTTCCCTACTTCAAACTCTATCTCCTTACTCTTCTCCCCTTCTTCCCCCATCTTAATTTATTCTCTCTCTCTCTCTCTATATATATAACAACAAAAACCTCTCTTAAATTTTCTCACTTTTGTAAGGCCATTTTTTCCACTTCGGTTCACCTAAAAGACACAGTGAAGCACACAGACACAGTTTGCATCTCTCTCTCTCTCTAGAAGAAGGGGACCTTTTCTTTCTCTTTCTTCTTTGTTGTGAGCTCGCTGATGAGAGAGAGAGAGAGAGAGTGGAAGAAGAACAGCTGTGGTGGACTGGTGAAATTATTATTATTATTTATTAAAAACAAATAAATAATTATGAGAGGGAAAAAAAGTAACGTATACATATTTGACTTTTGTGTGTCTTACCAAAATTACCCCTTTAGTCTAGTGTTGTCCAATCGGGATTTGGGGTGAAACATATGTTTTTTTACACGTGCAGAATAAATCTCGACTATTAAATTTTTATCAGACGGTTGAATAAATAAATAAAAATCTTGTACGAAGCAGATATTTGTTCAAATAACAACTGTTCCGTACTAAATCTTAATTTTCTTTTATTTTGTACTCTCTACATTACATAATATAAGTCGTTTAGAACATGCAGTGAAAATTATAGAAACAAAAAAATAAATAATTAAAAAATCAATATTATTCTCTTTAAATAGAATCATTATTCTATTAGTATACAAAAATCCTATTTAAGAGAGTAATATTGATATTTTGACTAATAAGATATCTTATTTTTTGTTTCATTACTTTTTTCTATATGTTATAAATGACTTATATTATGGAATAAATAGCATTGATGTTATTTTCTAAGGGTTACGGTCTCTGGTTTATATTTTCTCAGTATGATGTTAAAGAATCTTATTCGTTAATTTTTAAATTAACAATTGAAAATAAATAATTCTAAAAAAATATTATTCTTTTTTAGTAATTGGATTGAATTGATTTTTTAAACTGTCAAATTAAATTGATTTTATGACTAATAATGAATATGCATCGAGATAAATATGCATTAACATTCTAATGTTATATCTCTTCATTCTCTTCTTTTCGATTTTTTTTTTTTTTTTTTGGGTGCTTTTGAAGGATTAGTATATCACACTATATTGACTTGAGACTTTTTCAAGATACGTTAATGGAATGCCATGAATTTCTTAAAAACGGGTGTTGATTTTATATTTCAGTTACAGATATTCACTATATATAAATGTTGATTTATTTTCTGATTTTTACATAATTATATAACATTTTTAGAAATTACTTTTTATATATATATAAATTCATTTTCTAAACTTGTATTCACTTTGTTCTTAAATTCGTTTGCCCATATTTTTCCCTCTCAAAATTTAATGTTCTAAGTTTGTCTATACATAAAATGCATATATTATACTTCTTTCTCCGCCTTTTCTATACAATGAAAGAAAACTTCATTTAAAAGAATTTATCAATTTTTTTGGCAAAACAGGTGCATTTGGACATTGTTTCGGGGTTTCCTCACATTCTATGTACAAAATTCTCACTTCCAACTCTTATCTCATCTCATAAAATGTTTACTTTTTTAAATCTAAAACAAAAATTATAAATAATAAAAAAATTCAAAATTTAACTTATAAAAATATTGAACCATAACTACAAAGACAATACAAAAAGGCATTATTTATTATTATTATTAGGAAAATGATTGTTGGCTAAGCTTAATTGGCTAAAAACCCAAATTAAACACTATTCACCCCCTATAGGCATAATAGATTCACCCTCTTATTTACAAATTTGCCATCAATTTAGTCAATTAATTGGATAAGTCTTAGCCACCTAGCATCACCCTTATTATTATTGACGTGGAACTTGGGACAATGATATATGCCTTAAAGGGACATTTATTTACAATAATATTTATTTCGATATTAACTTACAAGAAAAATTATAGGGGAGAGAATATTCCATAACCACAAGTGACTCGTGAATTGCATTAAATTTATTAATTAATAAACAGAGTAAGAAACACGTCACCCTTATAAATGTATTTGCCGCGCGCCTATCCTTTTCAAAAAAGAAAAAAAAAACCCGGTTTTTCTTCATTCTTTTATGAGAAGATGGCCCCAGACGTCCCCTAACTATTTCAATTTAGCATCTAAAATCTCTTTTACTATTTTTCAGCATTAAGAATACTCCAACAATTTACGAGCAGCCTGTAGAGTCATTGCCACCACATTCGCGGCGGAATTCGGCCAAATTAATGCACATGCTAAAGAAGCAGGGGTAAACTTGTCTTTTCGCTCTAAAATGAAAAAAAAAAACATTTTTTCCTCGTAAACATTTTTCCTCTCCCCGAAAAATGAATTTCCCACCACCGCCACCGTCTATTACACCACCGCTTCCAATTCGATTGCCGCCGCCAATGGTTCCAGTCCCCCGCCTCCTTTACTTACCAGTCCGGCTTCATCTATTGTTATGGTCATTATCGTAATCGCATCGACAATCATCGTCTCAACCACTATATACCTCATCCTCCGATTCATCTCGAAGCGGTACCATAACACATTTCAGACGGAAACATCAGCAGATGATGTTATTTCGAGCGGCAGCGGGAATAACAATAGCGCCTCCACATGCTATTTTTATTAACGGAATGTAAATTCAAACAGTTTATTGGATTCTCTTCCGCTATTTACTTTTTGTTTAGTCACCGGTTATCTCACCGGAGTTGAGTGTGCGGTCTGTTTATTTGTGTGGGTCGGTTTAATTTTTTAATTGCAATTTTTGTTGTTGCTGCAGGTTTTGCAATTTGAGTTTAAAGGAAGAAATCTTAAGGCCTTTTCCAAGATCAAGCTTTATATATATATATATATATATATATATATATATATATATATATATATGTTGGAATTTTGTTATCATGTTATCATGAAAAAAAATTGAGAATTAAAGCTGCACTGGATTTATACGTTACGCAAAACTAAATTCGGACGAGAAAAAATTTACTGACAAAAAAATAAGAACAAGTAAAAACAATATCGAAACCTTAACTGGGTTTGGTTTTTCTTACGGGACGAGATAGCAGCTTTTACCGCTTCCCCTTAAGTTCAATATGTCCCCGCCTTTTGGTAGCTCCAGGGCACTCTTGAACACTCGAACTCCCCAAGGTAAAACGCTCACACACTCGTCTCATTTGGAAGCAAGCAATATGAGTTACTTCGAATGGTCAGAATAGTAGAACTCTAAAAAATGATATGCAAGTATATGGGAGAATAAAAAATGCAGAGGAGAAAGAGGAGAATTTCGTATATCCTTTCTGGATGGCAACACTGCCTTTTATAGGCTGCAAATCACACATATGTAACAGCTCTTGCATTACTTATTCTTAATTACTGCAATTATGCTTTATTTTTCCCTGACTGTTACAGTCAAGGAAGAGCTGAAAAAGAATTACTCAGTCTTAATTACAGCCATTATACCCTGACTGTTACAGTCAAGAAAGAGCTGTAAAAGAATTCGAATATCCAAAAATCAAACCAGTAGCAAAACATGGGTTGATCAGGCCCGCGAGTTTTGGTCCGGCATTCGTGTACGCAGATCGCGCCTGCACACAAGTTCAAGCTATTTTGGCATCAACAGAACTTCGAATTGCACCCCACTACGCGGGCGCACACGAGGTTCTCACATAGAGCATAATACAAGTAACACAATTTAAACCCATGTCAACCACTTTAACTTATAAAGTGAAAAACACTTCCAAAGGTTTCCCATGTGGGATGTGGTTTAAAAAACCCATTTACCACATTTCATACACCCTATTTTATACCAATTTATCATTCACACCGATAATTGGTTTTCTCACATGTCATATATCATCGTGAAGCTTACGCAACCTACTTCGTGATAAACTCAATAACATTCAAAACCGAGCGGTGTAACATATAAATATATTAGCTCAAATATGTCCTCACGACACATTAATTACACATTAATCCTTTGAGAAAAACACATTCTCCAACAATATATATATATATATATATATATATATATCCCTTTGATCTTTTAGGCTGAAAGATTTTCTGGGTTTTTTCAATTAAATTTTGGTGAAGAAAAATGGGGATGAAATTTGCTACAACCTGTTTACATTTCCAAAACTCACCCCCGACGAGCAATTAATCGTCGTCATTTGCGAGCTCTCAAAGCTGTAATTTTTTAGAATCGTCTCTGACGAGTATGAGTTGTCATTGCTGGAGGTCGATGCCGGAATAATTTCGGAATCATCGTGAACCGTTCCAATAAATAATTGGTATAATTTGTAAAAATTTCTTCCCAGTGATTGTCTGAGCTGTCATTGTTGGAGCTCGGCGCCGAAATAATTTCGGAATCACTTAGAAGATGCTCGTCAATCAACGGTAGGAGAACTCAATCGGAGAGTGAGATTGTTTCTAATTGCAACATTTTTTTTTTTTGCTTCATTTTTTTCTATGTACTGATTTCAAGTAGCTTTTGATGAGTGATTTGATTCAACTGTTGATAGAGTGATGAGATGGAAGATGAAGTTTAAAGAGAAATAATGGTGGACAAATGAGGAAGATGAAGTTTGGATTGATTTTAGGGATTAAATCCCCAAATTTAATGGTCATTACGCGGGTCAGGGCGGGTTATGACATTTTTACCCCTGGGTAATATGCATGTGCTACTCACGTGTTCTAAAATGGCCGGATTCCGCCGTGCCTGTGGTGGTATATCTTTACTGGGCTGCCCGTAAAAAGATTAGGGATTCTTAATGCTAAAAATAGAAGGACCTTGCTAGGCTACTAGAATTATTGGCTAAAACATTGACTAAAATATTTTTTCGGACCTTTTTGCCCTTATAGTTGGGTGAATCCCTTATACCAGCAGGGGGTAAGATAGTCATTTAACACCCTCAATTTGGGGGTTTAGAGTTTCTATCCCCAAAATTCTAGTAGTAAAGCATTTTCCAAAATAGAAAAGGGTATTTTCGAGGCTAAACTAAAATAGTTGGGGATGCCTGTGGCCATCTTCTATTCTTTTATTAAAGACACTTCGTGGAGTGCCTTGCTGACATACTGTTTCAGTAAAAGCATAAATTTCGATTTTACTACTATTATCTACTACAAGCGACAAAATATTATCTGACATAATAGTACGATTCATGAATGACATGATAAGATCGTATTTGGACCAGTACTTATCGGGTAATTGTTTGATTGGACCTTGCATATTCCTGTACGGAATCTACGTAATGTTACTCGTTCTTGTTGAACATCAATATGTTTTATTTCATTAAAAAGAAATTTCTAATATAAATATTCACAAATGATCATCTTAATTATAAATAGACTTGTTTTATTATTTTCTGCTATACTTATTGAAAATTTTAAATAGTCATTCCACATGTGCGGAACAACTATTAGTTCTCCAATATAGCCATTTCGTACCACCTACATACTACTCTTAATATTACTCTCTCTGTCTCAAATTGAATATCCACATTTGACTTTACACAAAAATTAAGGAAATTAGTTTGACCATTCATAAGTTACTATAAAGTCCTTAATTAAATAGCTTAATATAGACTCGTGTGTTAGTTATTAGAGTTAAGGGAGAAAATATATCCATTTTAAGTAAAATAATATTTATTTTGGGACAAACTAAAATAGTAATGTGAATATTTAATTTGGGGACGAATGCGTATGTTTTTCCAACGTACAAAATACTACATTTTATTAATATATATATATAGTTTGTTATAGGAAGCGATGTTGCACGAAGTCGGAAATGTTATAGTTTCGAATAGGGACGAAGCCATAAAGTTCTGATTGGTGGAGTGAAGGGTAAATTTATAGAAAATATTTTGGGGCGAAATGCAATTTTCTTAGTAATGTTTTCAAAATTTTATAATTTTATAAAAAAAATAATGCAAATTTAAAAATATTAGCGGAGCCTCCACCCCACCCCTCATATCTTCGTCCCTGATTTCGAGACAAGAATATTGTGACATCCTATGTGAAGAATGTGAGGTCAGAATTATAGGTCAAGTCGAACCCCTCATTTTCCTAATTAAGTCAGATATAACTTTTTCCTCGACCTTATTCTCATCTTGCTCATACACTCTGTTTTATAATATAACGACTTTGAAAGTATTTTAACATAGATTAAGGAAGGAAAAAATTAAAGTTGTTTTCCATTAAATTCTTAAATAATTTAATTTATACTCGTTATTGTCAACCATCAACCTCTCTCTTGTTTTTGAGTGAGAGTAACTATAAATTCCCATCCCCACATGTAGCACTGTCAAATGGGCCGCTGGTCCGTGGGCCGCAAAATATGGACGGATTTGGACCATGTATAATCTGGTCCTTATAAATGCGGGCCAAAATAGCCCGCTCCGTATGGACTGCGAACTAACGCGGACCAGATCGGTTTGGACGCGGGCCAACCCGGACTAACCACCCACTCCACTAACCCAGACCCAGACCCAGCAAATAACCCTACCATATTCACTATACTATATATATCTACATTACATTTTAAGTTTTAACCTGCAAAAAAACCCTAAACTATACTGCAGCCTTGCCTCTCGGTTCTCTGCCCGCCACCACCCGCAGCCACCACCACCACCACCGGCAGACCCCTCTCGTCAAGTTTCTCGTTAATTTCAACCCGATCTATCTTTTCTGATATGTCTTTTCCACCGGTGCCTTGGTCGGAGCCGAAACCCTTGATTGAAATTGAATCCATCACCACCTTGTTCGATTTTGGCCTCGATTGAAGAAGAATCGTTACTCTGTATGTATCCATTGAAGAAGAATCCACCACCACCCGCCGCCGCCACCCACAGACCCCTCTCGTCAAGTTTCTCGTTAATTTCAACCCTATCTGTCTTTTCCGATCTGTCTTACTTGAGTTTGAACCTTGAATATTACTTGATTTTGAACCTTGAATGTGTTTTTTTGTTTTTTGTTTAAGTTTACACATTTAATTTCACATTATGGACGCTTTAATTTGGACATTACGTTTGTTTTTTGGATGTTAGTGATTTTTACTCTTTTATTTAAGGTATTTTGGAACTTTATTTATTTGGAATTTGGACTTTTTTATTTTTCAATTTTGGATGTCTATTTTGTTTAAAGCATGGGTTATTAATAATCAGTGGAAATTTTCCATTAAAAAAAAAAATCTATGAAAACTGTTCTGGTCCGTGGGCCAGCCAGTTAGCCCGCGGATTTCAAACGGACGGGCTTGGACCATCATTTCGTTGGTCCGCAAAATTGGTCCAAATTTGGTCCGGTCCGTTTTAAGGTAATTCGCGATGGACTGGACCGGACTGGCCCGTTTGACAGTGCTACCCACATGCAATAAGTAAGAGAAGAAGGCATGCTACATAATTATGGGCGCATAGGTGTTCATGTCATATTGGATATTCATTTTGCCATAGCGAAAACGGTTGCTAATTAAGTAGGTCGCGAGTGTTGTTAGATCCATAAAGTCGTGTTTCAAACTTCCAATCATGAGGATTGTACACACCAATTTCTTGTCTGCAAAATATTAAAACAAACAGAGAAAATAATGACAAATGATAATTTTATTAATTTTTAATAATAGGGTTACAGTTTTCGAATAATTCTCAATTTAAGAATATGATACATTAATTCTTCTCGTCGATTTGAGCAGAAAGCTTTGAATCTTGATCTGCTGAACTTGAATAAAGAATCTATAAAAGTTGAATAAAACCGTATATAATTTCAAAAAAGTTTTAGAATAGAATATACATAAGAGAAACCTATCAAAAAGTTTTAGATCCAATCTAGAATATGGTCCACCAAACCATAATTGATAATTTCATACACTAATATACTATTACTCCTTTTTTCTTTTCTTTATTTCTATAGAAATATATAATAATTTCATACACTAATATACTATTACTCCTTTTTTCTTTTTCTTTCTTTCTATAGAAATATATATAATTTGATCATTAGCTTTTTTTTTTTTTTTGAAGCCCAATTGGGTGGTTGCCCCCATATAAGGGAGAGAGAATTGCCTCAGACGAGGAGGAAATAGTTCTACAAAGGAAGATTAAAACTTACCGCACGCATGCGGAGAGTATCGAACCCACAACTTCAAAGTCGTGGGCAGGCGCCTACCCCACTAAGTTAAGACACCTTTGATAATTTGATCATTAGCTTGAAACATGATAATAAGATTATATAGGGTACCTAACACAAAACGCAGTGTCATAAGCTTCTTGATTTTACCTTTAACTTTTCACTTTGTCAAAATCTTGCAATCAAGGATTTCTCTCTTTTTTTTTTTCTTTATTAAAACTCCATATACTAGTAGTAGTGGTCTTCTTTAATCTTTCTGCAAAGCCACCGCTAGCAACCTTTTGTCACGTGATACCACCCATTCACAACAATGAGAGGACAAGCTCCAAACAGACTCATCATAAAAAATAAAAATAAAATAAAATAAAAAATTTCTCCTCCCTTTTTCTCTTCTCTCTCCCATTTTCCTCCATTTTCTTCCTCTTGAAGCTTCCTTATTTCTTGGCTTCCATGGCTAGATCTTGGTTGGATCTAGCCATTCTATACCCTTTTTTGGTATCCTCACCCCTACTTTTGACCATAAACATCAATGGACCTTCTCTAATGCGTTTTTCATCAAGATTCAAGACTTGGGGGCGAGATCTTTTGTCGATCTTCTAGATCGACTAGTTAGCGGTGGTAAGATATGGATACCCGGCTACGTTTCAGGGCCCTTTCTTGAGTTTCCACCTCTTTTCTAGGCGATTCTTTAGATCGTTGATAAGCCCATGTTCTTCTGAATCGCTGTCTACGAAAGAGGTTGAAACCAAGTACTTGCCTCTGAAGTTCGAAAATGGCGATGAAGATGCTGCGGAGAAGACTATCTTTTGTTTGTTTGTTAAATTGGTAGTTTTAGTTGCTTCCCACCTCTTGGGGTGTGGGTTATTTTCCGTTACCTTATGTAACTTTTTTTTACTGTCTTGTTTGTCTTTTTTCCTTTCTCAACTCCTCTCTTTTGTTGTATTAGAGAAAGAGTTTGGGAACTTGTCAGGTTGTAATGGCCCCGGCCATTTTATTATTAATGGGTAATCTTTTATTCATCAAAAAAAAAAACTACGGATTAATATGAGAGTTATGTGTACTCATGTGTAGTCTCGAACTCTCTTCCGATTCATTATGAGCAAAGAGATCCAGAAATTATATGGGTGCGAAATATAAATTTTTAAAAAAATTTCAGAGAAAATAATTTTTTTATTATATAAAATTTGGCGTTTTAAAAATGTTGGGATAAAAGATTGGAACGACCACCACCCCTTACCCCTTAGATTCGCCACTGAATGTGAGACTCTTGAGAGGAACCCACATCAGGTTTAAGAGGAGTTTTGAGGGTTAAACATAAGTACACATGTCTTGTATAAGGATATGTTGTGAAATAAATATTCTGTCTCCACTCCCATCAAATTCACTTATCTAAAAGCGCAAAAGCATTCGGTAAATGGTAGATAAAATACATGTTTCGTATTAGATCCGAATTGTCAAGACTTCCCATTCACCCAACAATTATTTAGATAAGATGAATTGATAAAATCCACTTATAATGTTATTTCTCTACTCCTCATGTGCTCATATGCAATTTATCTCTTTTGATATTATCATCTACAATTGGAAATTCGTATTTCTTTTATAAAAAAAATTAAATTCAAAACATTTTCATTTTAAAGTCGAGCTTCGATCACTAAATCAAAATTTTCCTTTTTTAATACATAGGGAAAGAGAATGAATTCGAAAACAAACTATTTCCGAAAGACAAGTACAAATTCCCACTGAACCAACTGCCTAGACCTATTAATACCTCCTTGAACCATTCGAAAATCCTACGCTTTATAAGGTAAAAAATCGTACTTCCTCGTACATATCTCTATTTTATATCCAACCTCTAATAATTCGCAATGTGTATATATATAATTGGAAAAAATATTCACATAACGAAATCTTATTAGTTAGGTACAAAAATGAAGACATATACGGAAACTGACGATTTTCCTTCGCTTTATAAGAAGTTTGTCAACCAATAAGTCAACCTATTTTCTCACAATTAACCAAAATAAAACCTATTTTGTCACCGTTTATTGCTAATTACATGTGTGAAGCTATGATGGTGTCAAGAACTCAACTCTCATGCGTTTTCGTCTGCATCACGTGACACATGGATCCTTACAATATACTTAGAGGAGTGTATTCAATACAGATTTTAATTGATTTTCAAAAGTTTATGAATTATACTGACTTTATGCATTATTTTAACTCTATACAAATTCTTATAGATTCTATCAGATTGATTTATCAAAATTTATTTTGATATATAAAGTTTATAGATTTTTGGAATAACATCCAAAAATAAAGAAAAAAAATTATTAAGTTGTGTTTTATACAGATCCAGTTGTGTTAAATTTTCAAAGCACACTTGTATTTATCAATCATTTTTATTTTGGAATCAAGTCAATTTTTTAAAAATTCAAAAAGTTTGTGGTGGATATTTGAATTTTTGGAGATCACGAAACAACTTATTTTTTATTTATTATTCAAGATTTGTATAATTTATTTAGTCATATTTTTTTTCTTTGACTTAATTGATATATATTTTGTGATGGATTTTGTTTGAATTTAAAAATTTTGAATTTTTTTTTCATCTTCGATTTTCTCTTTCAAAAAAATTGAAATACATGTTTGCAAAACATAAATTTATGGTTAGGTAGGTAAGAAATTGTTTGATTTCTTTAATTTATGTTTGAAGAAAACCAGAAAGAAATTGTTAGGATATTATGACAATATATTGATTTGGAGAATAAAGATTATGTATTAAGTTTTCTAATGATGTGAAATTTTCCCTCATATTTGTTGAGTTTGGACATTTTAATTTTACTTTTAAAGAATTGGATCACTACAAAATTTGTAATCTCAGATAAAATTATTAAATACTTTTAATTTTAATATTCATGAGAGAAACTCAAAATCTTGAGGAAAGAGAAGAGATTTCTCAAGACACATTTATGCTTAGAAAATCCATCAAAATCCTTCATTTAAAGAAATCTATAAGAATTTGTAGAGTTTTGAATATCAACAAATTTCAAAAGATAATTTAAAATTTGAATTGAATACCTCTAGATTGGAATGGATTTTTTAAAATTTGAATTGAATACCTCTAGATTTTAGTGGACTTTTTAAAATCTAAATTGAATACCTATACACTTTAAAAAACCTATAGAATCTAGATTGAATACACCCTCCTTACTCATTATTATAAAAAAAACATTAAGACAAATAGCTACTTCTGTTATAAAAGTAAATATGTATGTTATTTGTGTCACAAACAAATTTTCGATATTTTTTCTGCCATTAAAAAAATCACGTGCTATAAGTGTTATAATGTGATGAAGGGACAGTGGTTTACGACAGTCTCTTCTCACATGTCATCCACTTTATTTCAATTTAAAAGTAAAATTGGCAAATCATCAAATTCCAATACAACAAAAATACCTTTTTTGTGACGTTTTTGTACCAACGCTTTTATCAAACGTCTCTTAAAACTAAAAAGAGTAAGTTAAAGCAACACTTTTTGCAAACGTCGCAATATTTGGATTTTATACGACGTTTCATAGCGTCAATTATAGTAATTGTTGTTCATACCGACGTTTTGATGTTGGTTAGCTACATTTACATTAAATGTTGTTATAAATTGTTACTTTTTGTGACTCATATAACGACATTTATATATTATGTCGTTAGATCTTGTGACTTTTCAGACAAACATCGCTAAGTTTGAATTTTATACGACGTTTCATAGCATCGGTTATAATAATTGTTGATAAAATCGACATTTTGATGTTAGTTAGCGACGTGTACATTAAATGCAGTTATAAATTGTTATTTTTTGCGACTCATATAAGGGCATTTATATACAATAACATTAAATCATGTGACATTTCATACAAATGTCGCTATATTTGGATTTTATACGACGTTTCATAAAGACAGTTATAATAATTTTTTATTCTTACAGACAATTTGATGTTAGTTCGTGACATTTACATTACATGTTATAAATTGTTACTTTTTGCGACTAATATAGCGATATTAATATATTATATCGTTAGATCTCGTGACATTTTCAAACAAACACAAATACAAAGATTATGTTTCTGAAATATATTTTTTAAAGAAAAATTAAAAACATTTAATTATTAAAATTTAATGAGAGTGTATTAATTTTAATTTGATTCATAAAAAATCGAAACACAAAGGTACAAAATTCAAAATCCAAATTCTATTATAATAAATATAATAGGAGGAGAAACAAATAACAAATGACCATTTTGCTCAGCGGCAAATTGCACGACATACATGCAGGAGGTCGCGTGTTCAATTCCCATATCTTTGAATATGAAGAAAGTTTATTATATATTATTCAAAGCTACCTAGACTCGAAGGCTCGACTTGTCTCTAGGCTCTGGCTCCGATTATTCAAAGATAATTAGACTCAACGGCTCGATTTGTCGGGCTCCGACTCGGCTTGGCTCAGTTTGGCCAGTCTGGTTTCAAAATTTACGAATATCGGGATACATATTTTGTTGCGACTATTTAAAAATGTCGAAAAAAAATTACTTATTCACAATATTTACAAATGTCGGAATACACGATTTGTTGCGATTATTTACAAATGTTGGAAAAAATACCGTTTGAAACACTTTAAAATGTCTCAACAAATGTCATAATAGATAGGTACCGGCGCTTATAACAAATGTCGTAAAAAACCATAACGACACAGGCAAATGTGACGTTTACGCGACATTTGTAATAAATGTTGGTATAAATCTATACCGACGTTTTTTTAGCTTATTGCAACATATGACAAACGTCGCAATAAACCTTTTTTTGTTGTGGTGTTCTACCTCCAAATTATCCATCCATTGAACAAGGTAAGAATAACCTAAATCTTTTTTTACCAACATTTTTGAGGGAGAATTTGATGGTTAATCAATTTTACCCCTGAATTAGAATGCAGTGGATCGTATGAGAAGAGAATGTAAAAAATCACCGTCTCTCCACAACATTATGACACTTATAGCAGGGCGTTTTTTTTGTGGCAGAAAATACACTGAAAATTATTTATAGTAAAATAGCACAAGTAATTATTTTTGCAGCAAAAATATCTATTTGCTCAAAATTAACCCTACTGATTGTTGAAATAAACAAGATTATTCTTGAAAGTTGGATGTTGTTTGGGAATAAATTTTATAAAAAAAAAACTCCAATCATAGTCTGATTTAGTACTGATCAATGTCTTCACTCTTCAAGACGTTTTCTTTAGATCAGATTCTTTGCTTTTATATATATATACACACACACACACAAAAAGAAGTGTATCTATAAACTCCAAAAACTTTTTTTTTGGGTGCATAAAATAAGAAAGATTGATACGATCCCAATTGAGTTAGACAAAAAGAAAAGTTAAAGTGCAAAATAAAACGATAAAATATTAATAGGGGTTTTGATTAATATTCTTCTAAGTACTGGTATTCACTCCAAATTAAGCACGTATGGCCAATTTATATAAATGTCTTGTTTCTGGGGCATGTGGCGCAGTTGACAATTCCAATAAGCATTCGTAATGGAGGTTTATTAAAGAAAATTAATCAATTGTGAACACATAGGATGTGATAAGTTTAAAAGATTTGACTTGTATATAGGAATGGACATAAACATTTACTAACACATCAAGATATTCATTTTGGCACAGCGAGTTCAGTTGCCTAGTTGATAGTCGCGGGATCTGCCAGGCCCCAGGAGTCGCGTTTCGGGCTCGCTGGCACATAGCGTGACAATTATGCTATCAGAGCACGGTGACCAGGTGAACGTGTCAGAACTAAATGTCACACCGTGCCTAGTGAGGAGACACCTCTAGAATTTTACACACTTGATTAGTATGTTTGGGGGGGGGGTGCGAGAACGCAAAGGTCTTAAGGGGCGAATGTGAACTCACATCCCAATTATGATATGATCAGTTGTCAAATAAGTGATCGCTGGTGTTGTCAGACGATGAATCGCATGTGGGACGTGAAATTGATGCTATCACAATTGACTTGGACCAAAAGAAGAGTCAAGTACAAAAGAAAAGGATAAAATATTAAAAGGGTTTTTCATTAATATTCTTCTAAGCAGGGATGAAGACATGCGGGGTGGCGGCAATATTTTTAAAATTATACAATTTTCTCTTATAAAATTTTAAAAATTTTAAAAATGTTATTGAGAAAATTATCTTTCGTCCATCAAATGTTTTGCAAAAAATAACTTCTCTATCCAACCAGAACTTTCTGACTTCGTCCCCCTTCTAACAACAATAATTCACTCCAAGTTAAGCATGTATGGCCAATTCATTAAAATGTCTTGTTTCTCTTAAGGTGAAGCCTAGGAAATGGGAGCTTGGTTTCTATTGAGAATGGGGCCAAATGTGTTTTGGTTTTTTGAAAAATTCACATTAGAGTACAAATGAATGAATTTAAATGTAGTGACCAAGATTTGTCTGTCCCCTAAGTTGTTTCCATTTGTCTAGTAGGGATCAATATAGATTTTGAAATTCCCCCCAAATTGCATATGATTTACCCCCAAATTTGTCATCCCTTGCAATTTTTGTGACATGTAAATTATGTATATGCCTTTACCAAAACCCTAAAATTGCACATATTTCTAAAGTATGGGAAAAAAAATTCAAAATAAGAGCATAAAAAAAATTGGTCCAAAGAGTTTGAGTAGTTGGTGGAAGTACAAAGATTGTTAGGTATTTCTTTTGGAAATACCACATGGTTACCCTGCCATATGCCTAATTTGTGAAGAAGATTTTTTAGTTCACTCTATGTGATTTAACATTTATTTCATATATATTTTAATAAGTTGGGCCAAAAAAATTCAATGCCATTTCATTTTTGACAAAATCAAATCTAGTACCACATAGATTTGCAATATAAGTTGCCCAACATGGCGTATCTCCATTGTGGTAGCCCCCATCTTTTATTCTTCTTATTTTCTTAATGTTAATTTGTGTATGCTATTTTCTTAAAGCTGCGTAGTCTGGATGAATGTTATGTTTATTCGGTCCTAGGCGTAATCCAAATGGAGCAATGTTCAAGTCACCCAACCGTTTAAGTAATTTTAAATGAATCATTCGCTATTTTTTTTTATACCTTTTTAAATATATAGAGGAGGTGCTAATAATGAAATTTATGAGTAACTTCCGCTTCAAAATATGATGTCATATTCTAAATTCTCCCAAAAAAAAATAAAAAAATCCAAGCAACCTCTTAAAAGTATACTATCATTATGAATACTCTTATACACTAAAATTAGTAAGAATTCAATTGTTGGTTATTAAAGTAACGATATATCTCTATACATTTTAAGAATATCATAAGAGTCTAAGGGAGGCGTATTCAATTAGGATTTTAAAAGATTATTTTGGGATAAATAAGTCATGTGGTATTCAATTAAGACTTTTAAGTAGTCTAAATAGGATACCCAAGTGGTAAGGCTACCCGGCCACGGGATGGAGATCCCGTGGTCGATTCCCGTATCTCCCCTTATGGGGCAATAAAATTCTCCTCCTTGTGAGGCTAAGTTCCCTCCCCAGCTTGAAGCATGCTACAATCTCCCTATCTAGGGTATTCTCCGCTCTTCCCCTTCGAGGGCAATCGCCTTCGTGCCTAAAAAAAAAAAGTAGTCTAAATAGTCATGTGGTATTTAATCAGGACTATTAGGATATTTTAAAGATTGTGTCCAAATCCAGTGGTATTCAATCAGGACTTTAAACAAATAACCAAAAGTCTTTTGGTATTCAAAAACTTGCTAATTTTGATGGATTTTTTTCTTAATTAGGAATTTGTGGGATTTTTTTTAGTGAAAAGTATAAATACCAAACCCTTTAAAAAATCTCACCCTAACCCATAAAACTTTTTAGTGGGATTTTCATTATTTGTTTCTTTGTTATCTTTTTCATTGACTCTTTTAACTTTGAATGTTTGCTTTTATTTATTGTTTCATTCCATTTGATCCCGTTTATGTTATTGCTGATGCAAGTAGGGGTGAGCACCGAATTCAAATTCGCCAATTCGGTCATTTGAATTCGGGTTTTTCAATTTTTTAAAACCTAAAAAACGAACCCAATTTGGATTCGAATTCGAATTGACTGAATTGGCGAATTCAAAATTCGATTTTTGACGAATTGATTGATTTCACAAGACACCAAATTGAACATCAAGAAAAAATCAAAATAAAAACAAACAATAAATTCAGAAAAAATAATCGAAATAATAAATTTGTCATCGTTTAATTCAACCATATTTATACGGAAAATTAATAGCAAAATTTCCAAAATAACAATTTGTAGGGTCTATTTACTTTGTATATTCACTATATAATAAAATTAAAAAATGAATTCGAATTCGGTCAGACCGAATTCAATAGTCAGTCCGATTTCGTACCATTTTCGACCAAATCGAATTCGGATGTAGCCGAATTACCGAATTCACACTGAATTATAGAATTCGAATTGCCAAATTGAATTCAAATTCGGTCGGCAATTCGGTAAAACTCGAATTTGCTCACCCCTAGATGCAAGTGCCCACAACTTTAAATAATTGACTTTTATTGACTTTATATTTATGACTTCATTCCATTATTTGAACCAAGTGTCCGCATCCTAGTAACCTTATACCTATCATAAAACATTTTATGGGAAGGATAAATCCCACCATCATTTGGAAAGCTTGGGTTGTAAAGGTTGTCCTGAAGAATTCGTGCATCATTGGACTAGACATTGCTCATCATCCAACTAAGTTGGTTGGTTAGCATCGTTCAAATAAGATGGTCCTTTCAAATCTTATAATTTTTTATGTTATAAATCTTTAAAATTCGAACATAAAAATCATGAGTATAATTTTTTTTTTTTTAAAAATCTTATAAGTCATTACATTCTTAGATAGTCTTTTAGAATCTACTGAACTTATTTATGTATAAATAGTCTTTTAAAATCCTAATTGAATACACTCCTATAAAACGTGTCTTCAGAGGATTGTCGGCCACCTCGAAATTTCAAAAATGGTTTTGGTTCTTTTAAAAAAAATCAATATTTTTAAAGTATAATCTTCTTCCATCTTAAAATTAATATATATATATATATATATATATATATATATATATATATATATATATAGGGCCAAACTACCAACCCACCCCTATATTATGTTTTACACACCCCTACCCCACACAATTCACAATTTTTTTCTCTCTCCCTTCTTTTCTCCTCAAAAAAACCCTTTCCCAAATTTTTTGTCTCTCCTACTTCCCTACCGGAAAACCGTCACTGTTCATAAAAGCCACCGCCGAAACACCAACCAGAGCTCCGGTCACCGGTTTCTGGCATTTTTTTTTAACTTATGGGACTAGATCCACCACAAAATATCAGTTTTAAAAATTTTGGAGCAAAAAAAAAATTTCCGACAAGATTCCGGCAAAATGGACTCCGACGATTGTGGTTATTTAGAAGACATTGATTTTGAGGTAAATAATAATTATTATATTGTTCTTGTTGTTCTTAATAATTATTTTTTTGGGGTAAAAATACATGTTTAAACTGATAAAATGCGAAAAAAAACAGTCTGAAACTGAGAAAACAGCACCGGAAAAGAGACTGGAAAAAACGGACCGCCTGCTGACGTCAGCAGGCGATGAAAAATATATATTTTTTAAAAATTTGTTCATGGCGCGTGCATCTCAACACGCAGTTGGGGTATTTACCGCGTGTTATTTTACACGCGGTTCAATTTTTTTTTCAGTGACGAAAAAATTAATTTGTTTTCCAGTGACCAAAAATACATTTTTTTGTATTAGTGACAATTTTATGTTTTGCATTTATTGTAGGTTCAGAGTTCAGACGGACCAAGTAGTGATCTAGAGGAATTTCCTGATAATGAGGAAAATTGGCCTGATACGGGGGAATTCTTTAGTCCCTATGAAGAATATGATTTTCAGACCAAGGACGGGTTAGTTCATTGGGTTAAACAAAAGGGATAGAACATAAAGTGTATATTGTGATTGGTCGGTCAAGAGAGGGACAAGATTATAGTGCGCCCAAGGTGTATTTAAGATGTGAGCGTTCTGGCATATACGTTGGGGCAGCAGTTGGCAAGGGCGGTGAAGGGAGGAAAGCTAACCGAACAAGGAGGACTAAGAAGATAGATTGCCCATTCAAGATTGTAGGGAAAAATACTAAAATTGAGTCTTGGAGATTTAAGGTTAGCCAGGGCAAACATAACCACTTCTTGGGAATATATCAGTTTGGTCATGCTGCAGCACGAAAGTTGGATGACGAGCAGAATAAGTTGGTTGAGCAGTTGACGAAGTGCAACGTTGGGGCTAACGAAATATATAACACATTGAAAATGGAAAATCCTAACTTTTATGGTGGTAAAGCTACAGTATATAATGCGAGGGCAAGAATCAGGAAACTTGATAAAAATGGCAGGACCGAATTACAAGATCTGATGCATCGTCTCACCGAAGCTGGCTATGTTGTAGAGTGTCGTCGTTATGTAAATAGCGGGAGTGACGGAATGGGTGTAGACGAATCTCAACAATATGTTGGCGACTTATTATTTGCTCATCCGGACTCCATCAGACTTGCCAGAGTTTTTCCCTACGTTATCCTTATGGACAACACCTACAAAACAAACAGGTATTCTTTTATTTAATTTATTTATGCTGTGTTGGAATTATTTATATTGTTTATGATTTTGTAGATTTACCGATTTAAATAATTGCAGATAAAAAATGCCTCTACTTGCTGTAATTGGATTTACCTGCACCGGTCAAAACTTCACTATTGCATATGCATTCTTGCGTCAAGAAAAACAAGAAAATTTTGCATGGGCACTTGCTATGATTAGGGGATTATTTGATCCCAAACGAGTCCCTGGTGTTGTTGTAACCGATAAAGATATGCAAATTGTTAAGGCAAGTATTGAGGTATTTCACGAAGCCTACATGTTGTGTAGGAGACATATTGGGAAATGTGTGAACAAGAATGTTGTTTCAATACTTGGACCCGAAAAAGGTGACGAATTCTCACAGTCCACTTGGGGCGCACTGGCGTATGCTCAAACTGAAGATGAATATTATGAGAAGTGGTCTGATATTTTAAAGGGTTGTAGATCCCAAAAGGAATCTGATTTGCTAACCTATCTTCGAAAAACCTGGGTGGATAACTACAAAGAAATATTTGTTCCGGCGTGGACAAACAAGTATCTTCACTTCGGTACAAATACCACAAATCGGGTTGAGAGTTCACACTCCGCATTTAAGAGGTATTTGAGAACCCCTATTGGGGGTTTTGTATATGTTTGGGAGAGGATCCACAGTATGATTGTAAATCAAATTGATGAGATTAAGGGGGTGATGGAATCCTCTCGCATTTGGGACAATAAATTAATGGACAACACATTTCTGAGAAAGTTGAAAGGTAGTGTTAGTTCTTGGGGTTTAGATATCTTGATGAAGGAGTACAATAATATTGGTAAAATATGTGATTGTACTGCTAGATCAATGTATGGAATTCCATGTTCATGTGAACTACAAGCCATGTTGAGGAAGTCGGGTGGAAAAATACGAGTTAAGGATCTTCACCCTTTTTGGAGTTCTCTCTCAGTTGAAACTCCTCCAAAACATCATATGTTTGGTGATGTAGAGCCTCCAGAGGATCATTTAAAGGGGCTTATGGACATGTACAATGAAATTTCTACAAGGGATCCAGAACAAATAAGACAATACAAAAGTACATTTGCCGAAATAATCTACCCGTACGATACAAACTTAGCTGAGCCACAGGTCGTTGTTGCCAAAGGTAGACCGAAATGATCGAAAGGATCATCTACTAGGCGGGAACCATCGTGGTGGGAGTACAGATCAAAGACAGGGAAGAAATCATTTAAGAAAACATCTCCAAGCTGAGGCGGCAGAAGTTCTAGTGGCTCCCAAGGACGGGATTCAGGTCGGGGGACTCTTGATAGCTCGTCTGGACCTGGGAATGTAACGGATGATAGCAAATCTGGTTTTCACTTCCTTTGGCCAGCAGAGTTTCCCCCTTTAGCCCTTCCATTCATGACTGGAAGTGTGAACGTAAAAGACGACGGTCACTGTGGTTATCGGTCTGTAGCTCATCAAGTATGGCATGATGAAAGTCAATACATATCCACCAGATTGTTAATGCATAACAATCTTATACAATGCGATGCTGATTTAAGATACAGATATGAACTTACAGTGGGTGGCGAAGATGTTTGTGCACGAATTCTTACATGGTGGTATCCCACACCCTGCACACCTGATTACTGGATGGACCTTCCAGATATGGGTTGGATTATTGCGACGAATTTTCAAGATATTTTTGTATGTTTTTGTCATGAAAATTCACACACATTTTTACCACTAGATACTAACTTGCCATCTCCAGTACTGGAAATAACGATCGCTTATATCCCAACAAAACGCCACTTCGTGTCGGTATATTGTTCAAACTTTAATCATTTCATTTACTAAAATATTTATGATTTGATTTTTATTGACTAATTATATTTTGATTTTTATTGACTAATTATATTTTTTTTAATCTATAGGTTCAAATGGAACGTAATTGTCCATTGCCCCCATTGTATCCATCTTGGATACACTATTCAAGTTCAATGGCACAAAGTTGGTCTTATCCGCTGGAAGTCAAATTTACCGCGTGGAAAAATTTGGAACAAATTTATGGCTGTTAATTTTTATTTGATATTCTGTATTATTTACTTTTGATTAAATATTTTTTGGTGCCAATTGTGTGTTGCAATTAATTTTGTAATTACTTAGTATTAAATTGAAATTTATGAAATATTTTTGTGATAAACCCTAAAAACATTAATTACAAACAGAAAAAAAAAATTAATTCTGTCCGGGAAAAAAAATTAATTTCTCGGCCCGCGTGCAGATTTGCACGTGGTTAAGGCTCGGGCCGCCTGCGTGTTTACACGCGCCCGATTTATTTTATAAAAAAATCCACCGCGTGCTGACGTCAGCAGACGGTGAGTGACGTCACCGCCTGTACGTCAACAAACGATGAATGACGTTAATGTTCAACCTATCCTGACTCAGAAATACTGGGAAATATGAATATATCCATGCCTGCAAAAAATTATTGTGTTCTCAGGAAAATATCTCGAGGCAAATGGTTGTGTAGCATTCCAATTAATGTTCAACCTATCCTGACTCAGAAATACCGGAAAATATGAATATATCCATGCCTGCAAAAAATTATTGATTAGAAATATTAGATAAATAATCATGTGACAACTGAAAAATAACTACATTTAACATTTTAAAAAAATAATTAAGTACTTCTAGTAAGGTAAGACATCCGCCAATTGACTTGCAGCCGGCCCTAGACGCTTGACCCAATTGTCGATACAGAGCTGCCAATGCTGCACTACCCCAGAAATACGAATTTACTTGGCCCGGTACCATTAAGGCTCCCCATATCCTGAAGTTCACCTTGTCCCAAGAACGATCGACAAACAGGGTCGACCCCAACATATGCAGCAATCACACATTTGCTCGGACAATAGAAGTCAAAGGTACTTGATTAATTGCGTTGACCAAAATTTTATTCGGAATACCCTTTTCATTAATTGCCTTAGTCAGGGCCTGAACATCAACTTGAACACATTGTGCAATCTCAAGTATAATATTCTTTCTAATATGTTGAGGGTCAAAGATTGCATTACCAGAAATAGGAATATGAAGTATATAAAATACATCATGAAGTGTGATCGTCATTTCACCCCAAGGCATGTGAAATGAGTTAGTATCCGGTTGCCACCGCTCCACGAATGAACAAATAAGTGCATCATCGTGATGCGAAAACATGGTAGTACGGAGGTGTCCTAAACCGGTTCCGTATAAAATAGAGGACGCCTCTGCATCTTGGTCTAGTCCTGTCCACTCCCGGGCTACAGATTCTTTCCGGGTGGTGATTTGTACAAAATCCCGCTCTACCCCGTTCCAGATATCAACAGCTACATGACCAGAATAAGACGGAATCTCATCTGGAATCTCCGGTCCACTACTTGCTGGAGTCCTCTGCTCCAAATCTATCGTCGTTGGTTTCACCTGAGTAAAAATAGGAAAGCTCGGAGGTTGGGTACTCTGGGTAGTACTCTGTGATACATACGGTGGGTCATCACTTACATAGTCTGTAGGGGCATGATAGGAATGTCTAGCTCCAGAAACAGAAGGTCTAGCACCGGAAACAGAAGGTCTAGCTCTGGAAACCGACAATCTAGCTCCGGAAACTGACGGTCTAGCTCCGAAAACCGACGGTCTACCTCTTGAAACCGACGGTTCAACTGGGTCATCCACTGGGATAGGCCTACTAGAAGACGATCTGCTAGACGATGGCCGAAATCTCCCAAATACTCTCTTCAATATTCCTGGACTCCTATGTGCTTCACCTTCACCTACAATGAGTTGGACAGAGGGGGGTAGCATCAAAGAAATCCTCCCCCTCCTCAGTAGAAGAATCTTCAATATAATCCTCTTCAAAACCAGAAACCCTCCCTTGTGAATACATAGGAATATCGAAAATTGAATGAGGTGGGTGTGAACTATTACCTGCCATCCATTGGTGGGGCTCGCTATATGCGGGGTAGGGTATAGGATTATAAAGAGTAGAGGGAATAATACTCGCAGGGGGAGTTCTTTGTCTGCGATGCTCTCGACTCAATCTGGCAGATTGAGTCACAGGCCTGCCAGCTACTCTACCATCACGATCCCTAATCGGGCCCAACTGATCAATATTCCTTCTCCGATCTACCATCTACAAATTCAGAAACAATTTATAATTATAACTCTGACAAAATATTTTAAAAACAAAAAACAAAAAACAAAATAATATTTATTAAAGACATTGTTTAATTGAAAATAGCAAATAGCAAATTAAATCAAAATATGCAATTTTAAAAAAAAAAAATTTAATTTAATCCACCGCGTGTAAAATCACACGCAGTAGATACCCCAACTGCGTGCTGAATCACACGCCCTTATATTTTATTTTAAAAAAAAAAAATTTACCGCTTGCTGACACGTAAGCAAGTGCTGGACTGGTCGACCGCCTGCTGACATCAGCAGGCGGTCCCTCCCACGCGTTCCACGCGCCCCACACGCCACACGCGACCAAACCCAAAAACGTCATTTCAGTCCAATTTTTGGCAAAAATACCCCAATTTAGTGTATTTTCAAGCAAATTTGGTAACATTTATCACAAATAAACTTCTATTTTGGTAGATCTACATAGTTTCAAGTTAAAATTAAAAATTTTAAAAAGTAAAACTCACATTGTGTTAGTTGTGATTCTATTTTGACGTTGAGTGTAGAGACAAAGTTGACGAGGACGACGTTTGCAACCTGATGATGGTAAAAAAATGTTCCGGCTCCGGCCACCGGTTGGCGGCGGCAAAAAATTTAAGAGGGAGAGAGGGTTGGGAGCATTTATGAGGGAGAGAGAAACAAGAGAGAGGGACAAAAAAAATAATGGGGGATATGGGGTGTTTAAAACCAAAAGATGGGGTGCCCTATAGTGGGCATGTTATATATTTCGTGGTGCTTTCTTCCATAAAATAAAATATTTTATTCTGTATATGTTTGTTTCTTTGTTAATCAACTGTAAACTCTCTAATACCAATTGAATAATTGTAATAAATCAACCATATCCCATGCATGATTCCCAATTATTTATAATAAATGGTATCATGAATTTTTTTAGTTTTTTGCTTTTGAAAAAAACTATGTATACTAATTATTAGGAAATAGTTCTCCATAATGGAGCGTATACATAATGCATATTTTGTATCTCACTATAATTCTTACAAATGAAGTAAAGACTTTGCATTTTGACGGGATTATAATCATAAAAATAATGAATATCATTCCCTAAGAGCCACATAATTATATTTAAATTAAGTGTGTACTCTCTCCTTACTCTGAAAAATTGATATAAACATAATTTAAATTGAATTTGCATAAAAACGTCACGAAAGATGTTTTTTATTTTACAAGATTAGAACTTAGAGAAAATGTGTAAATAGAGAAAAAAACAGCTTTACAAATGAGGGATAATTGAGTGATAATTAGCATTCCTTAAACTACATCCAGTAAACCCCAACATTGTAGAGGGTCAGAAAAACCAGTCTGTATCCTATGCGAAATGACTTTTTTTCCCAATACATCCGGAATGTGTTTTGGGATACAAAAACACTACTAAGTGTTCTGTGACTCAGAATAAGTGTTCGTTTTAAATTATTTTTAACCGTCGAGAAAAATAGCCTCCCATGGGCCGTGGCCATACTTAACAATGCTTGAAATCTTATTGTGCTCGACCTAAACCAAGTACGTCTTTTTTCAGCATGGGATCAATAATCTATTAACTGAAAAAAATACAGATACAAATTTATAAATGATAATGCTATATAAGTACATTGTTTTTCACTTAGTTCTGAAGTAAAAATGATTCAATTACACAACGTTTAACAATCAAATTGGAATTAATTACTTAAGTTACTTATTTTCTTTATTTCTTAGATAATGTTACTAGTTCATGGTCTTCTCATTCTTTTGTCAAATTTCAAAGAATTTGATTCGTTACATAGTTGCATGAAATCTCTAATATGAAATATGTAGAAAATGGACTTGGGACTAATTGATTCCCTCAAAAGGTACCCCAAGAGGGGGAGGATTGTCCAATCCTTATAAAGAACAAATTTGTTCACTAGCTAGTCGAAGTGGGATTTCAACACACCCCCTCACGGCCAGGGCTGGACATCTGGATCGTGAACAATAATGGGCCCAACATCGAATTAGGTGGCTCTGATACCATATAGAAAATGGACTTGAGCCTAACTCATTCCCACAAAAGGTACCTCAAAAGGGGGAGGATTGCCCAATCATTATAAAGAATAAATTTGCTCACTAGCTAGCGATGTGAGATTTCAACAAAATATCTTCAAGCTGGTCTCCTTAACTAATTTTATTTGATTATTTTCATTAAATAGTTTAATATGTATTTTTTTTTAAAATTTCTTATGTGGTTATTGGGTTTAATTTTTCATACCATGCTAGACTAGCTAGCTCTTAGTGGGTTATTATCTTATGGACCGGTCCAACATAATAAACACGGGTCAACATTGTTTTGTAGAGCTCTATGCTAGACATTCCTTCGAGTAAAAAAAATAGTCTAGAGTTACAAATTATGTAAAACTATTGAAACGTTACATTATTAAGCGCAGTTGATTACAACTCATCTAATTCGAGTTTTCATAGAGTATTTCCAGTGCAAAGTCGAGTAACTTGGCACGCAACTTCATATTGCATTATACGCTACTAAAAGGAAAAATAAAATGAAAAATCAATTACAGTATACAAATAATTTTTTTTTTTGCTTTTTGAAAAAAAAACTAGTTTATTAAAAGCAGTACCTTTCTTTGGGAAAGTCTTGTATAGGGCGGATCCAATGAGTCCGACTTCACACTCTTCTCACATAATTTTAGATAGAATCCACCTGTATGATAGGTTGCGTATATCTTCGTGTCTCACAGGTACCTAAAAGGGCCGTCCCATAGAGATTTTCCCCCTTTCTTGGATGGGTAGGTTTGCAGTGAGTGGACTGCTTGGGTGGATCTATATTTAACGGTTCCTTTTAACGCTTTGCTGAAAAACCAGATATAATAAAATTAATGGGCTTCTGAGTTTGTATAATAATGTTTCTTGCTTTTCTATCCTTATTTATTCTGAATTGAACATAAAAGAAAGAAATTGTATTTGAAAATGAGTTACAACAATGATGAGTAAGTTCTTAATAAGCTATTGCTCTTTTTTTTCTTTTTTTTTGAATTTATGAATGTTGATTCCATGAGATTGTTTCTTTTTTCGATTCTTTGTTAGAAATGCTTGAAATGCTGATGGGTTTTGCAAATTTTTTGTTTTCTTTTAGTGGGTTCTTCTTGTTTTTGCTCTAATGTTGACAGATTTTTTTTGAGATTGTGGGTTATTGTCTTATGGATTTGCAGCTTTAAACCATAAATGCATAAAGATAGAAACTTGCAACTGATATGATGTTCTTTTGCTTTTAAATGAACTTCGCTTTGATTTTAAATGCTGAATGAATTCCATCTAATTTACTTGCTTCTGATAGTTGTACTGATTCTGGAACTGTTTTTAGTTTAATTTTACTGATTAGTAGATCTGAAATGGTTTCTGCAGCAGCCTATGCATATGGATTCCTTTCACATTCCTGTTAATTTATCGCTTTTGTTCTTCATTTTACGAAAAATTATCAAAATGTAATAGTAGTAGATTTAGCAATATTGCAGAAGTCTTTAGTCGCTCACCAGAATGGCGACCAGTCGGCTTACCTAGATTACAAGAGATTTTTTTAAATTTTCCTTATCCTATATATTATACTAGTCAAACAAAATTTTATAAAAATTTAACAATCAAATACTAGTCAAATCAAAGTACACAAAGTCCCTCCATAATAATTAAATTCGATACCGTAATAAGTAATAACAAGTTCAAATACTAAAATAATCACGACGTAGTTTTGGACAGAAAATTGAGTTTAACAAAAAGCCAACAAAGTCGTTTTGATTGACTTTGACCAATTTTCACTGATTTTTTTACCGATTAAGTTGGTCAAGTAATTTTTTACCCCGACTAGTCAGTTAAGTGCCGACTAGTCGGTTGGCCAGGCCAATTTGTACAACACTGAGATTTAGCAATGTTGCAAGTGTATCACATTCGACTAGACTTTTTCCATGTTGTGGAGCTTCTGGTCTCAAGGGTTCTTTGCATTCTAATGAGCAGTTCATAAATATTTAAAATAACAATTCACTTGGTCACAGTGACATGTGGGATTGGCGATGTGAGGAATATTGTCTCGAGGATAATACCGATCTTGGTGAGTTGTATTGCACGTTTTCTATTTTTCCGAATGTTGTAGTATTTGGGTGAAATGTTGAATGTTGGAAGCTACTTGTGGTGGACAGATATATCTAAATGTCTGTTGAATGGAGGAGGCGAAAATGAAGAGCCTTCGAACATCTTCATTGATGAAGCGACACCAGTTAAGGCTTGTGGAGATTTGGTCTACCAAGTTAACAGCGCAGGTATAATACTGCATCTATCTCACCTCTCCCGCCCTCTTGGAGCAGGATATTGCAGCAGATATAACTCATCTGTTCGTCTATTTGTTATGTCTAAGTGTGGTGGTCTTGAGTTTTTAGGCATGAAATATCATATAATTGCTTACTTGATTTATATACCATTTAGAACTCATGTCCAACTTTTTGCTTAAATTGATGAGCTTGATGATAGCCTTACATTTGCCAAATTTCGAGTGTCGATTTCTGACTTGTGGATTCAATTGCAGAAAACATGAATAAGGACAATGAAGGTTCATTGCAAATAAAAAGACGCCGAACCCTTTTGTTTGGCTCTGAATATCTCGACGTTGCAGCACTAAGCAGTGAGGATATATCATCCTCAATCTTACGATCACAGGTTAGTGGTGGCTTACTCTTTTTGTCTTCACCAAGTTGATTATTTCCTTTTTCCTTTATCACGTTTAGGAGGCGCAGGGCTCCTCCATAGAAGATATTTCACAGTGGGTCTCCGGATTTGCAGGTTTAGTCAATTTTACTTTGAAATGCAAAACTACTTTCTTTTGTGCCATTTGAAGTAGTAATATATATGTGTATACAGACGGCACATTTGCAAGTGTTGACGAGGTCCTGGATCAGTCATCCGAAGGTTGGCTTGCTGATTGCATTAACGATACTGAGATCCATGTCATCTCAGAGGACGTGTACGTTACTTGCTGCTTTTAGCCATGATTTAATTATAAAGCATCTATCCTGATTAACATTATCTGGGAAACAGTGATTCTTCTTGTGGATCGGATTTTCAAATCAATGTTGCAGGTAAATGAAATTGTTATCGCTGATTTTTGTGTATATCCGTTGGTTATATTTGTTTTTTTTCCATCTAAAAAACGCACTGCGTTGCAGAACCTTGTGGCACACCACCTGAATATGAAGCAAGTGTTGCCCAAGAGTTGCCTGTCCGTACCCGTCAAAATGTTATTTTCAAAGGTTATCTCGGACACAGCCTCTGGAGGATACACACGTTTCTGTTGCATAAAAAAAACTGAAGTATTTATGATTTTACTCTCAGGTAAAAAATCGTACATGCGGGCACCTACAAAATTAGCTTCTTCAATTGTTTATCCATTTGATTTTATCAAACCTTGTGGTGTTCACGGGGACGTGACTCTGAAGGATATAAACCAACGGATACACGATCCACCATCGAACTCAAGGCAAAACAAGGAAGACCCTTCTGTTGCTTACCCCACATCGTCTTTCTCGGGGAAGCCTGTGGTTGCGAAAAACTAAAATTCCAACCGAAGCTGGCAGAGGAAGCATTATAATTATGCAAACCAAAGGATAAACAGATGAAACCATGGTAATCTCTTTATGTATTGTTGTCAATTGTTCTATTACTTCTAGTAACAATCCTTTTACCTAGGCCTAACTTCACCTGTTGTACAAGCTAACTCGGGCGGTTAATGTTGTTCAAGGTAACTGTTTCTTGTCGTCTCATACTCGCTGATAGCTTCCTACTAACTTTATCGCCATCCGTTAGCTAAATTTCATCTAGACTTCTTCTGTTGCATGGAACTCGTAACACATCTGTTTTTTGGGTATTAATTCCTGTTATTCTCGGTTACTTCTTGCACATCTTAAGAGGTTGTTTGTCTGAATTCTGGGGAATTTTCTATGTTGTGATTGAAGGGGTTTGTAAGAACACTTTTCTTCTTAGGCATTTGCATCAAGAATCACATTGGACGATCTTCGACTTTTTCCTAAGCTATGATTTGATTAATTTTCAGTGAAGTATTCGATCGCAACTTATGACAGATTCCATGGTTTTTAGGGCTTGTTCATTATAAACTACTGCCTAAATTGTGGACACAATCTTCAAGAAGTCCTTAGGTAACATATGCTATTAGGTACTATCATCAATCATGTAGTCCATTCCCAGATGGAGAGCAACCCATTGGCATAAAAATGATCTAGAGACACCTTGTGTAAACGGATTCACCACCAAGAATCTCTTAGTCAAGATCTCGAATTCTGACATTGTGTCTGAAAAATATTTTATTATAAAGGTTTAACAGTAGAACCAATGTTGTTAAAATCGCGAGTTAACTCGATTCTACGGAAACAAAAGTTGTTGAATCGGTAGTAGAATCGCAATCTGGTATGATCGTAGAATCGGATCGTAAAAACGTAAAAACGTATGTTTCTACCGAGTCTACAAAATTTCAAATTATTAGCCATTTTGGTCATCAAAATTTTTTTGAAAACTCATTTTCATCATTTTTAACTTTTTTCATCCCCAAAGATTTTATGAGCAGCTATTTTGGTCATCAAATTATTTTCGAACAGCCACTTTCACCCTTTTTAACTTTTTAAACTTTTTTCATCCCCAAATATTTTACGGGCACCCATTTTGGTCATCGAATTATTTTTGAACAACCACTTTCATCCTTTTTAACTTTCTTCATCCCCAAAGATTTTAAGAACAACCATTTTGGTCATCAAATTATTTTTATACAACCAACCACTTTCATCATTTTTAACTTTTTTTTAACTTTCTTCATCCCCAAAGATTTTATTAACATCCATTTTGGTGATCAAATTATTTTTGAGCAGCCACTTTCATCATTTTTATCTTTTTTTAACTTTCTTCATCCCCAAAGATTTTACGAGCAGTCATTTTTATCCTTGGAGATGAAGAAAGTTAAAAAGGATGATGATGATGAGTTTGATGAAGGCGGAAATGATATGGAAGATGATGATAGTGACGGTGTTTCGAAATTCAAGTATTTGAATGACTTGCTCTATTAGATCATAAATTTATTACGTACTTTATTTTATTTTGATCTTTTGAAAGACTTATAAGTTAAAAAATTATGTGTAGTCGCATTTTTATATTTTGAAAGACTTGTAAGTTCTTTATTGTGAACTTTGTTGCGTTATTATCTTTTGAAAAAACTTATGAAACTATGTTTAATGATTTTTTTTTTTGGATCATATGATATGATTTGTATGTTAATTATTGTTATATATATATATTAATTTATCGATACGATTTTGCGATTAATGAGTTTATGATTTTCCACCCCTCCTCCGAGTCTACGTAGAATCGCGATTTTAACAACATTAAGTTGAACATACCGAAGTAATTGTGAACAATAAAATGGATATAGATATCAAAATAAGTGTGAATGTATCTTAGTCTTTCATGCACTTATAGCGGTTTCAACCATACTTTCAAGTGGCGGGATGGATTACAAAGTCTGTTTTAAGTGCGGATTGTAAAATGAGTACAAATACTTGCATCTTGTATACTTGGTTCGTCTCGATACTCTTATATGTTCTTCTCTTTCTATCTTGTTCGGTCCCCGAGATTTAACTTGCTTGAGTGCGGATCAAGGGCCGTGGAGACCCTTAGGCGACTGATGCGCTCTCTAAGGTTCCCACGGCGGCCTTAAAATTCTTTTAAGATAAATATAAATAAAATATTTTTTTTTAGGGAAAGTAAGGTAATAAGGTCCAAAAAAATTAGTATGGTTATGGGTATGTAATTTTGAAAAGGAATAAGTAAAGTAAGAAATCTCAAGATCGATTAAATGGATTGACCATATTATTTATCGAGAATGAAATTTCGTAATATCTTGATTATAATTTTTTTGTTACCCCTGTGGGGCTCTCGGTATCCTCATCAGTGATGAGACTAATTTGGACTCAGTCTGTAGAGTCTGGTCTTATTCGAGGTATAGAATAGAACCTAACATGGAGCTATTTAACGTGACACAAACTACTCAAGATAAAAATGAGAAATTACTCTCATCAAGGGATCCTTTTGTAGTATCAGCAAGCTGTTACAACGTACCCTAAACTCGCAGATTCTTAATTAAAAACTGTATAATAAATGATTTCGTTTCTACAACTTCGGTCTAGAGCTTCAAATTTGCTCTACACGGTACTGCTTAGAAGAAATGAAAGAGCAAGATCATGAATAACACGTTATGGAGCATCCACAGAGAATTTCCTAAAGGGCAAAAAGCACAAAGGGATATGGAATAATCCTACAAATATTCTGGAAGAATCAGTCCATAATTTTGGATGTGCAATTCTAGGTTCCATATGGAGAAAAATAAATTGGTATATATTCCTTTACAAATTTAAAGAAAAAAAAAATTCAAAATATTCTTTAACCCCTTTTATCCTAAAGGGTCAGTAGATGATTTAAATCGTGTGATGACATTAGTAAAAATTTACCACGAGTTGTATGCACATCACTGCTACACACGTGATTCAATTACATACATTTGACAAGAATTGAACCTCACTATGTGGATAGAAGCAAAACTCCTACAACAACCGTACTTGTAGACAAGACTCCCACTAATCCGGCTACAGTACATAACATAAAATGTTCTGCATCGTGCGAAACATTTGGTGGTCGTTGAATCAAGAATCGGACGACAGAGATCATTTGGCTAACACATTTTTTTAATGATAAGTATTGAGACCCAGATGATCTCAGCCAAATGATCTCAACCGTCAGATTTTTAATCCGACGGCAACTAAATGTTCCGTATCGTACAAAATATTTTGATGTTCTGTACTGTAGCCGGATTGGTCTCCCACTGAGTTATGTCTAGAAAAACTGTTAGTTGGATTATTGTTTGAGAGAACAAGTTGTTATAGAGATTGGCATGGACCATTATGTGCAAAAATTGATTGTTCCCAATTAGTATTCCTATACGTGTGCCAACCACTAACAACTTTTCACGTGAATGTGAATAATGATTGCGAAAGAAGTGAAATTGAATGGTCGGAGATATTCACTCAGTGAATTCTGAGTGATTGAGACAAATATGAAAACATGAATTGGGATATACGTTTCCCCCTTATTATATGATTGTGTTTAATGGCTAAAGTCTAGCAGTTGTATCACAATTAGCTACAATCCTTATCAATATCTTTATCCTCTTGGTAATTTTACTAGAAATACTTGTATTGTTAGAGATTATCGTTTTACTATTATGACCATCTTTTTTTTTTTTTTTTTAACGGGGCGGGGAAGGGGGAATACGGGAATCGACCCTGGGCCGAAGCCCAGAGTCACGCCTACCTTTTCCACTGGGGCAGGTCATTCCCATTATTATGACCATCTTGATAATCTTATCCAGAGCGAGTGATATTTTATAGAGTTTTTATTTGAAATTTTAATTTTACATTTGGTAAATAACAAAACCATTGGGAGTGGATAAAATAATTTCAAAAGTCTAAATTTAAAATTAAAAGTTAAAACCTATACAAATGCACAAACTGTCTCATGAAACAAGGTCACCACCAACCACTTCTGGAAATATTGGAAAAGACAATATTATCCTTAGGTAGAGCCAAAGACCAGGAAGCCAAGGGCAAGTTCATTCTAGTCATCTTGGTATGTCCTATTCCCTTTATTCTTGGATAGTTCTGATATGACCAAGTTTATTGAAGCATGTGATTCAGAACTAGGCACATTATTAGTCACTATTATAGGATGAGGAGAAAGATAGTTTTGATATGAACCAGATCCATTGTATCATATGGTTTAGAAGTGACCACATCACTACAAAATAAGGAGAGAGACAATTATTTGATAACGTGACTTATTCTAAACCACAATATTCAATAAAATTTGTCCATATCAGAACATATATTTCAGAATAATTATTAAAAAAATTAAATCATTCGTGCTTCCTGTTTGCTCTCTTTGAATGGACATATAAATATCAAATTTTAAATCTAGTCTTATATTTTTACCACAAATAATTTAATTTTCATCATCTAAAATTTCAATTCTTTTAAATTTTAACTTTAATCATCTTTGTCAAAAATTCATTAATGTGCAAGTATAAATGTATTTACCGAATGTTTTTGGTCATTTTTGTATTAGAAGATTTGTTGGTCCATATGGAGTGAAAATTTTCCAAAATTGAAGCCAGGAAGTAAAGGAAAAAACGGGTAGAATATTTGTATATTAAAAGAAAAAAAAATAGAAGGACGATATGGTCCATCCACATGTACTTTAAATATACAAAGTAAATTACTTGGAAGGGCACACTTTCCAAAAGCTGTCCATCAACAAAACTACCATAAAAAAATAAAATTTGTCATGTAATTTTAATTTAACTGGTTAAACTTATAATTTTTATAAATAATATTTTTCTTGAATAATTTCAATAGGTTATGACCAATTTTTACATTTAAATATTCAGTCTTGATGATATGATTTCTGTAAGAAAGGTTAAAGTTAAATTCTTTACTGTGAGAGGTATGCCATAATTCATTAAGATGATTCTAATGGAAAAATCTCTTAAGAACTTGTTTAGAGCAAAACTTCAAATTCAATACGTATATGGGTTAACTACGATTATAGTACAGAATAAAAAAATGTCAATATATATTGAAAATGTTTAAACAAGTGTTACATATTTGTAAAAAAATGTTACGTCCTATACAATAACTAAGGCATAAGACATGTAACACTTGTATTATGCAACAAGTGTTTCAAAATAATAAAACATGTTCGGTTGAAAAAAAATATAGAACATCAAAATTTTGATTCGATAACACAAAAATATTCAATATATACTGAATTTTGTGTGTGTTTAGCATTATAGTCATACCGTTGATGATTTGCAAGATTTTCCTATGTATAATTGTCTATTAGATCCTAACTTACTAACCGGTTGAATTAGTCAGGATAAATACGCAGACACTAATAAAAAAATAAACCCAACAAAATTGGAAAAAAAAGATATTCCCAATCCCTATTATAGGCAACCCCGCATTTCTCTCTCTTCCCTTCCTAAAAGAATCACTTATTTGTTTTCATCGATTCCATACACAATTTCACTGATTCACAGTCTTCCATGGAAGAATATTTCAGAGTAGAATATCTCAGAGTCAATGTTTTTGTCTCACTCTGAATTTTCTTCTTGTTAAAATGGTCTTTATTTGAAAAGAAAAAGAAAAAAAAAGAGATAAAAAAGCTTCTTTTTTTATAATTTTTTTTGCCCGGCTCCGGTTATTTTTGTTTCTGATTAATGGGTTATTAGCTCTTGTTGATTAGTATTTGCATAAATTTGTGGTGGGAATTAGGTCGTTTTCTTGGGGTTTACTTTGTTGAATTTTTTTTTATATATATTTAATTGTTGTTTTTTGGTTTTCTATTGGTGAAAAGAAATTATGTTCGGTGCTGGCAAAGTTAGGGTTTTGATTTTTTGAATAGCTGAAAGTCAATTTGGTTTTTTTTTCTCTGTAGTTTTAATCAGCGTTGAATTTTCGTAAAGGCCACTAAAATTTCTGGGTTTTTTTCTGGGATAAATAATTTGTAAATGGGGTTGGTATATTTTGGTTTCTATTAATTTTTTTTGCTTTTTTAATTTTCTTTGAAGGAAAGTGGTTTTCTTGAAGCATCATTTTTCTGCAAAAGTTGGCTCCTTTTTGTTAATTTAAGCGTTTTTGTGTAGTAATTGATGATTACGAAAAGTTCATAGATCGGTTTTGGTCATTCTTTCATCAAAATTTGATCTTTTTTCTGATTCTTGAGGTTAAGAAATAGTAGTCTTTATTTAGGAAATTCAGGTTATGGATATCAAAGCTAGCAATGAAGGTGGGGAATTCCCGAAAGCCGGGACTTCGGAGAATCAGAATAATGGTAGCCCAGATTCTAAGTTGAAAGGCACAGGAAGTTTCAAAGAGTTGTCTAAGAGTCCCGTGAATATTAGCAGCAAAGATATGATTTTTAGGGCTGATAAAATTGATCTGAAAAGTTTAGATGTTCAATTGGAGAAGCATTTGAGCCGTGTTTGGTCGAGAAATGTTGAGAATAATCAAAAGCCTAAGGAAGAGTGGGAGATTGAATCATCTAAGCTGGAAATTAGATATCTTATTGCTCAGGGGACTTATGGTACCGTTTATCGGGGTACTTATAACAATCAGGATGTTGCAGGTGAATTCATATTTAACTTTGTTTGATCTGTCTGTTTATTAATTGTATTGTAGTTAAATATTATGTTGTTGTTGTTTCTATGCCTTATTATTGTTTTTCTGGAATAATATGTGGATTTTGATGGTTCCTAGTCTATGTTCTGATTGTTATCTAATTGTTATTGATATTCCACTATTAATTTCATTAAGATTCAATAATATAACAACAAAGCCTTAGTCCCAAGTAATTGGGGTCGGCTACATGAATCAATATAAGATTTCTGTGTGGTCATTCGCACGAATACATTCTCTCCATTTCCTTCTATCAAACACCATACCCTCCTCTCAGTCTAACAAATTCATATCATTCTTGATGACTTTGGTCCAAACCTTCTTCGGCCTCCCCCTACCTTTTATAACCTCACGCATCTATCCTTCAAGTTTATGAACTGGAGCGACACTCGGTCTTCTCTTATGTGTCCAAACAACCGCAAGCAATTTTTCCTCATCTTTTCTTCAATAGATGCAACTCCTAGTTTCTCTCGGATAATTTCATTTCTCACTCTATCCTTTCTAGTATGCCCACACATCGATCGCAACATACGCATCTCTGTTACACGTATGTGACATCTTTTCACGGCCCAACACTCTGTACCATACAACAACGCGAGTCTAACAGTTGTTGCGAGTCTAACAGTTTGTTCTATAAAACTTCCCCTTCAGTCTCAATGGTATATTACGGTCGCATAAGTCCTTTAGGACATGTAGCGAAAATTAAGGAAGCAAAAGTAGATACTTTGTTAGTCAAATATCAATATTACCCTCTTAAATTGAACTTGTATACCACTAATTCTATTTAAGAGAGTAATATTGATATTTTGACTAACAAAGTACTTTTTTTACTTCCTTAATTTCCGCTACATGTCTTAAACGACTTATATTATGGAATGGAGGTAGTAGAAAGGAGTAATGAGAAAATCTTATGGATTGCCATCCAATGACGGTTTCTGGTTATTTGGACTTAATTTTGTGTTTGATGATTGAAAATGTTGTCTATGCTGCTGATTGGAATTTCTGAGAGTAAGGAATTTGTGGAGTTTGCCATTATGGGTTTATGGCTATGAGTTGTTCCAAGTGTATAATGTTGTTCAAAAAAGGATGTTGTGGAACTCAGGGCAACTACTTTTCTGAAATTTATGTGAGAAATCTATTTGGCTTTAAAATGCAATGATAGCTGGAATTCTGTGTGCATATATGTTAAGATTCGGCCATGATGAAGATAATGTCATCTTGGCCAGCAATGTTTTGTTCTTTACCTTCTTAAAAAGTACTCTGCTTATTTTATGAACTTGGCATTTACACAAATGGGATGGGATCAGAGATCTTAAAAGGTTGTCTAGAAATATTGGGGGAAGAAAATTTTTAATCTTTACTGAAGCGCCGGGTGAAATTTTTTCTTTTTTGTTCTCTTGTGGCAGATTGTTCTTTACGGATTGTAAATTATTACCGCTGGGATGGTTTCTTTGTTGACTTTGATTACCTCCGAACTTTTTCTGAGTGAATTGTTGTATTCATTATGTAGTCAAGCTGTTGGACTGGGGAGAGGATGGTATGTCCACAGTAGCTGAAACTGCTGCTTTAAGGGCATCATTTCGACAAGAGGTTGCTGTTTGGCACAAACTTGACCATCCAAACGTTACAAAAGTAAACCGTGGTTCATTTTTACCATTTCTTAGATATGCTTTTTAAAGTTTTCACTATAAATTCTGTATGATAAAGATATGCTTTTGTATTTTTTTTAGCTTCTAAACTAAAATTTCACCACGAGTAACATGAATATTGAATTTTGTAACTTTACATGTCATTATCCTTGTTCGCAGTTTGTTGGTGCATCCATGGGGACGTCACATCTTAAGATTCCCTCCAAAAATCCTTCTGAAGGTTATACCAATCTTCCATCAAGAGCTTGTTGTGTTGTGGTGGAATTTCTTCCGGGAGGGACATTGAAGAATTTCTTATTCAAAAATAGGAAAAAGAAACTTGCTTTTAGAGTTGTTATCCAACTTGCATTGGATCTTTCTAGAGGGTGAGTTATACCTTAGATATATCTTGTCAAGTAATAGTTGAAAAAATTAACGTCTTCTTTGGCTTTTGCAGGTTGAGCTATTTGCACTCACAGAAGATTGTGCATAGGGATGTAAAAGCTGAAAATATGCTGCTAGATTCTCACAGGAACTTAAAAATTGCTGATTTCGGCGTTGCTCGTGTTGAAGCACAAAATCCTCAAGACATGACTGGTGAAACCGGAACACTAGGATACATGGCCCCAGAGGTATTTATTCTAATTTACAAGAACTTACTGCTTCCCATAAATTTTCGTCGGCCCTTTGTTCTGCTCCTATACAATTTCAGCTTGACAGAGGGTTGCCCCTTTGTTCTTCCATCTCCCTTTCCCTATTCGGGGGAGGGATTGTACTAATTTTTGTTTTCAAAGTTTGTATCTGTCCTTTGTCCATTTCATCCATTGTTCCTCGTCTCTGCCACTTTGTCCGTAAGAGTCGAGTTACGTAAATCTTTCTCATTCATATGAGAAACTAACTAGATTCTATATGTAGGTTCTTGATGGCAAGCCCTATAATAGAAAGTGTGATGTCTACAGTTTCGGAGTTTGTCTGTGGGAAATTTACTGCTGCGATCTCCCTTACACAAATCTTAGCTTTGCTGAAGTTTCTTCTGCAGTTGTGAGACAGGTAAATATCAAATTGTTATATTGATTCTATCTTTCTGCTGGGTGTCTTTTCTTTTGTATGCTCGCATGTTGTTGTTATACTTTTACGAAATATTTGGAGAGGCTGGATCTTAATAAAATCCTCATTTAGGAACTTAGTGGATTTGTCATTTTTTGGGGTATTTTGAGATGCAAGGAAAGTTATATATCCAACTTTCTTATTTGCTTAGCTAGATTCTGACTTACATAACAATTTTATGTTATTTGTAGAATCTAAGGCCCGATATTCCCCGATGCTGTCCAAGTTCTTTGTCAAGCATAATGAAGAAATGCTGGGATGCAAATTCCGACAAACGACCAGAGATGGATGAGGTAGTGAGGTTATTGGAAGCCGTGGATACAAGCAAAGGAGGAGGAATGATTCCAGAAGATCAAGCCGGAGGCTGCTTCTGCTTTGCTCCTACTCGAGGGCCATAAATTTTCTTTACTTTTACCATATCTTTTTGTATGTTTTCTTTACATTCATGCCCTCTGTGGCTTGGAGAATTTTTGCCTTTTAGGTGTTTCAAGGGGTTTATATTAGACTGGCACTGATTTAGCAGAAAGGATAAAACATGACAGCCAAAAAAAAAATGGGACAACATTTTTGTCCAGGACGGAAGTCCCACTTCCGTCTTGGCCCCCACTTTCGTCCCCAACTGGCAGAAAATTTGTCCAAAAATTGAAGGATTTTTCCATTTCGGGCAGAAAATGCCAAGTGGCAATTCCGTTTTTCCTCTGACACTTGGGTCTTTTTAGAACAAAATAATCCACTTAAGCAGAATATTTACCAAATTACGTGTAAAAAAATTACTTTGACGAAACCGACTTTATTAATAAAATAAGAACAGCGAAAAAAATAAAGGAATCGTGTATGTCATAAATAAAACAATTTGTTTGTAACAAGAATAAAACTAATGTATGAAATACAAAGTAAATTCTATCTACGGTCCCGATGGGGTGTATCTATGGGTCTTTTTCGGGTTAGTCCGAAGATAGTATGTGTTGCCATCTCTGGTTCGCACAGCACTACCATGCTTCGTTTCAAAGAATTTTGCACCTTCGGTGTTGATACTTATCGCCTCCTCAGGGGAATCTGGATGGAGCTGTGGAGTCTGCTGCAGCGTCTGTGTCTGGTCTAGGCTGAGGCTGTATGAGGGCGTCGCACCAAAATAGACTTCCGGCTGTCCCGATGAAGAAGTCCCCGTACCAGGATGGCTCCCCGTTTGAATACCTGGAGAATAAGTGTCGATGATTGGAAATTGGTATTCATATTCGGGGGTACATCACCCTGAGTCTCGAACTGAGTAGGAGACTGAGTCGGCTGCTGCTGCGTTTGGGACGGTCTCGCCAGTGCATCGGCACGTAAATCCCATATTTTAATGTATGCAATGCGCTCGGTCTGCCAATTCTTTGTCGATATTGCCTTCACCGTGTGGAGGTCTCGACCCTCGACAGAGCTCTTTGTCCCTGCCGGGATTGGTACCACCTAGTGGAAGCCAAATTGACGCATGACCCTGTCGGGCATGTGGTACTCAACCATCTCGAAGCAAATGAGTGGCGTACGGGCACGACACGTCCTAAAGAAGTCTACATCCCGAGCCACCCTCTCTGCATATACCGAATCGAGTACTGACCTCACATGAATCGCCCAAAAAAGATAATTGTTAATGTAAAACAATTTAGTTAATAAAAAAAAAAAATACAAGAATATCGAAATTAACTCACCCCCTGTGTCTCCGTTATCAAATCAAGTTGTTCGCGAAAGACCAACAGCTGCGATTTAGGGGCGTTGCGGAAACTCCGGGGGGACATTCCACCTAGCCCTGTGAGGTCTACCGTTGGCGGGGATCTCATTTGGAATGATACCTCGGTTTGCCAGACGTAGAAATGAAATACGCTCCCACGCCCACAATTGGTCAAAACAAACAAAATTGATTATTAAATATTTAAATCACAAAATCACATTTAAATTTATATAAATTGGACAAACCTAAATCAGCAAGCAACACCCGGTAATGTCCTTAGAATCAGCCATGCACGATATGCACATCTGGAGCGTACAAATGTGCGAGTAAACCACTGACCCAAGAAGTTGTGTCAAGCTCAAGGGGACCACTTAGGGTTAGTAGATAACACATGTTCGCCCGGGCCCCCGACTTATCTGGGAAAATGAAACTACCCATCAAGATGAAGATCAAAGCCCTAGCCATTTGCTGTACCTCGCGGTCGGTAACATCATGTCCTAAGGGCTCACTAATGTGGGCATAAAGCTCTACCAGCTGCAAAGTGTTTCCCCTGATTGCAACCTCACTGGGTCGAAATCCTAAAAGCTCGTAGACGCGATCAACCCATTGACCCTTGGTGAAATTGTAACTGTCACCCCACCAGACTACCTGGCCCCTGGTAGGTGGTCCTAGAAGACATCCTACGTCCTCTAGTGTGATGGTCACCTCACCGCAACGGAGGTGGAACGTATGGGTCTCCGGGCGTCATCTCTAAACTAATGCAGTCACGAGAGCGTGATCTACATTCATATTACCTACTCTGCAGCATCCTCCAAAACATATTAGGTCTATTAGGTTTATTACTCTAGGGTTGGTTTCTCTACTATACGCTGCGTAAAAATTACCCGAACTCGTAATAACCTTTAAAGGTTCGTTCAGTGTCTCATCCCCGTGCCATATTGTTAAAGATTTATGGGACGGTTGTTTGTTTAAAACGGTGAGATCAAAAGGATCGGGCTGAAGATGAGCGGGTACGGCCATCTATACAAAAAAACAATATAAATACAATTTATCAGAAAAAACACATGTTATATCTCCAAATTTAGTATTGCCCTAAATTCACAATTCAAAAATTACCAAATTGACAATTTCACAAGTACACTAATGCCCTAAAATCACAAATGCTCTAAGTGTAAATTCACACAATCACAACTTCACAATTGCCAAATTCACAAATATACATGCATAAATTCACAAATTACCAAATTCACAAAAACCCTAAATTCATAATTGCCCTAATTTCACAAATACCCAAAATTCACAAATAATTTACAATATCAACAAATTACTTTGATTTTCTAAACATAATTAGTATGTTTATAGTTAAATTCAACACATAGTTTTATATTTCCCAAAAAAAATTCAAATTCATATTTGATTTTTTACCTCACAAATTGAGAGATTGAGAAATGAAAGAGAAAGTAAGGTGTTGGTAGAAGCAGCGGAGGCGGAGGCAGCAAGGGAGTGGGGGGTTTTTTGTCTGTGGGAGTTTGGGGTTCGCGAGAAGGGAAGGGAAAGAGGGAGAGGAAGAGTGAGATTTATTTCTGGAACAACTTCCATCTTGGCCCCGGGGGACTTCCGTCCCGGACAAAAATATTGTCCCATTTTTTTTTGCTGCCATGTTTTGTTCTTTCTGTTAAATCAGTGTCAATCTAATGCAAAATCCTATTTCAAGCTCATTCAATTATATTTACCACCCAAAACAAAGTTGATATAAATTACGGGTTAGAATTATCTTTCTTTTTTTCTTTTTTTTTTTTAAATTTATTATTGTAAAACAATTGGTGGATTTCCATTTCATACCATTTGAATGTGGAAATGAAAACTGACCAGCTCTCCACTCCAATCTTCTTCTTGTTTGGAAAATTAGGACCCGTACACGTATTGTTTATCAACTGGTTAAGCTATCTTATTCTTGATCGTGCATTTTCCTATGCTTTTTATTCTTTATATTTTAAAGATCAGAAGTGACGGATAAGGAGACGATAGTTACTTATGGGGAATTTTTTGTTTTCAATAAAAGGGAAGTTTCATTACAAAATGTCTACAACAAAAATTGAGATGTAACATCATAAGTGATGCTCCTATGCACGGGTGGCCTCAAACTGAACGTCCAGTGCAAAATTTTAAAATAAGCAAAATTTAAAAAAAAATGGACTTTCACGTAAATATAATAAAAGTAAATAAATTATTTATATAAAAAGTAATTATTAGATCCAGAATACCCCAATACAAATACATCAACAACAATAGTATAACCCATTAAATCCCCAATACAAATATATATATATATATATATATAACAAAAAAAATTGAGACTTATATATGAGGTGTGATGTGGTGTTATCTCCAGGGCCGGTCCTGACATTTCGGGGGACCTGTACGAAAACAAAAAATGGGGTCTTTCGTATGAACATTAACATTTTCAACTTGTTACAATTTTTAAAATAAACGAAATATGACATTATAAAACTATAAAATATACTTTCTTCGAGTATTGGTGGAGGCAAAATCGTCAATAATAGTTGGATGACTACATGGTAGCTTGGATATTTGGGGCCCCCTTGAGAAGGGGGCCCTGTGCGGTTGCACCACCTCCACCAACGTGCGGGCCGGCCCTGGTTATCTCACCTCGTCCCTTAATCATGAGGTCAGGAATATTTCATGGCAATCATTTACTTCTTCGGAGAGCTCTTGTGGATAGGGGATTAATCACTATGATCGACGGTGGACACACTGATCTCCATTAAGAAAACATTTGTAAACCCAAAGAACTGGAGGCTCTATGCAATCACCCACTTCACACTTAGCCATGGACGATTCTAAGGGGGGCGGGGGTGGTAGTTGCTCCCGAGATTTTTAAAAATACTACTAGATATAGTAAATTTTATATGTAATTCAAAATATTTGTTTAAGTTCGCCCCCAATTTTTATTTTGCAGTTTTTATATGTAGTTCAGCATGCTCTTACAGTTTTTCGCCCCTAACAGACAATTTCTACCTTCGTCCCTACACTTAGCCATAGCCCGCCATTGCTCCTATGCATTATTGTAGCTCAATAAAGAGTAAGGGCTTAACGAGCCAACATTTGAATGAGTACATTTTTATTTCTAGATGTAGGAGAAAAATGGACGGAAGTATTTACGATAGGTCTTTTGAAAGAAAAGAAAAATGAACCACCAAATTAAAAAAAATATCATTAAAGAGAAAATTAAATTTTATTATTATGTTACAAATTAAATATCTACTTTTCTTTTAATTTGTCTCAAAATGAATGTTTATTTTTATTTTCAAAAAGAGCATATTTGTTTCTCTAACTACTCTAATAACCAATCTTCTACATTTAATGGATGCAAAACTTCACTAACTTACAAATTCTCTATAGTCTACAGATATTGCCGTGACTTATTCGTGGTCAAATTATTATTTTTAAATTTTTATTCAAGTTAATGTGGACATTCAATTTGTGACGAGAACAAAAATACTATCTAAAGGAAGGTACAAAATATGTGTGAAATTAATTCAATGTTGATTTGTGTTTTCTATTTTTTTTTTTTTTGGCAAATAAAAAGTTCGAGTGGATTCGGCTCCGATCACCACCACGGGTCAGGACATTTGTGTTTTCTATTGGGTTGAAAGAAGATCACATAAACAAATTTGTGGCGTGGCCTTTGCCTCCGCCAAGGAAGATGGAGGAAGCAAATGAACACGAATGAATAACACCACTATGTATTTTGTTTTTTATAGCTTATAAAATATAATGTAATGGCATGATTTGATTTGATTTGTTTTGTCTATTGTCCTAGGTTAGACGAATCACACAAAATCAAGGAAAAATATGTACAATAATACATTACAAGTAGTTAAAGATAATATTTTTTTTTTGGAGAGGTTAAAGAGAATAATTACTTTGTTATTTGTTGTTATTTGAATATTTTACGTGACAACTTTTATCTCTTATTCTCTATCAGATATAAAGTTGATCACAAAGTCCTTACTCAATGCAAAGAATCTGGCTCGAGGTCCCTGCTCGATATCCTCGCCGCGCATAGGGCATGCTTTAAATTATCTCCCTTTCTAGAGTTATCTCTTCCTCCTTTTGTGAGGTGCTACTCTCCCCTTATGGGGCATCCGCACAGCTGAGCTTCAAAAAAAAAAAAGATATAAAGTTTTTTTTTGCTAAATGAAAAAGATATAAAGTTGTTCCGTCACAAAGTATATGTATTTCAAAAGACAAAAATATCGCTTCAAATAATGATAAAATGTCACATTATATATCACTGATTCACCTCATGTTGTAAGGGTAAGATTGGTGCTTCAGTCAATTTTTAACCCAAAACAGGTGATTTGAAACTGTTAAAAGTTTGAGGTAACTAAGTGAAAGTATTTGGCACGTCCTTATAAAGGTCAAATATTCAATTTTCACTGCCGACGTGAGGGATGTGTTGGTGGGTGATCTGTAAATACTCTTGTAAGCCTACACCCATGATCTCCGACATGCCTCGACCCAAGTGTTGATGACCTGGAAATCGAAACCCACCCTAAATTTTTTTTCTAAAAAAAACTAAGTGAAAGTATAAGGGGACAAAGTGGTCCTCACAAAAAATTTAGGAGGGCAAAATGCACTAATGTAGACCTGAATCTGGCTATATTCATTTTCTAGAATTACAACTCTATTTTTTCCCCACTTTTTCTGTGCAGACCACTCACGCACAAAAGTCAAAAGTAAATCCCACTAATTTAATTTTGAAAAATTGAATTTTGGCCAGTCCGACTTATAGGGTCACGTATAAGTATATCCTTAAACGATCTAACAGTCTACGTGATAGTTGTTTTGAAATTATTGTTCATAATAGTTTATAATAATTATTATTCAGATTGTTAAATTAATTGATTCAATAACTCATCTATAAGGACATTTCCTATAAAAAAAATCCCTATAAGCATATTAGACGGACCAAAATTTTGACGCCCTACAAAATCAAGTGCTTACAATCAAGGTTGTCAAAATCACGAGTTGCATCGTAAAATGCTATAAATCGAGTTAAACCGTACTAAAACTCACTGGAGGATAGGATCGTACAAGATCGTCGATTCAATCTTGTATCTCTTCAACCGGGTCGATACCGATTTCTCTTAAATAAAAGATATATTCACTTGTATTCAATTGTTAGTTTGATTTTGAAGTTTATCACTTGTTTGTTTGTGATTTAATTTTAACTTTTTAGTTCTGTTGGTATTCTTACTTTTTCTCGTTGAAGTATTGTTATATGTTTTTTGCTTATTAGTATATAGAATAATGTCTTTATTGACATAAATTTATCATGAAATATTATTTTAATAGTTTTGTCGGATCTTTCAATCCGTGCTACGATCCTCATGTTTACAATTTTTTAGACCCCTTCCGTTTTAACTCAAAATTGCGATATTGACAACCTTCCTTACAAGTCACAACTATTAATATTATCTCTTTAGATAGAAAGTGCCAAGAGATCTTTAGCCTGGCAAGTAAAAGAAGAGGTGTAAAAGAATTAATGTAGACTTGAATATGGCAATATTCTTTGCTCATCCAACAAATGAAGATAAGCACAAAGGAATGGATCTTTTTTTTTTTTTTTTTTGGTATGACTAACTAGTTATCATCTCACTAGTGATGTCTCCAATTGGAAGAATTTCTTACCCATATCATATTAAAAAGTATTTGGGAAGCAACATGGCATGGGACTAGAAACCTCTCACTCAAAACAATCATGGAAAATTCGATATGGGACAGGTCCCACGTGTGAGCCAAATGTGACTCAGATTTAGCCAGCATCCCTCGCAGAATGAGGAGAGAGAAGGAAATGCAGTGATGTGGCCAAATCTAGACCGCATGATCCAGTGGATCCGATTCATATCAGAAGTGTTCAAACAATCATTTTAAATTGGTGTACAAACAAACATTGCACACGTAATTGGATATTATTTAATATCATTGAATAATATAAAAAAATAAGAGGAGAAATTCCATAGATCCCTGAGCTTAAATCAACAATAATTAGTACGTTTCCCTGTAGGGGTAGGATAGACCATTATTATCCGTAAGGGTAGCCCAATTTATTCGAGGGTGGTAGATTGTGTAAAAGGAAAGACCATTATTAATAGCTAGTCTTTTAAAAAAGTGCTAATCCTAGGAAAGGAAAAGGAAAGAAAGAATATTCACCCAAAAAAAAAAAAAAGGAAAGAAAGAAAGAATGATTATTTGCAATCCGGCTCCTATGCGGAACAAGAAAAGTTTCGCACCGTGTGAAATAATCTAGACCGTCGGATGATAGCCTTGAACGGTCCAGATTTGGAAATAGATTTTTTTTTTAAGTCCAGCCATAACTTTTCTCTCTCCAAATCTGAGCCGTTAAAATAATCATCCGACTGCTCAAATTGTTCCGCACGGTACGAAATTTTTCCTATTCGGCATAAGAGCCGGACTGGATTATTTGTAAGGGGATTTAAGAAGAAAAAAAAATGCCAATCAAGAAAAAAGTAGTAAGATCTATCTCATTTTTTTCATTTAAAAAAACAAAAAATATATTGATTCTTTTGTAAGGTAAGAGGAGACGTGAAATTTATCATAAACAAATATGTCTTCTTCATGTGAGAGAAGGCTCACCAAACGTAATAACTAATCAATATTGTATTCTAACTTTGATTATCAGACACTGAAATAAAAAGATGATTCAAAACTTATTTCAAGTGAGAAAATATTCTGTCTGAAAAATGATACTCTCTCCATTCCTAAATATAAGACTCTTTAGACAAATTGAGAAAATTAAGGAAGTTGTCATTTTCACCTAAACTTCCAATATTACCCCACCTTCCCTCTCTCTCACTAATACATCATAAAGAAAAGAAAGGAAAATGTTAAGGGTATAATTGAAATAAATTGTTGACAACTAATAAAAGAACCTTAAACGACAATTAATTTGGATACCTAGATATCTCCTAAACGACAATTATTAGGGAATGGAGGGAGTACCATTTTATTCTATCTCATGTAAACATCCTGTCTTACATAATATGTATATAAAAATCACAATAGGTATTCTTCAAAAAAAAATGTTGGATCCTTAAATTTTCTAATTTAACGGCCTAGATAGACCAAAATTGTTTATTATATACTGAAAGAACGTGATACACACCATGGTCATACTCATGACCTCATGGTTTGCATTTGGCTTTGTTGGCTCCAGTGATTTACGCTCGTCCGTCAGATTAAAATTTTAACGGTCAAGATTGATTTAAAACTGACACCGTCCTAATTTTACGACACATATCGCATTTTTTATGGCTAGGAATCATCTGTCCCCATTCGGTGTCCCTTTCCCTGTCCCACCAATAAGAAAATGACATGTATTAAATTTTTAGTTAAAAATTATAACCTAAAAAAAATAGTGGAATCTACATGAAAAAAAAATATACACGTGATAAATATCTATTCGTGAGAACACAAAATAGGGATAGACGATTTTTTGTGGACATCTATGGTATTTTTGTATATAAGAACAGCTGTCTTGAACCGTTCCTTACGTGAAGATATTTTGATGTCCATCCGGACTGGGCATTTGGATCCTGATCCCCCACTAGCTCTACTTTGATCAGCTACTCTCATGAAAGAGAGAGAGAACTGCCTCACAGGAGGAGAAGATAGCTTTAGAAAGGGAAATTTTTTAAGGTTGCCCCATGTTTAGAGAGGATGTCGAATTCGGAATCTCTCGATCACGGTGGCTTACCCCACTGGGCTGCGGCCTCTCTCTGACGATCCTGATCCCCACTTTCACCTTATAAATATGCAAAGCTCAGAGCTCTGAGTCAGACAAACAACTTCACTTGTTTGCTTGTAGATGCTGATGATTCAGCTTTAAGCATCTCTCTACATCTGACACCTCTGTTATTAGCAGATAACCATTCCTCCCTCTTCTTCTTCTTCCCTGGTTTTTATCCAAGAAAACCAAAAACCCAAAAAAAAAATCACAAAATTTGCACCATTTTCAAATTTTTGTTACAGCCCATCAAAGATTACTAATTTTTAAGAAATGGGTCTAGGAGGAAAAGATAATAGAACCAACATTTTGAGGGATTTGCTCAGCCAATGCGGTGGTTATGGTGTCATTGACGGTGGTCTTGCTACTGAACTTGAACGTCATGGGGCTGATCTTAATGACCCTCTTTGGAGTGCCAAATGCCTTCTCAGTTATCCCCAACTAATCAAAAGAGTAATTTTTTTTTCCATTCTTGTTTTCTCTGTTTATTTCATATTATTAGTAATGGGATTCTCGATTTGAGTTTGAATAATAGGAACTAAAGTTGCAATCTTGAAATAATTTTTGGCCAATTTGCACTTTATTGTTTCTAAGATTTTATCAATTTCATACTTATTCTTGTTTGGAAGATGAATCATACGGTTTGCAGATTTGAAAATAGAGAAATACTACCTTCATTCCGTAATATAAGTCGTTTAGTAAATGTAGCGAAAATTATGGAAGCAACAAGCAAGGTACTTTGTTGGTCGAAATATCAATATTATTCTCTTAAATAGAATTAGTGGTATACGCATCATATTATTTAAGAGAGTAATATTGATATTTTGACTAACAATGTACCTTGCTTTTTTGCTTCCTTAATTTTCGCTACCTGTCCTAAAAGACTTATATTATAGAATTGAGCGAGTATATGTTTTTCCAACTAAAAAAGTTTCTCTTCGTTTGTAATTTCAGGTTTCTTTGTTTAATGTTTTAACTTTAGATAGCTTGTTACTTGGTCTGAGTGTGACTATATTCACTTACTGGTATGAGAAGGAAAAACTTGGGTTGTAATTTACAAAGACATTAATGTTTGTTTGTATCTACCTGAGGAAAGATTGTTGTTAGATGCTTGATGACTAGAGGAATATCAGGAAAAAATCGTATATGGCTGAACTGCAAGTGCCATTTGATACTAATTCTAGTTGACCGTATTGCTAGAGAATATTCTGAATTTGTTCGGCCAATGGGAGCATTTTTCTTGGAATATTTCGACAACTCTCTTTAGCATGTCGGAATAGCTTAATTTATAAAAGAATTGTTTGGATAAATATCTTGAGGTAGTATGGTATGGTCTACTACCTGCTGAACTTTTGCTGTTCAATTGACCCCAATCTATAACTTGGCTCTCTATCTAGTGCGTTAAGCTAACTGCATATATAACTAGAAGATTAAGTTTTGGGGGCGAGAACCTATAAAGGAGTTTTTGGAAAAATATATTTCTTTTTTGTTGTTGTGGGTGGTGGGGGGGGCACCAATTTTTAAAGAAGTGAGAAAAGCCTATAAAAGCAATAACTATAAAGCAATTTTCAAGACCCCCCCTGGGTTACGTCTATGTCTAACTGGCTGATTCTTCACATTGGTATTTATAGGTGGTTTTTCAAGGTTAGCTAATGCATGTATGTTAGGCGTTATAACAGCGAAACAGGAATTTGGATTTCTGTAATTAACCTGCTATTCTGTGCCGGATGTTGTAGCTTTGTGGTTCCTTGCTTTATGTTCCTATATTCATTTCTTCATCACGTACAGGTGCACCTTGATTATCTTCGAGCAGGTGCGAATATCATAATAACTGCATCATATCAGGTTATATACTGTTCTTGAAATTCTTTTCCCCTATGCACTGGTCTGATTATTTTAAAATATAAAGAGGATATAAGTTTGTTCATTCCTTCCATATGAGGCAGGCTACGCTTCAGGGGTTTGAAGCTAAGGGCATAAGCCGGGAGGAAGGTGAAGTTTTACTCAGGCGTAGTGTTGAAATAGCCTGTGAAGCACGGGATGAATATTATGATGCTGCCAGAAAGGGTTCTTCTGTTGATACTTCAGATGCAGAAACTCTGACGCATCCAATCCTCGTTGCTGCTTCAGTTGGAAGTTATGGGGCTTATCTTGCTGACGGTTCTGAATATAGGTAAATTTGCAATCTCCTTACGTCATGGATTGCGATGATTTTTGACAACCGAATCCTGAGATTATAAAGTTGGGGAGAGGTGCGATAAGCTCTTTTTATGCCTTGATATAATTTAATTTTGATAACAACGTTTGGGCTTTTCTTAACCTCTACAGTGGAATATACGGTGAAAAGGTGACTTTAAAGACTTTGAAAGACTTCCATAGAAGAAGAGTTCAGGTTCTCGATGATTCTGGTGCTGACCTGATTGCGTTCGAGACAATTCCAAACAAGCTGGAAGCTCAGGTATCTCATATACAATAATGTTAGTTTTGAGGTGGATTTAAGCTACTTTTGTACTTTTTTAGTCATTATAGTCACATAGGAACATGTATTCTGCTAATCACCATATTACACATGGCCGCTCTTTTAGTCATTTTGGGGTAAGATAATCTGCTTCCTATGAAATGATGCCGTATCTTCTGTGACGTAAAGTAAATATGAAGAAGTGATAGAGGCAGACCTAATTTTAGCACTATGTAGGATAATTTCATTGTGCATTTGCAATCTTCCGAATTAAATGCTCAGCATCTTACAGTTATAAACTTATATATTCTCAAGAATAGATTGTAGATAGATAAGGGTTCTAGTGGAGTTTATTGGAGAGTTTTTTCCTCAAATCTGAGCTTAAATGCTCACAACTTGACTGATTATGGTACTTCTTGTATGTGGAGTATAAAGTTTGTCCTTTAATTTCTTTCCTGTGGATATACGGAAACTCCAAAGGTCTGCACATAACTTTTATTGGGATTTTTACGTTGTGGTGGGAATATTTTCTGATTGCTCTATAATACAGGCCTATGCTGAGCTTCTTGAAGAAGAGGATATAAAGACTCCAGCCTGGTTCTCGTTCAATTCTAAGGACGGAGTAAATGTAGTAAGTGGGGATTCTATTCAAGATTGTGTCGCAATTGCCGATTCATGCAAGCGAGTTGTTAGTGTTGGAATCAACTGTACCCCTCCTAGATTTATCGAGGGGCTGATCCAATCAGTCCATAAGGTAATACATTACTGTCCACAAGATACATCTTAACATACAAGAAAATTCAATATTCAAAATTTAGCTCCGGAACTATTACTTAATTGGCTCTAAAATTGTCGTTTGATCATAGTTCTGCTTTCTCGAATGAAATTTGTTGCTTTGGAGTTTGGGTTTTCAACTTCATTAAATTTCTTTCTGTTCAATTGGCTCTAAAATTGTCATTTGATCATAGTTCTGCTTTCTCGAATGAAATTTGTTGCTTTGGAGTTTGGGTTTTCAACTTCATTAAATTTCTTTCTGTTCGAAATTTTTGGATCCAATTTCTTAAGGGAGCATGTCTTCTGTTATGTCGCTGAATGAACATGAATTTGATTACGACTTCATTGGTATTTCATCCTCGTTCTGCACTACCTTCTCTGATGGTTGAATGTACATAAACTGAATACAAGTTTGATAAGGGATCATGCCGATTTTTTCAAATTACCTTCTCCGGATGAATTAAATTGCTGTAAGTTTTCGCTGGTGTTAGCTGGTATAAACCTATCTGCTAATCCACTCATATTGTGTAAAGTAGTGAGCGTATTCCTCCCTCGTTATTTCAGAGTGATATTTGCATTTTGATGGCTTAAATGCTATTTGAATACGACAAAGATAAAGTTGAACTCGACGACATTTGGACCTTGTTGTGATATTATGCATGTCCAATTGCACAAAAAGGAAATTTTATACTTTTTCCTAAAAACAAAAATTGTAAAGTTGTTGCCATTGTCGCGAATCTTCCCATTTTTGGCCCCTGATAGCTAATTACTTACTGAAACCGAGGGCCTACTATTATCGTTTTGCAGGTAACTACAAAGCCAATCCTTATATACCCGAACAGTGGTGAGACTTATGATCCTGACAGGAAGGAATGGCTGGTAAGTACTTTTTGGTATGCTAACTTCTTAGTTTGACCCTTTTGAATGATGAAACTGATTCAGTTCTTTTTTTCCATCAAAAGCCGCGTATTAAACAAAAAGCTAATACCAATACGCGTTATTCTGCTGCAGCCATCTACGGGAGTTTCAGATGAAGGTTTCGTGTCATATGTATGCAAGTGGAATGAATCCGGAGCTTCTCTTATCGGAGGTTGTTGCAGAACTACGCCAAATACTATAAGAGCGATCTCTAAAGCTCTTTCTAGCAGATAAGCGAGGCGAAAACAAAAACTTGTTCTGCTGGTAATAGAGATGACATATCTGAGTTTTGAGAGTTTAGAAATAAGAGGGCATTGCAGAGCTTCTTGTTTTGTATTTGACAATAAACTTTTATGTAATGAATCTATGAGCTTTTAATACCTTAACCTAAACTTAAAAAGATTTACCATTTTCTTGTCTAAATTACATGTTATTTTTTTTTTCTTTTTGTTTTTAAAATTGGAAAAATTAAGTTTTGGGGGACTTTTCTAGAGTAGAATTATTTATCATGAGAAAAAGCATGGACCTTTTTTTTTATTTTTTATTATGGTAAGTAGAGGACATGGACCTCAATGTTTAAGGGGAAAAAATAATATTAGTAATTTGTTGGGAAATAAAAACCCAATCAAGTGTATTCTACTCTCCCAATTCAAGCGTATGTGACGTACTCTTTGATATTATGTAACACACTCTGATATTTATATAATCTATATTAAAATAAGTTAGGTTGATACTGCTCTAGTTTCTTATTACGGCTTTTCTCCCTTTGAGATTATTCTCGATAAATTTTAAGTGTGAACATTATTATAATTAGAAATATCACAAAATGTGTTAGAGGAGTATCACTGATGATTCGAACCACAACTCAAGTGTAGCCTTGTGCTTTTTGTTCAATTCTACGGTGTTTACTACTCCTTCCGATTCAAAATATAAGCCTTTTACAAAAAAAAATGCATTTATTAACTAATTTGCCCCTACATCATTTTCTCCTCATTTTGGTCAAAATGTGTAGTTTCCATGCAACTCTCTGTAACTCCCTCCATTCCAAATTATCTGTTCACTTTGACAAATACATGGGTAGTAATGTTTTTTATGGTAAAATATAGGGGGAAGTCTAAGATACCCTTAATTAATTTTATTAATATCATTTAAAATTCATGTATTTCTCTCTTATTCCTCTCACACAACATTCAACCACCTCTTAAATATGTGTTTGAAATTGATAATTTTATTAACTAAAAGTATTCAATGAGAAGTTGTAAAATTGGAAAAATTGACATTAATACATACTTTATTTAGAAAGTGGACAATTAATTTGGGACAAACAAAAAAGGAAATGTGTACAGTTAATTTGGGACAGAGGGATTAATTTATTTGTTCTTTGGAGCATTAATTAGGGGTGTATTAGTCATTCTAATTAGTATCTTAATTTATGTGAAAACTTCTAAAATAACTTATATTTTGAATCTGAGGGAATATAGAATATGGGACCCAATTTAAGGAGCGGTTTTGTACAGTTAAATAAATGAGTTAATCTGACCAATAATATGGAAAAGTCTGGCATGGGGCGGACCCAATGAGTCCGGCCCCACATTCCTTTCATATAATTTTAGACAGGACCCACTTACAGGTAGGTTCCGCAGGCCTTCATGTCTCACAGTTACCCATAAGAACCGCCTCATAGCGAATTTTTTCCAATAATATAGTTATTCTTATACAATTTTGTTTTCAGAATTAACTTATTAAACAACGCACAACATTAGCCCCACGTAGTTTGAACTTCGAATAAATAGCCACTTTGATCATCAACGTTTTTTCGTCTAGCCACTTTGGTCAAAATTCAAGTTTTTTAACTTATTTCATCACTAAAGTTTTTTCGGCCTACCATTTTGGTCATTAAAGTTTTTTCGGTCTGCCATTTTGGTCAAAAATTTTAGTGACCTAAATGGCAGAATGAAAATACTTTAGTGACCAAAATTGCAGATCGAAAAAACTTTAGTGATGAAAAAAGTTAAAAAAATCATTTTTGACCAAAATGGCAGGCCGAAAAATGTTTAATGATGAAATAAATTAAAAAACTTGAATTTTGACCAAAGTGGCTAGGCGAAAAAACGTTGATGATCAAAGTGGCTAATAATTCTTTGAACTTCCATTATAATCCAAAACCGTTGAGTTCCCACTTCGGCTAAAAACCCCATGCCAAACCCCGGAAGACTGCTGGTAACTCTTCTTCTTCCTTTGAACACTAACGATCATTTTGATTCTTGAATGCTTTCTTTCTATGATCATTTTCTTCCTATAACTACATTTAGCAATTATTCAACTGCTCAATCAATCTATGTCTTATTTCTGAAATTGGGTTTGCTGGGAGGGGAAGAGGCCTATGAATCTCTTAGCTGAAACTGTTGAATTATGAAGTCTCACTTCTTTTGCCTAAAGAAGATCCAAGTCACTTATGAGTTCACGGGTTAACATATTTAATTGCCAATTAATTTTGAGAGGACATGAAGACCATGAGTTATTTTTTTTATAGGGTATCAGAGCGAGTCTGTAGACTGTAGATATGTGAGCTCATAATGTCCAATTATACTCTAATTTTCCCTTACAACCCAAGTAGTGCGACATGCCTTGAACTGTCCGCGCGTGACCCCAAGAAGGGCGGCGGACCTTGAATTGCCTCCACCTTGAGGTGAGGGGAGTGTTGAATTTATCCCACCTCAGAGTTTTGAAATATAAAGTCACATCTTACTTGGCTAAGGAAGATCAAATTCACGGGTTAACACTTCTCATGGCCAATTGATTTGAAATGACATGGAGACCAATGAGTTATTTTTCACAGAAACCCTTCTTGATGTTTTCTCCTCTCTTGTTTCATTTCTCACTTTACATGATGGAAATTGTAGTTTGGAAATGAACTGATTTTACATATACCCTTTTTTGCTCTTATTTTCCTGTCTTTTAGTAATCTTTGATTTTATTTTGGTTAGGTTTGTGAAAAATGTGGTTAATTTTAAAGTCACTCCAGTCATTTTGCTGCCTAAGGACAAAAATATGTGTGAATAGTTTGATAAAGGATGCTAGATATTCAAATATTGGGATCTTGCATGAAGCGTTTTGTACCGGTACTCAAGCACTTGAAGATGATTAGTCCCTGCAAACAACTGAGTCACCTGAGCTCCCAAATTGGGTTAAATCTGAAAAACTAAATGATAATGACGACTTTGTGCTTCCATCACTTTCTTATTGGATTGAAAATAAAAAATTTGATGATAAAAAACCTGATCTTGGAAGCCCAGAGACTGATGTTGATGAGATTAGTAAGATTTTAAAGGATGGGTTTGAGTCAGTCGATGATGTTTTAGAAGCATTAAAGGGGGTTCAAGTAGAAGTGACGGAGAGTTTGATGGAGCAGATTTTGAGAAGATTCAGCTTTGATTGGATACAAGCTGTCGGGTTTTTTAAGTGGGCTAAGACGCAAACTGGTTTTAAATGTTCACCTTATTTATACAACTTGATGGTGGATACTTTGGGGAAGGCGAGAAAGTTTGATATCATGTGGGATTTTGTGGAAGAAATGAAATTGGAAGGTCATATTACGAAGAATACTATGAGTATAATTATACGGAGGCTTGCGAAGGGTGGCAAGCAGGATGATGCTGTAGAGGTATTTAGAAATTTGGAGAAGTACCGAGTGCCCAAAAACGTTTATGGAATGAATATGTTGATGGATGCACTGATTAAGGAACAAGCCGTGGAGCTCGCTGAAAACGTGTACCATGAGTTTATGCACGATGTGCCTCCAGATCAGCGTACTTTTAACATTTTGGTCCATGGTTGGTGTAAAATTAGAAAGCTGGATAAAGCTAAGAAGTTTGTTACGGAGATGCAGCAACATAGTTTTAGTCCTGATTCCGTCACTTATACTTGCTTCATTGAAGCATACTGTCATGAAAAGGATTTTCGTAAAGTTGATGCTACTATGGATGAGATGCAGAGAAAAGGGCTTTGTCCAACTGTTGTGACGTATACGATTTTGATGAAAGCATTTGGGAAGGCAAAGGAAACGAGTAAAGCATTCGATGTTTATGAGAAGATGAAGCAGAGTGATTGTGTTCCGGATAATTCATTTTATTGCACTTTGATTGTCAATCTAAGTAAATCCGGGAGATTGAAAGACGCTCAAGAAGTCTTCGAGGGCATGACGCAGCAGGGAGTTACTCCAGATATTACAACATACAGTGCAATGATTGCTGCTAATGCAGAGCACTTGAACGAAGAAGATGCCCTAACGTTGTTGAAAAAGATGGAGGGGAATCAGTGCAAACCCCATCTTGGTACTTACATGCCATTGTTAAAGATGTGCTGTAGATTGAAACGAATGAAAGTGCTGTCGTTTTTGTTGAACCACATGTTCAAGAACAACGTCTGCCTCGATTTTGGCACGTATCAGCTTCTCATTAGCGGTCTAAGTATGAATGGAAGTCCCGAAAGGGCTTGTTCTTTCTTCGAAGAGGCAGTGAACCGAGGATTTGTTCCTTCGACTTCCATGTACAAGAAGTTAGTGGATATACTTGAGAAGAAGGGTATGGATAAAGAAAAAAACCGGATTGAAGAATTGATGCAAAATGCTAAACTGAAAGAATCTGTTGATTCTCCTAGGAGTTCTGTTGAAGCTCTGGACTAATGGTTTATATACGCGTTGTGAGTATTTTTATTAGGCGTTTTCCGTGATAAATATAAACTTCTTGGACCTATAACATGTTAAATTTTGTAATACTTGTGGTTCCTTTTGGATTTGTTGTTCAAATCAAGCTTCCATGTCACTTATGGATTAAAGATTTTGCTAGCTCTGTTTGAGAATGATCAGTTTTTGTCCATGTCCTGATTTGAATGGTCTGGTATCTAATCCTGCTCTTTCTAAGACCTTGTTGATCTAAATGTTTTGTGATTCGCTCCGATATTCCGTGGGCAAGGTATCACCCTCTAGCACCCTAGGATCACGGCTTGTGGATCGTGCAACATATAGGACTAACTACTTGACAGTCGTTCTCTGCTGGCCAATAGAACCGCAAAATATCAGGTGGAATGTATTTGCATTTCACATGTTCTTTATTTTTTCCCAAGTAAAAAAGGTAAGTTGGGATGAATCCCACATGGCTATAAGGATTCTTAACTAAGAAAACCTAGCCGTTACATTCTGCAACGGCTAAAAGGTAAGAGGCTTGTTAAGACGAAGTCAAGTCCAAGAAGGTGACCTCAACTCCATGGACATATCAAAGAGTCAAAAGCCTTCAACCTCACCAGATCACACATTATAGGCTGGCCACCTCCATCAAAAGAAGGCCGACGTCTATACTGCAGAACGTTGTTTTTTCAGTACATATAAAATACGTTTTGAACATGTGTTACATTTTTTTGAACATGTGTTAAATCCCATGCAACATGTGTTCTCTCGTTATAAACATTTGTCCTTAGACATGTAACTACCGTCTTATATAAAATGTGTCTGAAAATCACAACAGATATCCTCGAAAAAAACCTTGAACCGTTAAATTTTTTATTTGACGACTCAGAACGACAAAAAATGTTCTTTATATACTGAAAAAAACGTTATGTACCATATTCGTACTCCAAAAAAGAAAGAAGAGGGTAGTATTTATCCAAGTGCTTAATTGAACAGGAGGAGGAGTTATTCATTCCACTGCATAATTGAGTAATCATATTCACAAGCAATGGCTTCCAAAACAAGAGAAAAAAATCAACAAAATTGCAAAAATAGTAGTAATAACTTTAATCATTGTCTCTTCTTGCAACCCCAGAAATGTGTGATCTTATATTGCAAAATTGCTATCTGAATCAACAAGTATAGACCACAGGGCATGAACATCTTCACAAGAACATGACTTTACATCTTCATAAAGAACATGTATTCCGGCCCTGCCTGAAATTCGAGAAACGAATGATCAAACAAAATGCAAAATGCTGCAAAACAAAGGATCAATCGGATGAAATGGAATGCGGATATAAAGTTGAGGAAGTAGAGAGAGTACGTTTTCTGCGATTCGGATGGAGACGAACCCAGAACTTCTTGATTGGGGAGATGAGGGAGTGAAGCCACCCCATTAAGAAGAGCCTTTTGTTTTGATTTATGTTATATGTAAGGTTGGAAGGAAATAAAAGAGTTCAAAAAGTTTCCTTGGACAAAGGAGTAAGTTCACATCACTGTTCTGCTACGTATTCACACCCCACCCCACTCCACCCACACCTTTTGTTCAGAACACTTGGTAAGATTGATCCAGGTTCGACCTAAGTTACGTCAGTCAACTCTTATTTTGGTACTAAGTTTGACATAAATAGAATCTAACTTTTATTTACGTCGAGACTTGATCTGGACCTAATTTGACATGACGTCATAAGTAGGACTCAAAGACATGACCTTGCTTTGACATTAGCAAGCCAGTTAGTACTAACTGTACAAACCTGCTAGATTTTTGCTAGTTTGGAATCATCTATCATACTCTTTGTTCTATCATTTATCTTATTTATGCGCATCTGTCATGCGTCACACTTTTTCCCTAGGCTTTCAACATTTTATTCTTACAGATTTCTTAAAAAAGAAAAAAAAACGGAAACATGACAACTTATTGACGACAACAACAATAACATAACTCATTAAGTCTCCAATAATTAGAGGTATATGCGGGGATGAATATGAGACATACCTAGCACTGTCAAACGGACCACTAGCTCATGAACCGGTCCGTGGTCCGCATTTTTGGACGGATTTGGACCAAGCTATTCATGGTCCGTTTAAATGCGGGCCATTTTAGCCCGCTCCGTTTGGACCACGGACCAAGGCGGACTGGACCCGGACCAACCCGCATTTAAATTAATATATAAAAAAATATTTTTTTAAAGTTTTACTTCTCATTTTTACAATTTGTTTTACAAATAAAAATAAACAACAAAACTCAATTTTTAAGCTTTATATTCTTTTTTTTCAATTTTTCTTTTCAATATTTAAGTCATTTTAAGCTTTATTTTCTTTTTTTTAAAATTTATTTTTTTAAAATTAATTTGGTCCATGGACCGCCCGTATAACCCGTGGATTTCTTATGGACTGGGTATGGACTAGGATTTTCTTGGTCCGCAAAAATTGGTCCAAATCCCGGTCCCAGTCCGCTTTTAGGGTAATCGACTGACGATCGGACCGGACCGCACTCGGACCACTCGCTTTGATGATGCTAGACATACCTAACATTTGACAATAAATGCACTGCTCCCAGAATACTACTACAACAGATGAATTGAAGACTGGCCTAACATTTGGCAATGAATACACAAAGTGACTGCTCACGGAATACCACTCTATACCATCACGTTTGCTACGAAATTATACCTTCAAATCAAATCAAAAAGGCATTAGAGAAGGCAGCCATAAACCATTTTGTTTTATGCACACATTACCATGTAATGCTTCTTTTATTCAACATCCAGAACATTTATGTGCATGCAACAATGAAATAGAAAATAAGATACGAAATGAAACAGAAAATTCAACCCCTTTTTTGCTACTTATTATAATCTTACTAGGTTTGTTATAGACAAATCATGCAAGAAAGCATTTTCTCTTGGTATGAAGTCACTATCAAAAGACACATATTTTATCCTTGCAAAAGGAGGTGAACTCTACTTGAATCATAATTTTTTTCCTGTTTGGTAAACACTAAGAGTATTTTTACTCAACAAAATACTTGCAGTGCCAACCCACTCTTTTTTTTTAGTTTCTTGCTGTTTTTCTTATAGTATATATTTCAAGAAATAGGGTGTACAAGGCTTGAAATTCCTCCTAAAATATTTTTTTGTTCTTATAAAATAATGAAGTGGGAGTAAAAGAAACTATAACACTGCAAGAAAAAGGAGGCTTCATCCATAAGATGACTTTCTTGTAGTGGAGATTGGAGAGGCTTCTAGTTAAAGCATTTCTCATTTTCATCCTCCATATCTTGTCATGAATTTCATTTTCCCCAATTCTTGCTTCAAAATATTTAATCATCTAATTAAATAAGGAAACACCCTAACTAGGGGGGAAATTGGGATGGATAGGTCAATTGATCTTGGTCTTACTTTCTTATTCACAATATTTGTGAATGGGTATGAAATCAGAATCAATGAACCGGTTTACACCCCACTTACCTCTAACTATGGAATTTGGTAGCAAAATTGCCGCAAAATTTTTGACGGGTCTATTTGCCACCATTATTTGGTCGCAAAGCGGTTGAAATATTTCGCCAAAGAATTTTACAATCCCTTATGAGCTTTTTTATTTATTTATTAGACCTCACAGGAAGGAGGTAGAAATTATTTAGCCCACGTAGGGGAAGGGTGTCGAACCCGTGACTTCACGATCGTGGGCAGAGACTAACCCCACTAGACTAAAGCACTCTTGACAATCCCATATTTTCGGTCGTAATTCCGCTGTTTTCTTGTAGTGACTATACAAGAATATGTGCTAAGATCACCATCATTCTTGATATTTATCCAAACAATTATTTTATAAATTAAAGTGTGATTTACAAATTTAGAGTGAGATGGAAAATCACATTTTATGAGTACATGATATCTCCAAAAATGGGAGAATAAGTAACTAAATGAGGTTTCCCTTGATTCTCTTCACATTTTCTTGAGTGAAAATAAAGACTTTCTCTTTTTGTTTAGTTGGTTATGTCCTTAGAGGACCATTCTTTCATTATTTGCTCTTTCATAAGGAGAAATGCCTTTGCTTCCTAATCTCCTCAACCACTACTTTTGGATATTCATTATGGGCAATCAAAGTCCCAAAAAATGAGATACTGAAAGGAAACCATTCTGGCTCATCTCCTCACATATAGACATCTTAGGCTCTATCTAATATCACTTGTTCGTCAACTCGCAAACGTGATGGTATACCATACTATTGTTTCTGTTGTATTATGTAAATAGTTACTTCATGCATTTATTATCAAAAGTTAAATCATTATACAATCCATCTGTTTTAGTGGTATTTTGAGAACAACCACTTTATATATTTAATGTCAAATGTTAAATTTGTCTTTTATCCATTTGCATCCAAACCCCAATAATTAGGGATTCATTTTCAAAGGTTAAATCAGTTTACAATCCATCTATTTTAGTAGTATTTTGAGCCCAATCAATTAGTTATGAAATACTATTAACTTTATGTGTATTGTCAATATCTATTTACCCAAGGATTAGTTGGTTAGTTATCATCACTTGAAGCGGGTTTAAACGGCATAAATTGAATGGATGGTTAGAAAGACCAAAATACACAAAGGATTGGTAATGGATATTCTCTAAATTATTCAAGAGGATGTTTCTGTATATAAACGGAATTCAAATTAGGACTTTAAGTTAGTAGAAATGATCAAGACGTACTACCCACGATTCCGACCCATAGTATACTCCAATCCACTAATTAAATAAATAAATAAAAAAAAGAAAAAACAGTCACTTTGTATATTTAATGTCAAATGCTAAATTTATCTTTTATCCATTTTCCACCCATACCCCAATAATTAAAGATTTAATGGGTTATGTTATTATTGTTGTTTAACCTTAAGAGGCATATTTTACTAGTGTTGAAAGCATTATTTTCAGGTTTGCAGATTTGAAAGATTTAACCTTAATATCTGGGAAGCGACTTATGTCGCAAATTTGCAACATTTCTTGTCAGCAGGCCACAATGTCTATCAGATTCCAACTAAATTAGTCAGGTCAAATACCCGAATATCAGCCCAAACAAGTAATAATCATCTAAAAGTAAATTTCGAGTACTTTTCTTCACTTTGCTAAGATCTAGTACTAAAAGCTCAAGAAATTTGAAAAAGAACAAAGCTAAAGAAACAAATAAAATAAATAAACATTTTTTTTAATGAAAATAAATAAAACAGAACGAACATTTGATAATAAAAAAAACAAAAAAAAAATGTTACGTAAATGAGGAAGGTGTTGGCTTCTGATAGCTCAATCTTTCTCCTCCAGAAACGAAACTTCTTGGAAGGAAGAAAATCAAGAGAGCTTAAATGTATCGCCTCACACGATCAAGTAACTGAGAATTTATATTACCGGGGCGAGACGATCTTCTAAGCTTCATCAACGGTTTCTGCCAGCCGAGTCTTTCTAAGAACTCCTCAATCAACCTAAAACAAGGATAACACACAATGATCAATACTATGCTATGGTCGAATATCAACTGAAAAGAAGATTACTTCATTGAAACTCACAAATTGCAAATATTCTTCTGTGAAGCTGCCAGTTCGCGATCTGGGAAGCTATCTTCTAGCCGGAAACTTAACCAAACATACAGCTCCAGCACCTTTAGTTACAGAGAAATCGAAACTTAGCACTTCATCGCGTAAAAAATATCAACATAGAGGATGCATTATAGTCATTATGCAACTTTCATTTTTTATAGCAAATATTAAGCTGGAAAATCCCGCACTGGGAGCCGGAAGCAGCAAAGCACATCCGGAGGGAGGAACCACAGCATAAATGGTACTAGAGAGGGGTTTCAACTGTCCAACTATCAAACATTAACGGTACTAGATATACAAACCTTGTGAATTGATTCCAGTTCCATGAGAGCATTTTGTGTCTTTGGTACTTGTAAAGTTCCTGGAGTAAATATCTCACGAAGCCGGACAATGCCCTTTTTAGAATAATGTTGTGCAAACTGAGCGAGCAAAAAGGGTTGCATAAGTTTACACATTAGAAAAAGCATCACCAAAAGATTAAAGAACTAAAGTTCGCTCACTTGGGCAAGGCCCTGAGATGAAATTTCATCGGTCATGTCAACTGGACTACAAACAACAAATTTTGTTAGGTTAGTGCTTAACATGATAACTAAAAGATAAGCAATTTTCAACTATGCTTACTGCAAAAACGAAATGAACCTTTTGCAAATCAATTACACAAATTATTTGTTGGATCAAGTATCAACAGCATCCAGTTTTCACCAAGGACTTGACAAGGAGCACTTTTACAAGAAAATCTATATGGATATGAAACGCGAGAGATAGAGAGAGAGAGAGTACGCATGTCATTTAGATAGACCGTGACAGATGATGCAGTACTAGTGTCATTTAGCTACAATGCATCTATTCACAAAGAAAAGCTACATATGCATTTACGTGCAAATAATGTTAAGAAAAATTATGTGCGAATGAAAAACATCACAGTTAAAAAGGAATGTATTATTACCTTATACAAAAAAGATACTTATCATTCAAACCAAGAGGTAGCTCATCAATTAGAGCAGCAACTTTCTGTTGTCAAAACAATCTAATCAGAATATCATAAAAGTGAACAAGATACCAATCTCAACACAACCAGAATGTAAGAACAAGTAGACAAAGTGAATACTAAACATACCAACAGTTCTTCACAATCAGCAATAAAGTAGTTTTCAGATAACTTGGCATGTTCCGCGAAATGAGCCTGCAGATACCTCAACCGGAAAAGAGAGAACATAAAAGGTTATATACGATCCAACCAACGAAGAATTGTTTGCTTCTATAACAAATTGATACAGTATCTTTTCACTTTTTAAGATCAGTAAAAATATGGCAATGAAAGAGTTGACAAGTGAAACACATTCAAGGACTTTAACATGTATACAGAGGAGGAAGTGAAAGTGCTACCAATATCTGGTATAGGCCTTGCTCTGGATGCAGGCAAGAGTACATCATCAAGAGATCGAGATTCGGAAATAGACCGGCTTTCTGCATCATAAAGCATGGTCCATTTTAATCATTCCGAATGCTCTTATCGTAGAAGTAACAGAAACCATATGCGGAAATGTGGTAATTAAATAATGTCAATGTACGGAGTATAATCCGGCAGACCTCTCTACAATAAATACTCTGAGATAACTTGATTACCTCCAGAATAGGAGAAGGGGATTGCAGAGATGCATGAAGTAAGGGCAGATCTCTTTTAGCTAGACAAGTCACTTCTCCATCAGGATATTTCGATCCATATCTTCCAGCTCTTCCTGAAACAAAAACCATTCACAATGTGAGTTCCTAGACACACAGCCAAAAACAGAGTTGGCTGATATGGAAGTACAAAGCAACAAATTCATGCAAATAGGAATAAGAGAAAGCTAGTATTTGTTCAGCATTGCTCAATTTTTATGCAGTATGTACTGAAATTATCATATCTATGATATTTTGCATAAAAAAACAAATTCACCATGCCTGCAATTTGTTTGATCTCTGAAACAGTAAGCTCCCGAATCTGCACACCATCAAACTTCTCTAATGTTGAAAATACGATCCTAGAGATATTAAGATTCAGACCCATCCCAATAGCATCACTTGCTACAAGAACATCAAACTCACTGTTGGCATCATTGAACATAGATGCCTGCAATCCTGAAAAATGTGTTAGCTAAGCTACTTGTGGTTTATCACTCAACAAGGTCAACGGGCAAGACTTCAGAGAGAACCGAGAAAAGGGAAAAACCAAAACCTGTCTTGTGCGAGTTGCAGGCGGCAGTGAACCATAAACAACAGAACAAAGATGCTTCCTTCCTTCTTCAATTTGTTTCTGTTGACATCGGAACATAAAAGGTATAATGCAGTTTGAGTATGTGGTGCAAATACAAATGCATGCACTGATGTAGAAAACTAAGATTAGAAAGCATATTTCACTCAAGTTTGAGTACTATCCAAGCTTGGGTATGTAAATGTAACAAAAAGAAAGAGAAAAAAACTCCTGCACCAATTAGATTGAACTTCCCGCAATTATCAATAGTCTGAGAAAGATTTTTAGGTAAATCTAAGTAAGTTGCTTCCACAGATTTGTGTCACAGAAGTAATATTGTCAGTTTACCATATACCAGAGAGGTTTGGAACTTCAATTTCACAAAATAACTGAGTGATAAGTATCATGTATGTATGCAAAGAACAAGCATATGCAAAGACATACATTGACACCATGTATATACAAACATAAGTTTTATGTGTAGTAAACCTAAGTGGCATCCTTGCATAGGGGCTATGATTCTGCTCGGCTTCATTCCAAAATCTTAAAGAGGTGGTTATAGCATATAAGTGGTTTTCAGAAGTAAATGATGAGAAACCAGATGATAATTAAGGAGGGAAAAGTCATTAATTTAATTAATTCAGAAACATGTGCCATGAACGAACCATAAGACGATATTTGCTCTACCGACGAATGAAATACAAATATATCCCAAAGATTCTTGAAAACATTTTCTTTCAAAGGCGTTGAACCAAATTTAAATTTTCTAGATCAAGAATAAGCTGCAATTATACATTATCGGCAGAAGTGCTTATTACAGAAGTGAGTTCTGCAGCAAATGTACCACTCTTCAAGTTTATCCCATAAAGGGCTTACTTGAATTTCTACACAATTAAGCAAGCTGTTGGGTACAAGTATCTTTTTTCTCTCTCTCTCTTTTTTTTTACCACCCCTTCTCTCTATTGTTTCATTTATTCAGGTAATGGGTGGTAGAGAGAGAATTTGAAACTTGTGCTCACCTTTAAACTGTATATTTCACGCCTTGAAAAGGTGACAATGCAATCACCAGTTTGTATATTGGAGAAAGATCCCAGGGGAACATTCAGTGGAACAAGAGGTGAAAGCCTTTCGTAGTATTGAACCTAAGCAGAAAAGTAATACTTTGATGTTAGAGATGCAGACAACAGAAACATAGATACGGCAAAAAACAGAACCTAAAAGAAGACCCGGGGGGACCCATTGGGCCACCAAACCGTTCAACAAACAAACCAAGAGTGTTCAGAATTTTCTTTAGTTGAACATTTTAGGTTGTCATACTCTATTCCTTCTCTCCACCAGATACACCAAATAGAGGATAGCATGATTCTTGGCGCCATCATAGCTCAAAATACATGTAAAACGTTCATGAAGAAAAGTCCCAAGGAGCCATATTTTAACATATAGGAAAATTTACATATTGAAGGCACCCAATATATATAAAAGGATCTGCCGTAAAAAGGTTAGGTGTTGCGATACTTTCTAAGGTAATATTTTCAAATTGGACTATCATATTCCCAATCATTCAATGATTTACTCGTGTAAACCTAAGCTAATAGATCTCTTCAGAAAAGAGACCCATAGAGATATCTCAAATCCAGTAGGTGAACAAGTATTACCAGACAAACAACTGAAATATCCAATAAATTCTTGTTCATTTAACTTCATCAAAATCTTTAATGAAATATGTTTAATTTAATACTAGATAAACAGTTAATACCTTGATACTGTCACCAGTCACTTTAAGTATTTCCTCAATTAGAGGAACAGAAGCTGGATCTCCACAGAGGTGTAGCTCATTCACTGATAATCCTAGTAAAGCACGTGTAAATGAATACCCTCTATACTTACATCCTAACATCTGCAAGAAAAGGGGGGGTCAAATTATAAGTGAATGATTACCTGGACAGATGAAGGAAGCATTGGACATTTGAATGAGGTCTTAAAAATTAAAAGGTTCTTTTTCTACAAACTCTTGACTAAGAACTTTGTGGACCTTAAGAGAGGATCGAACATATATTCGTCGAGAAGAGAAGCATAGAGAGTCAAATAATATATTTCTTTTATTTTGTTTTTGTAAGTTGGGGGATAAGATTGAAAGTGGATATATCTTTAGAACAAGAGGACACCAAAAAGTAAAAAATTTCTCCAACTTTTAACATTCAACCACTGACAGACGAAAGTTCATCAGTTATATGAACAGATAATTGTAGTAGCACATGTGGCGGGAAATTTTTTAACATGCCTGAATTTCATCAATTATGGCGCAATCATAATTGAATGTCGTGTCGGCCATCTCGACAGTAACAGCCCTATGTTTTGCACCCTCAACCTCTTCCCTTTCTTGTCCGGTAATCAGATCACAAGGAACATTGGCCTTGTTCAACCGTTTTGCCACCTCCCATGCCAAAAGCCTCAAAGGCCCACAATAAATACCTGCAGTAAAATATTTTACTAATTTACCAATTCTGCTCGGGCAATTTTCCACTCAAACACCAACAAATACAATTATATTATGGTTCGACTTTCTGCACGTACCAGAAGAACTTGCTTCCAGTCGCTTTAATGCCTGGTAAGTTTTACCACTATTTGTAGGACCAACATGTAAAATGATATTCCTCTTCTTCTTTCGGGCATTTGGGTACCATGTATGTGGACGGCTAAAATTTGGAAAAAGAAAACTAAATAAAAAAGGTGTACTGGTAGCAATGATCAAATAACTCCTAAACATAAGCATCTGCGAAATTAAATTTGTCTGAGTACAAGAAAAGAAGATATAAAAAAAAAAGTTACACCGGGTAGTCTTACGTAAGATCAGTAAAATCAAATTTAATTGCAGTGCTGGAACTGCTGAATTGCCTGAAGCGGTTATAGATACCAATTGAAATTCCAAACTTTGACTCCAAAGGAATCCAGCAGACTGTTGTACTATCTGATATGCAAATGTGCGGAAGACTTTGTGAGTAACATCAGACCACATGAGCAACAACAGAAAGAATGCCAGAATGAAGCCATCATGATACAGATGTGGGATAATGTTACAATATTAGCTATCATATTATATAATAGGAAAAACAACAATGTCAAAGACAAATATCCCAGGGTCGGTTTGCAGAGACAATAAAACCCGTCATCTTTCTTGGGTATACTAGGGCAACGGGACAAGTTATGCTAACTTCACTAAATAAATATTGCATGCATCACATAAAACTTTGCATTCATTTATTAAGGGAAGCTTGAAAACTGTTCCGTTGTTACCAACACTCGACAATCCATAAGCTGACCAATGTCATTTAATTCTAGTCCGTAAAACCACCCGTTAACATTACAGAATGTAAATTTACATTGACTAAATAACAACATACTGCTATCCTTCCGCCGCTCTCATTCCAACCACGCCTAATTCCCAACCAACTGAAAGATTATTCTAAAGTGAAGACCATATCGACCATTACATATCATATGTTCACTTCGATATGCAATTCTCTAGCTAATTGAGCTACAATGCAAACTCCCAATTATTAAAAATAAATGCATGATCTTCCGTTTTTCTCTCCTTTGCAGATAACTTTAACACAATCTTTCACCTTCTTTTTCATATGCAAACTAAATCAAAACCATCTTGAACATGTCAGATACAGCATTATCAAGAAAATCACGGTCTGATTTATTCACTACTCCGACTAATTCAAAACTAAAAAACAATTCTTTCAAGCAAAATTCTACCTTTCCTAGAAAATTAAAGCTAATATAAAAGTAACAATTATCAGTCACATACTAACTGAGCTAAAAGTAACTAGCATCAAAGTTAGTATCATGCTTGTTCATGTTCTTATAACAATATACTACCTCCATTCTATAATACAAGTCATTTAAGACATGTAACATACATTAAAGAAGCAAAAAACAAGGAAATGTAGCGAAAATTAAGGAAGCAAAAACAAGGCATGAAAACTTTGTTCTTCAAAATATAAATATTACTCTTTAAAAAAAATAGTGATATTTTTTTGCTTACTTAATATTAGTTACATGTCCTAAACAACTTGTATAATAATTCATTTTTAATTTAAAACAGATTTTCTTCTAGGAAGAACACCAAAAAAAAAAAAGAATATTAAAATAAAATTAAAAAGGAAACAAATTCACCATTTAACACATGAAAAGCAACCGAAACTGTAAGTCTTCGTCCAAAGGGAAAAAACGCCATTTTTTTTCTTCAAATTGAGTCGTTTCAGAATCGTTTTCTGGACAAACTAAATTGAAGAAATTTGACGATATTTGAATTCAACGACAGCTGAAACATGAATTATTGGAAATATAAATCGCCGGCGGCGGAAGTTCCGGAGAGTTTGTGGCTTCGAGAATTATAAGGAAACGGAGCACACTCCGGCTTTCCTGGGTATCCACGATGCCGGAAAAGTACTGCACTTTTTTTCTTTTTATTTTTTTTTATTTTTTTTATTTCTATGCTGAGGAAAAGGACTCAGTAGTGGACCATAATTTAGTTGGGCTCATATGGGCCGAATTTGACAATAGTGGGTCTCCTTTCTACAGGCCCTAATACCATAATGTTTTGCTTCCTAGTAGTTAGACTAATTCGGACTCGGTTGCCTAGCAGTGCTTAGCTTAGGTACTAAAAAGAACACTGGTTCTGCATTGGATTCAATATCATATTTGAGTACTTTACTTATTAGTCTACTAGGACATGATCAACATTCTTGGAGATACCTTTTACTTTTATTCTCAAATATAATTTCTCCATGTAAAAAATAGTAGTAGCAAAGAAAATGACAAGTGAAACAAGAGGTTTTGGTCATTTGGAAACAAAGAAGTATTGAAATGGCCAATATGGGATCAAAAATAAAATAAAATAAAATTGAAAGAAGAAATTAATAAAGCAATCTTCAAAAAGAACATGGATCATGAAGAGATCAAAATGTTCCCCTTTTTTTTTTAGGTTAAAACACAAACTATATATATGAAAAGAAATCAGGAAATTCCCATAGAATCATTACAGACATCAATCTCACAAAACAGGCCCCACAGACATCCCCGCCACTAGTTGACTTACAAAAAGGAGACTAGATTGAAACGTAATGAAGTCAAAAAAACCTAAACTAGCTCCATGTTTTGCTAGTTTATCAGCGCAAGCATTTCCTTCCCTATAGATGTGAGTCAACCTATGATCTGATATCTTCCCAAACAGCACCCTGCAATCATGTATAAGTAGGAACAAAGAGTGATTAGAAATGTCTGAATTAAGAACAAGATTAACAATTATCAAAGCATCCATTTCAACCACCAGTTTATCAATAGATAATCCTATTGCCATTATCAAGATTAACAAAATGTTCCCCTTTGATTACCTCGTAATTGTGATTTTTCTTGCCTCACATTCACCATGAAGGGAAGTTTGGGGAACGAAATAAGTGTAAGGGGCAAATAATCGCATGTACATGTCTTTATTCTTATTTCTGTACTCAACCACTCACAATTCACTATATATATATATATGTGTGTGTGTGTGTGTGTGTGTTTAGAAAAAATGTATATATGACAAATTTTAAGTGATTTGGCGCAAGAATTGAAACATATACGGATAGAGACGATTTTCACTCGTGTAAGCATATGATCATCTATAAGAGCACTTTTTGCTGGTATTTTTTACTCATATTGTGATGATTTCTTGAGAGGTAGATTATGCTCGAATCTATAATATATTTTTTTTGTTTTTTATAGTATTTAATTTAGTATCCATTTTTTTGAGAATTTTACACTTTTTCATGGTAGAAAAGAGAATATCATGTAAAGTATTATTAAGGGAAACGATTCTTGGATAAAAAATATTGAATCAAACATGAATAAAAAATTATGCAATCAGAATGATGGGTGAAAATTGTCTATCTCCGTGTATGCCCTCTATTTCTGTACCCATCTAATCAGAATTCGCTATGTGGACATTTCTTCCAATTATATATACACATGGCAAATTGTGATTGGTTGTGTAAGAAATATGGACATACAAGAGGACAGATGATTTTTTGCTCAAAATGATTGTTGAAATTTGAAATAGTCATATACCCTCTTGATCCATGTTTGATCTAATGTTCTTGATTCAATAATCACTACCCTTATATTAATGTGGCCATTAAGTTTTGAGCTAAGATACAAACTAGTGAAGTAAGTATTTTTTTTTATATAGATCGAGAAGTTTTGAGTTTGATCCCTTTCATGTCCTCCTCTCCTTCCTCCCCCACCCCATCCACTCCAAAAAAACAAAAAAAACCAAAAAAAATATTAGCATCAATGCACAATATAAACGTGATATTCTCCAAAATCATGTAAATAATTCATCATCCAATTAATCACCTTTATCGAAGGTTAATCTTTTTTTGTTGTAGGATTATATGACTATGATCGGATCTAATTAGTTTGATCATACTATCAAAGATAAAAGTATGGAAAGACTAGTACTGTCTAAACGAGTATGCTCGCCCGTTCCGCCCTGCCCCGTCCCGTCCCGTCATGGACATGTCTTAAATGGGGATGGGTGGGCATGCCCGCTTTTTTCACGGGCCATCAAAAGGGATGCCCGTACCCGCCCGCCGAATGCCTGTGGGCAAATGGGCGTGCCCGCGGCCCTTATTATTAATTTTTTTTTTTTAAAAAAAAAAAAGATTAAATCCAAAAAATTCAACAAAATGTAATTATTTCTCATTCACTTGTAGTTTATTGTCTTGTAGAGGGTAAATAAATATCCAAAATAGTTCAAGAACAATCAAATAAAAGTCCACAATATCCAAAATAGTTATAAAAAAACAATCAAAGTCCATCATTTCAAAAATAATTCAAGATCAAATATCCAAAATTAACAAACATATTGCTGAAGTCAAAGCAACAAAAAATAGATACGTTTTTTTAATATCCTCTATTTATTGATCTAGATCTTGAACAATAGAAGTATTATTTGAATCCACCTTAGATAGTGTTGATTCCTCCTCATCATCTCCACCTATAAAACACACACACAACTTGAGAAGTTAGAACTTAGAACATTATAAATGGTAAATGATAAATCATAAGTTAGAACATAATTTAGTTACCTTCAGAGATGAAACCGTTAATATTTGGGTAATAGAAGTATATAATGGCTTCAAGGGGCTTTGCCCAAGATATATAGCACGACTCAACTTTTATCTTGGGGGTTTTTTTTTCTTCTTTTGGCTCTCAAGTCTCAATTGTGAAAATTAATCCATATACAAAATTTAAAAAAAAAAAAAAAAAAAAAAGCGGGCATGCCCGGTTGCAACTCGCCCATACCCGCATTGCCCGTTACCCGAACGGGTATGCCCATTAATACCCGCATTTAAATGGGCATGAAATTCATAGCCTCATACCCACCCATTAAGCTCACGGGGCGGGCATGCCCGCGAACATATGCCCATTTTGACAGCTCTAGGAAAGACTATATGTTATTTATATAAAATAACACTGTGATCCTATAAGGATGAGATAACTAATTTAATTATACACAGAAGATACTATAGTCTATAGGTACAATGCATATATATAGTAATAATAGATGTGTCACATTATTGTTTAAAGAAATATTCATTCTATTCCTAATTATCTGTCGTCTAAACATACTTTATCAGTTTTTAAATATGTTGTTATTGGAGATGGAAAAACCAAGTTGTCCATGATGAAAAAATTGTTTTACCTACACTACATGATATAATCAAATCTTATTCTGAAGATTTTGAAAGTGATATTCTTCTGTCCCTGTGGATCAAGGATTGCGATGAAGATGCTTTGAAGGAGAAGATTATGTATTTGTTTAGTTGACTAGTTTTTCTAGTTGTTTTTTCTAACCACCCAAGTTTTCTTGGGTGTGTCTTTTGTCTGTTATCGTGATTTTTTAAATCATTGTATAACTTTTACTTTCTGTATTTCCAGATTTTCCTTTGATTATAATGGCTTCGGCTATTTGTGATTAATGAAAACTAAATTTATTCAGAAAAAAAAAAAAATCAAATCTTATTCTGACTCGTGTTCGTACATTTTTTTATGCTCCACGTACGCCTGCCAAAATATTATCAACACTGCCATTGTAACTTGTAAATATTATTTGAAGAAATACAATATCCTATTTACAGGGACTTCATGCATGAAGCTCATCATAACCTAATATTCTGTAATAAGCAAAATAAATATATAGGTCCAAGAATGCATCTATATATTCATTTTAGATTTTTTGTGTTACCAATTCTCACAATTACTATTTTGCAATTCTATACATTTTATTTTTCGCTATATGTTAAACGAATTATATTATATTAGATCATGGAATGAAGTAAGTACCATTTGAAATGCAAAATCTTGCATCAAAGTTCTCAAAGCTATATATATATTCATTAGCTAATTTTGGCCCATGGCCCTTAGTTTTGGACAATTCTAAACTTGTACAACTTTCTTAGTAATACAACAATTTTTTTTATGATTGTCACGTGTTTATTTTTTTTCCTACGGATTTAACAATTTTTTTTAGATTATATTTTTTTAATTAAAAATTTGATACGTATCAACTTTTTGTTAGTGAGACAATAAACAATAACATATAAGATCTTTACAGATATTTTGTTTTGCTGAAAAAAGACGATGAAGACACAAATATCATCATACCATGACATAGCTATTATGGAATCATGAAATGGAAATTGGACAACGAGGAAGACAATATAACTTTATTACAAGCCTTAATCATAACTAAATCACCCTTCAATATGGAACAGGCATCACGATAGCCCAGTAAAAACGGTTATTCAACGCAGGACTTTGGTCATGTGTTCGATCCCTTTACCCCCATCCCCCTCCCCCCCAAAAAAAAATCACCCTTCATGGTTTATATATTTGATTAGACAACCTATGATTTGATCAAATGGAAGTCCACTACTAAATAATGCATGCTTAGCATAAACGTATAATATAATTCGTTTAGAATATGTAACAGAAATTAAGAAACAAAAATAAGTTAGTTTGTTAGTTAGTTAAAATATTAATATTACGTCTTTTAAATAGAATTAGTGGTATACAAGTCATATTTAAAAGAGTAATATTAATATTTTGACTAACAAAGTACATTATTTTTTTCTTTCTTAATTTCACTACATGTCCTAAACGACTTATATTATGGAATGAAGCGAGTACATAAAAAAGTTTTCTACATTAACTCCCCCTTTTGTTATTGGCAACAATCAAATTGGCTAAATTGGTGGCAAAATGGTAAATAATTGGGTAAATCCCTTATACCAACAAGGGTGAATAGTATTTAATTTGGATTTTTAATCAATTTTAGTCAATTTTACTTAGCCGTTAATCATTTTCCATAACTTTATTACAAGCATTAATCCTAACTAAATTGGGACCCAAAATGGCTCAATTTTCCTAGTGGAAGGTACACTTGCAGCTTATTTATGAAATTTTGTACTGGCATTTTCTCCATTTGTGCTTGACACTGTTTATGGGACAAAAAAAAAAATTAGCACTTCCGCCGTCAGCTTAATTTAAAATTATTACATAAAAATGTTGTTTAATCTCTACTAATCAATTAGGCCCAAATAATCATGAATATGCTTTTTCTTTTTCATTTCTTTTTTGGTGTGGAAAAATAAATAATTGAAATCTTGATTTCCAAATTGCAGAAGAACGATTGTTTACCAAAAACCAAACACTTTAGCAATGAGTACAAATGCAGTAGTCGGGTGTGCTTGGATAATGTTTGGTTTGATTTGGTCTCACTTTTGGCGGGAAATGCTCAAAATTTGGCCTCTAAAATAGGCGGGAGCAATTCAATCAATTCCAAATTTTGGCCTCTAAAATTGTCGGAAAATATTCAAATTCCAAATTTTTTAGTCAAAAATTTGGAATTGGACGATTATTTGAAAAAAAAAATTTGAATTTGAATTGCTCCCGCCTATTTTAGAGGCCAAATTTTGAGCATTTTCCGCCAAAAGTGAGACCAAACCAAACTCAAACCCAAACTAAACTTTGTCCAAGTATTAAAAAGCAAATGCATGGAGCCGTAAACGGCGGTGATGCGGCAGGGCTGCCTTTCTGGAGGACATGGAGTATTAGGGTTTAGTTAGACATGGTTTGATGTTATGAAATGTCTTGAGTTTTGTAAAAGTTAAATTGTTTGTAAAAAACGATTTGTCCCACTTCTAATTCAATTTGACCCTAAATAAGCGAAAAGAGGGCTTAGTACAACTGGCGACACCCACCAATTCCAAGGGTTTGCCCATGGTAAAGTCACGGGTTCGAATCTCGCATTGCCATGCCTCTAATTAATCTAGGGATGACAATGGACCCGATTAAATCGGAGGCCTAACCCGGTCCGACATAGTAGGGGTGGGGATTCCCCGATTTAAGTAGGGAGAGGCGTGGATGAATTTTGCCCCCGTTACTGGAGGCAGAGATGGGGGCGGGAGAGATATCTACGGTCTCACCCTGGCCCGGCCCGTCTATCCCTACATAAAATACTAAATGCAAATAGAAAAATAAATAAAATACCTAAAAATAAAGAAAATAAAGTAGATGCCAATATTGGAAAGGCAGCAAGAATTCTCAAACTCTCTAGAGACCCCTCCCCATGCAGGCAAATAATCATTTATCCCCGTTCATGTCCCCCATCCCTGTCCCCAACCAATCACAATTCACCATGTGTATATATAATTGGAAAAATATTTATATAGTAAATTCTGATTGGTTGGGGATAGGGATGGGGATAGGAATGAGGACAGGGAATTTTTACCCCCATGTAAACCTTTAGAAAACTAATATTTTTCAGGGAGCAAACTAGTATCTTTATCTTTTTAGTCGGAGCTTGGCCGGGGTGAGGATTGGATGGAGGATACGGAGCTAGGGCTAGAGAGCATGGTTTCCGCACTACCCGCCCCATTTCCATCCCTAACCTTGTCTTGATATAGTTCTTGCTAGATCAGTCTAGTTGATACCCGTGCCCTACGAGTTGATACCCCAAACCCTAAATAAGATGTTCAGATAAAAGTTGATACTCGACCTACCCGTCAAGAAAAAAAAGTAAACTCAATAATCGAATTAAACTAATTTAAAAATTAATAATGCACGTGCGGACATAAAATCTATTCGCACATAATCCAAAACCCTAATCTAGAGCCTAATAATGAGGCTTATTCCAGTTGTGGAAGCTTTCAATTCCCATGGATTGATCAGTCAATGTTATATATCTACAACCCCACAAGACGGCTAAGCTTCTAAATGAGAAGAGATATTGCATTAAAAAGGAGGACCACAATGCCCTTAATTCTGGGAGAAATTGCCCTTGTCATGTAGGGTATAAGCTCATTTTGAGCCTCAAATTGTTCACCAACATTCCCCACTTTGTTTGAATGTAAACTAGTACATATATGATATATATCTAACTACATTATATACATCTGCATGCTGAAAGTAACAGAAGGGATTACATTTTTTGAACCATTGACCAAAACAAGAATGATAGTTCTGATATGGATCAGGTTCATTGGACCATGTGGTTCAGAATTGGCCACATCATTACAGAATGAGAAGAGAGACAATTTTATGATTACGTAGATAATTCTGAACCAGAAGATCCGTGTCCATATCAGAAAAATCCAAATAAGAAAACAAAATGGAAGGTGCTAATGATAATAAAACAGTTACACAGAATCCAAAAAGAGGATATTCTAATATATGTATGGCTTAGTTTATATATTTTACTACTGGAGAGGGAAACAGTAAAAACTTCAAAGGTTTTTTTTTTTTTTGGGGGGAAGAGAAAGTAGGAATCGATCTCATGACTTCGTCCAGGGAAGAAGCAACCTCAACCACTGGGGTTAACTAGTTTTAATAAGGCAAATGAAATCCCTTCCTAAACATATTACGATTGGTGAGTTGGATCCTTGAAATATATATTTTTATTTTAGATCTTCAAATTATTTGCAAATTAGTGTAATGGGCCCTTTCGTTAAAACATGAGTTAATCAATCAAATTTTAAAATCTCACTCAATATTCACTACAAAAAAAACTACCTGCTATGACGAACTTTTCGTGACGAAGTCATTTTTCGTTACGAAAGGTATACTTTTCGTAACGAAATTTGGAATCGTTACGAAAGTTGACCTTTTGTGACGAAAAAATATTCGTTACTAAAGGTCATTTTTTTGTTACGAAAGGTTTCGTAACGAAAATGAATATCCATGGCTTAATTTATATATTTTACTACTGGAGAGGGAAACAGTAAAAACTTCAAAGGTTTTTTTTTTTTTTTGGGGGGAAGAGAAAGTAGGAATCGATCCCATGACCTCGTCTAGGGAAGAAGCAACCTCAACCACTGGGGTTAACTAGTTTTAATAAGGCAAATGAAATCCCTTCCTAAACATATTACGATTGGTGAGTTGGATCCTTGAAATATATATTTTTATTTTAGATCTTCAAACTATTTGCAAATTAGTGTAATGGGTCCTTTCGTTAAAACATGAGTTAATCAATCAAATTTTAAAATCTCACTCAATATTCACTACAAAAAAAAACTACCTGTTATGACGAATTTTTCGTGACGAAGTCATTTTTCGTTACGAAAGGTATATTTTTCTTAACGAAATTTGGAATCGTTACGAAAAGTTGACCTTTTGTGACGAAAAAATATTCGTTACTAAAGGTCTTTTTTTCGTTACGAAAGGTCTACCTTTCATAACGAAAACACATTTTCGTCACGATAGGTATAACTTTTCGTGACAAATACCTTTTTCGTTAGGAAAGGTTGAAACAAAAATTTGTCACGAAAAGTTTCGTCTTAAATTTTTTTTTTTTTTTTAAGAATATACATATATAAGTATGATAAAATTTAGGATATAATTTTAATTTTTATCTTTGTTTAGTCTTTATATTAAAAGTATTACTAAAAAATAGTATATATGCAACTAGAATAATTTTATTCTGATTTTTTATAACAACTTAATACACAAATACATTGACGAAAATGTATTAATTTTAATTTTATTCATAAAAAAAAAATCACCAAACAAAGAGAAATTAAAATAATTAAAGGTTCAAAATACAAAACTTCATTATAATAAATATAATAATAAGTAACAAATGATCAACGTAGCTCAGTGGTTAAGTGCATGACATGCAAGTTGGAGGTCTTGAGTTCAATTCCCACTTCTTGAAAATGTGGAGACTTTATTCAACATTATTGTAGAGGGGCTCGGCTCCAATGGGTGAATTGGGGCACGGCTTGGCTCGGCTCCATGGCTTTAAATTTTTTGTAAAACTTTTAGTAACGAAATTTATACTTTTAGTAACAAATATTTCGTCACTAAAGGTCACCTTTCCTAACGAAACTCTCTTGTTACTAAAGACCTTTAGTAACGAATATATTTATTCGTTAGGAAAGATCTTTAGCGACGGGACTCTCAGGACGAACTTGGTGACAAACTATTTTCGTTACTAAAGGTCTTTAGTAACGAATTTTTTTGACCTTTCCTAACGAAAATTTTCGTTACTAAAGGTCTTTTTTTTTGTAGTGATTACGGGGGTATTTTAGAGTTAGAGTTGGCAAAATAGCCTATTTGGTCCTAAATGTATTTACGAATTGAGGATAAGGTCCTAATTGTATAATTTCTACTTTTAAGATCCTAAATGTATTTACGACCTGCCAATAAAGGACATCCGTCCAATTTTCTGTCTATTTTCTGTCAACCCAGTCAAAAGGTCATCACATAAGATACTTTTAAGGGTATTTCAGACATTTCAACCTATTTCTCACAAGAAAAATATGTGGACTCAATTGTTAAACAAAATATCTATGAATACTTAATTTAAACTAATAAAAAAATTTAAACCCATCTTCATCCTCCACACTCTTCTCCACCACCACATACAACACCTACCACCACCCCACCGCCACCCACCTCCACCAATAAATCAGCTCCAAAGGCATGTGCATCATATCAATCTACGATATCCAAGCATAACCAAATCAAGAACCAAATCAAATCAAGAACCCAAGACATCACATTCTCTTTAAAAAACCATAAACATAACCACTACCACCACATTCTCTTTAAAAAACCATAACCAAATCAAGAACACAAGGCATCAACATAAACCCAATAAAAAAAGTTAAAAAATGTTAGACAAAATGTATCTCAAGTGGGCTGTTATTTTTGGATTTTTAGACAGTAAATCTTAAGCAAAATTGAAAATAAAATAAAGGAAAATCTTGGGATGATTCTTAAAAATGGAAATGGAAACATTTTAAAAAAAAAATATATATATATATATATATTACCTATAGGAGGAAGAGCACAAGCAGAGAAACAAGTATCCAATCTCTGACTCTTCATCTAACAAGCATTATCATTGTATTTGCGAAACATTAATTGAATTGGATTGAATTTTTGAATTGATTGAAAAGAACAAAGTAGCACAAAATGAAAAGATGTGGTGGTGGAGAAGAGTGTGGAGGTTGAAGATGGGTTTAAATTTTTTTGTTAGTTTAAATTAAGTATTCATAGATATTTTGTTTAACAATTGAGTTCACATATTTTTCTTGTGAGAAATAGGTTGAAATGTCTGAAATACCCTTAAAAGTATCTTATGTGATGACCTTTTGACTGGGTTGACGGAAAATAGACAGAAAATTGGACGGATGTCCTTTATTGGCAGGTCGTAAATACATTTAGGATCTTAAAAGTAGAAATTATACAATTAGGACCTTATCCTCAATTCGTAAATACATTTAGGACCAAATAGGCTATTTTGCCAGTTAGAGTTCAATCATTTTTCAAAAGTAAAAGATATGTATATTTTCCTTTTTCTCTTTTAATTATATCCTATGTCTAAAGTGGATTCTGTTTGTGTGAGATGATCAAGAAATACTACTTTTTTTCCCAAATAAATCAGGTGCTTGCAGATATAGCAGAAGAAGCAGCAGTGTTCATCATAAGTTCTGAAAGGAAGAAATTAGCATTATCATGCATTACAAATCAGACACTCTGACATGTCACGCTATGTATTCGCAGACTTCAGAGTATAATTCATTGACCTAATAATATTAACGATCAACCACTTGACAACTATCGCTATGCCAAATAAATTCCAAAGCTGGCTAAGTCCGTACTCTTATATCACACGTTATTCTTCATATTATATGTGAGAGGGAGATAAATAATGGTTAGAGAGTTCGTTTTTCCTTTCAAAACAAAAATACATATAGTAGGAAATGTCTATTACGACCGTCTATGTTTCTGTACATGAATTTTGTGGTTGTAAAAATTTTCAAAAGAGGGAAAGACAAATTTTCAGAATTATTAATCATAATAATATGGAGAATTATGAATCACAACGTTCATGACAAAATTATATCTCATATAATAACGGTTCATTTGGAGAGAATGATTTTGATCATAGTGGCGTGAATTTTTTTTATTTTTTTTGTTCACCCCGAGGGGCATTCGGTGTCCACCGTCAACGTGGTGACTAATTCGTGCTCGGCCAGCGGTTGGAGAAAATTTATTTTGATAGGTGACTAAGTTTAAAAGTTACATCCAAAACAATGAATACAATACACGTAGGTCAAAAAGTCAATTATCTTTCATATGTGTATTGTATTCATTGGATTGAATGTGAGTTTTAAACTTACTCACCTACTAAGATAAAACTTCTCCAGCGGTTGGCCCGTAGCATTACTGCTAGTGGGTGAAGCCTGGCCCATACAATTCTTTTACACGGAGTCCTACCACCGCGAGAACATCTACGAGAGTCGATGTCCACCGAAATATTCGAACACTAATCAAAGGTGAAGTTAATAATAACTTCAACCAGTTGCCAGAGTTCGGGGTTAGAGTAATATTATTATGAATCACCCCTACAAGCTTGAAGTACATCATATGGCATTATTTCCTTTTGACATGCTCAATTGTGAGACTGGACTTGGCAATTAAGGGAATTAGAGTGTTACCTCATTCAGAAATGCTCTTTGGGCTTATCGTGCACAAAAAAGGCCCATAAATTTCAGACCATATAAACTATAGCCCAAGAAATACTTTTTTTCTTCTTTTCCTTTTGAGTTGAGAAATACTTTTTTTTTATACCGTTAAAAAGGGGAGAGTCTCGCCCATACTGATTTTTACATGAAGTCACAACCGCTGAAAATTCCCACAATTATTAACTTCCACCGAAGAATTCGAACACTCATCGAAGGTGAATCATACTTCTTTAGCCCAAGAAAGTAATACTTAACTTTAGTAAGTATGACAATTAGGTTTAACTTAACTGGTTTTACATTTGATCTTTAAAAATTCGTCCATAATAAAGCTCTGTTGTAAGAGGTAGGGGAGGCCAAAGAAGGTTTGGATCGAAGTTATCAAGAAGGATATGAATTTATTAGACTTTGATGAGGATATGGAGTTTGATAGAAGGAAATGGAGGGAATGTATCAATGCGAACGACTACACGGAAATTTTATTTTGATTCATATAGTCGACCTCAATTATTTGGGATTAAAGCTCTATTGTTGTTGTCCCTTTTGGGAAACATTTCTTCTGTTTTAATTGTATTGCTTTAATTCATATCAAATCGGAATTTTAATACTATCTCTTTTTTTTGAACTATTTTGGATTTTTATACCCCCTCTATAAGATTGTAAATTGTCGGTGAATGAGAAAGAACTACATTTTGTTGATTTTTTGGATTTAGTCTATTTTTTTCAAATAAAAATAATAAGGATCGCGGGCATGCCCATCTGCTAGTGGGCATTCGGCGGGCGGGTACGAGCATCCATTTTGATGACCCGTTAAAAAGGCGGGCATATCCCCGTTTAAAGCATGCTCATGACGAGGCGGGGAGAACATACACATTTTAATAGTACTTGCTGAAATAAAAAGAGAATTCTAACCTCATTCTAAATGAAATGCGATTCAATCTAAAAGAGATTTCATTCTATTCTAACGTAATAAACGAATTGCAAGTATCATATTTTTCTTTTGAGATGGGGTGGGTGAGGGGGTGGGGGTTGGTATCCGTATCCACATAATCTTAGAGAAATTACAGATACTTACCAAAGAAACAAAATATAACTGCTTCTAAACTCCGAAACTAATTAAAGCATTGCCAAAAAGAGAGAAAAATGGGAAGTTGTAGAGAAATTACATTTTGACTTTAAGCCCTTTTGTATATCCATTTCTTTTGGGTGTAAATCGTCTGTCCCCGTGTATGTCCCTAATCAATCAGAATTCGCTATGTGCACCCTTTTTCGATTATATATACACATGATGAATTGTGATTAGTTGGATACAGGAAAAAAGACATACACGGGGACAGATAACTTTTTGCCATTTCTTTTCCACTTTCTTTTGCTAGGTAGGTTTCAATAATTATTAATCCAAAAAAACAAAGTAGTGTATTTAGAAAATCCAAAGCTAAACCTGGTCTATAAAAAAACCACATTATAGTAAATATGTCAATGAAAACTTGCTCCCAACTTTGACCTTCATAATCTCTCTGAATCATGAAGAACTTGATGTATTTTGTCCCATTTCTCCTTGTTCTGCTTTTCTCTTTAACAGGTTTGCTTATCATATTAAATAAAAATCCATGAAGTTATTTTCTTGGTTCAAGACGGTCGGATAATATGTTTATAGATTCTTTATAAGTACGTTCTTATATATTTAAATGGTTGGATTACTTTATCTAACAATCTAAATAATAGTTATACCGGAACAACTATTATCTGGTTATTGGATCAAACAATCGAACGACCCAAATGTATAAAGATGGTTCTTATAGAAACCCCTATAAGCATACTAGCTGGATTCGGTCAAAGGAGGCCCTTGCAACACTTTCTAAAACATCATATTCTTTTATATAAAAAATTCAAGATTTTTTAAGAAATCCTTCAAAATTCACATTTCGTCCTCGGCCCCAAATGTTTTTTAATAAAAGAAAATCTACTAAAATATATATCGTATTATGTTTCGTCCTTCAATATATAAATCCTGAATCCGCTTATATTCCTATATAAATATCAAGATTTTTTTTTTTCTTTTCGGTATGTGTTCATCAAGAATTATTTTTTTTTCTGTTTTTTCTTGATTCTAATAAAAAGCAATATTAATGCAAATTAATTAATTAATTAATTAATTTTCTTTTTCAGCTAAAGCAGACAAGAACATGATATGTATCAATGTGAAGGGCCTAAATGCCTGTGACGAGGCAAAGTGTGCAGCAATATGTGAACCTTGTAAAAAATATGCAAGTACTCCAGTTAAAAGTTACTGTGATTACGGTGGAGGGTTAATTGAATGTTACTGCGTCTTTGAGTCAGACAAGTGTGAAACTCACCCTGATTGCCCTCTCCCCCTATAGGGTACCTTAATTATAGAGTACTAGTACTCAATCCAATGTAAAAGTGATATTTATAAGGGTATCCCTTAAATGTTTACCTAGTATAAGTACACTAGGGGTAATGAAAATATATTTAGTTTAATTTTTTTTAATCTTTAAGGGTATCTACTAATAAAATGAAAGATCTTCAAGAAACACATAACTTCTTCAATTATATATTAATTTTGAGTTCTAATTGTTTTTATTGAGTACACCCAACAAAGGAGCTAATTTGGGGAGCATTTTGGTAATAAATAGGTTAGAGAATTGTTTGGAAGGGATATAGTAGTTATAGGAGGGTTTTGGTGAGAGTATTTTAGTATAGGACAGTTTTGACTCTTATCCACCAGCTATTCAACGGGTCTGTCGGTGTTGCTCCGGCGAAATTGTCAGATTCCATCGATTTTGGGTACATTTGGTACTCGTAAATAGTTCATGGGCAAAATGCGATCAACAAATACATTTTGGGCAATATCGGAAATTCGTAAATAGTATGAGGGCAAAAAAGGCCAATTATTCAATAAATTTAGATAAATAGGCTAACTATGTTTATGAACAATTTCACATTTTCTATCAAAATGCTTCTTTTTTTTTCTTTCCATAATCATACTTTTTTCGAGCTTAAATCGGCGCATGTTTTCATTCTCGGTTCCCGATCACCACTCTGCAAAATTTTGTTAGAAATTGTCATTGGATAATGAGTGGGGTGAATGGATAATTAATTTTATTGTTCACCTACACTGAATATAATAATGGATAACCTATCTTGATTTTCTAAATACATTCATGAATGAGATGGTTCATCAAAACATGTGTTTCAATTTAAATATAGTACATGTATTTAGAATACATGAATATAATTGCCAAGAATTCTGAAATGTATTTAGAATTCTGAGATTACTTAATGTCATCTATAAATCTACCACTCTATCTAATCTTTAAATATGAGGCCCTCGCTATTTCTATGTTCTACATATTTTAGAGTGTTCTTGTTTAGTTTGTTCAAGTTTGCATTCCGGAGAGTTTCGGAGCTAAACTGTTTTGTCGTATCCATTTATCCTGGGAAACAAATGTTCACTGAACCTTGAGCACACTTACCGGAGGGGACAAATATGTTTTAAAAAAATACTATGGAACACAAGCCTCGTATCTTAGTCTCCTTCTTTTCATCAGATTTGTTTTCGTTACTTGAATTATTATTCTGTTTATTGCGACTTACTATTCTGTTATAGTTGACTAACTATTTTACTGCGCCTAATTTATTATACTGCCATAGTGAATTGTTATTTATGCTAGTTTCTAACCATTTCTATCATCGTCATCCCATTTGCAAATACTGGTACAAAATATCTCTGTAGTTCTTGTTTACAACTCCCATCTTCGATAGCCCTCCTAAACAAATGTAGAAGAGTTGTATGTGCATCTATCTAATGATAACAACTTCGGGGGTGTATTCAACATAGATTCTATAGGATTTTTAAAGTCCATAGGTATTCAATTTGGATTTTAAAAAGTCCAATGAAATTTAGAGGTATTCAATTTAGATTTTAAAAAGTCCATTAAAATCTAGAGGTATTCAAAACTCTATAGATTCTCATAGATTTCATTAAATGTAGGATTTTGATGGATTTCATAGGTTTAAATATGTATGGTGAAATCTCTTCTTTTCTCTCAAGATTTTGATTTTCTCTCATTAATATTAATATTAAAATTAAAATGTATTTGATAATTTTATCTTATATTACAATTTTTTTAGTAATCTCATTTCAATAAAATTATAAGAAAAACAAAGAAATATTTCAAACTACAAAAAGAGATTTTTGTTAAGATCGTTAGAAAACTCAATATAATGTTTATTTCCCAAAAAGAAGTCATAATATCCAAACAGTTTTCTTCTTGATCATCTCCAAATAGAAATTAAAGAAAGCAAACAATTTATTCTCTATTTAACCACAAATTTCTATTTTTCAAACATGAATTTCATTTTCCTGAAAGAGAAAATCAAAAAGAAAAAAAAGTTCAAACAAAACTTATTACAAAATATATCTTAATTAAACCAAAGAAACAAATACCAGGAAGTAAATTATACAAACCTTCAATAAATAAATCAAAAAAGCCGCAGTTACGTGATCTAAAAAAAATCAAATATTATCGTCAAACTTTTTTAATTTTTAACAAAATGATTTAATTAAAAAAAAAAAGGATTGATAAACATATGTTGACTTTGGAAATTCAACACATTTGGATCCGTATAATACACCAATGAATCCAGTCTTTTCTTTATTTTTTTGGTGCTATTCAAATAATCTATAGACTTTATAAATCAAAAGAAATCCTAATAAATCAATCTAATAAAATCTGATAGAATCTGCGCAGACTCTGCATAGAGTTAAAACAATCCATAAAGTCAGCAGAATCCATAGACTTTTGAAAATCAGTTAAAATCTTTTAAAATCCGGATTGAATACACCCCCTTCATGTGGTAATTTCGCTCTTAAAATATGCACATCCAGCTTGTATTTTAGTGTTTTTTTAGAGAATTGTTTAAAGTGACAATTTTGCTATTAAAAACGACTTCATGTGTGATGCATGTGTGCTATGCACTGAATTTAATCGCACAACTTTTTTTTTTTGAAACCCAAAGGGTGCAATTTTATTAATAAAGCAAAATCCGATCATGAGAAATCGCAGCCATTATAGAGGGAGGAAAGTTTCGATCCCATAACATGGGAGAGTAGCCCTGTCCAAGTTGAGCAAGGCAATGAGCTACATTGTTACCCGATCGCCTAACGAACAAAAAATTAACCGACTCAAACGATAAAGTATAAGTCCTAACAAGATCAAATAAAGGCCCTAGAGGAGAGGAATCCATATCTGGGCAGCCAAGACGAGAGATGATCTCAAGATTGTCGCTCTCTAGAGAAAATGATCGTAAGCCAAGAAGCGAGGCCAATTTGAGCCCCCTCCAAAACTGCAAGCAATTGACAATGGACGGCACTTGTACATGATTCCAATTTGCCGCAGCTAGCAAGCAAAGGCAAGGTAAATGAATTACGGACAATGCATCAGTAGGTTGCGAGACCATTCTTCCAAGCTCCATCGACGTTGATCTTCAAAGAATCTGATGCAGGGGGCATCCAAGTAGCAGGAAATGAAAAAGGTGCCACCACAGGGGCATGTGAACTAGACAGCAGTAAGTTAAAACTCCAAAGCCGCAACACTTGCATCGGCGAAGATTGAGGATGGTTTCGCGTGACGACCCTCAAAGGCGAAACAACACATCTCCTTCCAGATTTGCCAAGCCAAGTGAGCAAACAAAGAAAATCCACCAAAGCTGCATTGTCCATAAGGTAATGTATAAGATCTTTAATGGAAGAAAAACCAAGACCATTCCATTCATAACTCTTATCCCACAATGCCCAAACAGATGCAGCAGCCGCGCAATGGAGGATACAATGCAGGCCGGTCTCATGCGGATCACCACAAATTGAACAACAAGGAGGGATATTAATCCTTTTAACCAAATTCGAGCGAGTAGCAAGACTACCATGCGCGGAGGAATAGGAATCTGCCAAAGGCGTAACCAGAACTTGTCTCGGAATTGAGTGATTTCCTAAACAACCCGCGCCGCCCCATCACGCAAAAAAGGCTTCTGCCATTCATTTTCAATGATGCCAAGACATTCTGGCTCTTGTATCCATAAATGATCATATCTTGGGAGAGCAACCATTTCTTTCTTCCAAATGTCCCCGAAGTGATCAAAATCGGTAAGTGATCAGAATGAGAAACCGTTAAATGTTTAACGATCGCCTTTGGAAATAATTGCCTCCAACCCAAATTCGCAAAAGCCCGATCAAGCCGCTCCCTTACTAAACCCGAACCATGCACATTCATCCAAGGGAACTTCGATCCAACATATCCTAAATCCACCAAATCACAATCTGTTACAGCATCTCTAAAGGCCCTTATAAGAGCGGGATTGCGGTCGCTCATACCCTCCTTTTCATGCACATGTAGAAGTTCATTAAGTCGCCCGCACATAACATGGCAACCGAGATAAGGAATGCAGGCGGCGTAGTAACGTCCAAGAATGATGACGTTGCGCGTGATAGGGATTGCCATAGAACCCCGTAAAACGCCAACTGAGAATTGGAGAACCATCTATACGGACATCTATGTGGCCACTGGAGAAGCTTAACAAATTCACATTAATAATGTCCTCAGACCATAGCAAAGCAAGTCCACCACCTAACCCACATCGATCAACAATCAAATCAGACGAAAAACCAAGTGAAACACGAATTTTATTCATATTAAAACTAGATAGTTTAGTCTCCATTAGAAAAACAAGCAATGGCTTATTAACCTGAACCAGGCTTTTTAAATTACGAATTGCTCGGGGTTGCCCTAACCTCCGACAATTCCAACATATAATACTCATTGATGTTGGCGGGACTGCTGCAATGCAGTCTCCGCCGTGACTGTGCAATAAAAAAACTCAAAGTTCCTAGCTATTTTAGAAGACAAACTAATAACAGTATCATCAAGAGAATTATCCATACTGCTCAGCCATATTTTCTCCCTTTAGGATTAACATTATTTTTATTTTTAAAAAATCTTAAATTTTATGAGTTGGGTAAATTTTAAGGAAAATTTTGATATGGACCAGGGTCATGGTAGGGCCCTGTTCCACTTGGTGGAGAATGTGCCACGTCGCCCTCCCTTTTTAAAAATATATACCAGTCACAGTTAAAATACAAAAAAAAAAAATAGTTATGATATGGATACAGTTAAAAGTACAAAAATATCTCTCTCCTTATTTTATAGTGATGCGACAAATTTGTACATTTTTTGTACTTTTAACTGTGTCCATATCAGAACTATTTTTTTGTATTTTAACTGTGACTGGCAAAAAAAAATTTTTTTTTTTTTAAAAAGGAGGGCGACGTGGCACATCTCCACCAAGTGGGCTAGACGCTGCAGTCCCATACTCAAACTCGACCAAATTTTAACGATAACCCATATTTTCTCTCACAAATTACTCAATTTTATGTGGTCCAATGTCACTTTAAAAAATCATAGGATTGTGTTTGATCTTATAAAACCCAAAATTTAGTCATGAAACTCACATTTCTCTCACAATTGAGGGAGTTTGGTCAGAATTTGGTTTTTGTTACCATCACTTTCTCACAATTTTTCATACAATTTTTTTTTTGGCTTTGAGTTTCCTCATTTTCTCTTATAAATTATTCAATTTTATAATTTTTTAGATAAAAATTCTCAAATAAGAAATTAATACAATTTTGTTGGGTTCAAAACAATAAAAAAAAATATTGCCTAATAAATTCGCTAATACTCTTCTTGGGCAAATCTGTAAACGAACTGAGCAATTCAAGTGTTCAACTCGTTTGTATTCGTTCACAACTCATTCATTTGGAATTCGAGTTGAGTTCAAATATAAAAATATGCTCGTTTGCTAATCGAACGACACGTGTTGTTCGCGAACTCGTCAAATTATTCGTATATATAATATTTTATATAATATAATACAAATATTTTTCATTAATTTTAATTTTATTTGTTATTATTAAAATTATATTAATTAATTTTTTTATTAATTTTTTTTAGAGAAAATATTAGCCAAACAAACTCAAGTTAGATTTACACTAACAATTCGAATTTCTAAAAACTAAACGAAAACCCTTCGAATAGTCAAACAAATAAATTCAAATAAAATTTCAAACTTGAACTTATGCTCGAATCATCCGAACTCATTTTCATCCCTACTTACACTATCTTTTTTCACGTGTAAGACGAGTATATACTCTCACTGTGTAATGGTGAAACAAGAATGATTTCTCAAACCCATTATCTTCCTCGTTTTATTACTCCAAACAATATTATGTAAAAGGACTATGAGTTCACTTAATTAATAATTTATCTAATTACTAATTTTTAACATAATTAATACTATCGAATTAGGAGTCACCTAATTAATAATTTACCTAATTATTAATTATTAATCTAATCAGTTAGTAAGTAGTAGTGAATATGGGACCAACAAGTTAATTTCAGTCTGTCACACTCTTTTCTTTACTCTCTCCTACACTTTTTTCATATTTGGATGAAAGGGTTCTGATCTTGGACTATTCTTTCAGTTCTCAACACCATTTTCTTTGCTGATGCTAAAAAATTAAGGTGAATTCTTTCATTTCTCAACACCCTTTTTTCTTTTCTGTTTTCTTTCTTGATGATTTTGTATATTTCAGTAATTTCTTGATTTTTCTGGATTTTTTGGGTTTGTGAATTTGTTGTTTATACATTCAATTTTGGGGGGGTTTTTGTGTTACAGATCAATGTATGTTGGTAGAATTGTGGAACCCACCCTTCATTTGTTTGCTATCTCTTTGTGAATTTCAGCCTTAATTTTGATTAATCTCTTGTGAAGAATGATTTGGGATTATTTTATGTTGTTTTTTTCTTGATAATTAGATGGAATTTGATTAAAAATAACCCTTTTATATATCTTCATTTACAAGTGTGCATCTTGTTTTGAATTAATCATACACTGATTCGAAGTTAAAAAAGGATTTTTGATGAAAAAGGCGAATTCTTTAATGAACGTGAGATGGATGTGAGAACTTAATATTCCAGTAAAAAAAAAATATGGATTGAACTTCAATAGATTGTGGCTCAATAAATCCGTTTGCGGCTTGATTCCCCAGCTTTCGCCAAAGCTCTCTCCTTTCTCTAGCCCAATGTGGGAAGAAAAAAATATATCTATGGAAGAATGAACTCTACTAGAACTGGAAAAAAAACATTGACCAATCCGCCCTATTCTGCTCATATGCAATTTGAAGCACGCTTGAATACTATTCTGTATGATATCAAGTTATTGCCGAATGATTTGGTAAAGTCCATTTGGCATCCAATTCAAGATTTGGTAATGATTCGGGAAGGAATTGAAAGGGTTTAACTAAGAAGGGTCAAATGTCTTGTAATTCTTTGTTATAGTAATTGTTTGCGGATTTCAGATGGATTTTATTTTCCAGCCTTTTGTTCGTTGATCTTGTTCTTCATCAGACTGAGAAATGACAGTTGCATTTCCCTTTTTGGTTGTGATCTGCAGATACTCTTAACGTGTCTCCAAGTTAGAATGGGTACGATCTCCAACAAATCAGATGAAGAATATTCTGTTATCAGTGATAAAGCAGATATTGGATTCATTGATTTGAAGGATTGTGAATCTATCTGTAGCTACAAACCTGATGAAGAAAGTGATGTGGCTCTCATATCGATTCCATTCCCTTTGGTGGCAGATGGAAAGAAGCCTCAGTCTGTATTGGTGGGAGAGACTATTTGTGATTCAATAACCATCGAAAACCTCACTAATGAATCTCTAGATCTTTGGTCTGTGAATATTTACAATTCAAAACCCGAAGATTCATTTACGCTTTCCATAATGAAACCCCCAGATGCAAATTCAGATGAGGAATATGTTCAAGGGTTCTTAGAGTCATTTTGCTTAGAAGACCGAATATTACAGTCGAGACGGACTTTAACCATTTGGTTGTCATGCAAGCCCAAAGTTATAGGCTTACACTACTCTGCTGTCCACTTTAGTGTTGGGGATGAGACAATTGAACGAGTTGTTTTTCTCATGGCTGAAGATAAAATCTCGAAATCTTTGTCTTCTAGAAGGCCATTCCAAAGAGACAGGAAGAAAAAACATTCGGTTTTGGATTTATATTCTACCGAGCAATTTGTTATGGGTTCACGTCCTTCAAAGCCTTCAAACTATGGGCATCGATATAGACTTCCATTATATCCTATCCCACAGGATCTCAGAGAGTTGATAATGAACAAGCAAATCCCTGACGCTATAATAACTGGTCTAACAAGAAAGAACTATGTTTCTTTTTTCAGGACTTTAGTAGTCATGGAAGAAATTAAAATGGAGGTATATTTCAAATTTTCTTTTTCTAACTATTGTACCAACTATTTGCTTTATTCGTGTTACTACTGCTTAGTTGTTTGTTTCAGGAAGACATGAAGGACTATGACATGGAAGGTGTCCAGTTAAATAGTAAGCGGTTCCAATTGTTATCTCTCGAGGTCCCAGGGTTGGCTGAAAGAAGGCCTTCCCTTGTTGTTGGAGATTTCATATTTGCTAAACTTTCCTCAAGATATCCAAATCAGACCAGCGCATATCAGGTTTGTACTGCTCGTAACCTAATTTTTTTTTCCTGGCCTAGTATGACCAATTTAGTATCTTAGCATCATGATAATGATGATTAGATGACAGTAGGTAACTTGGTAATTGTCATGTAAATATATATGTCAGCATTATATTTTGCGTATTATACCTTTAACCTCTTGTTCTAACATTATTTCTCGAGTGAAAAACGCAAAGTGTATCAACAGAAATGCTATTCAGACTTGTCTCATCTTTTGTACCTCCTCATGTTGTAGAAAGTTTCCTTCTTCCCATGATATAATATGAAAGTGAACAGATCTCAAACTTTACAAACTGCATTGGATTTTGAGTTCCAGAAATAAAAGTTCTAATGATCTCTTTTGCAGGGTTATATCCACCGTGTTGAGGCTGAAGAAGTGTTTTTGAAATTTCATAAAAACTTTCACATAAACCATATGCCTGGCAATTTCTACAATGTGCAATTTAATTTTAACCGAGTATCTCTTAGAAGGTTATATCAAGCCATCGAGGCTGCAGAAACTTTAGGGAATGAAGTTCTCTTTCCTTTTGACTGCCCCAAAGAGAGATTTATACGATCAACCGCGCTAGTTCCTATATCTCATATCCTTAACGAGGAGCAGATTAGTGCCGTTGAGATGATACTCGGCTGCAAGGGGGGGTCTCCCTATGTGGTTCATGGTCCTCCAGGTACTGGCAAGACTATGACTATAGTAGAAGCTATCCTTCAGCTTTATACTTCAAGAAAGACTTCTCGGATTCTAGTCTGTGCACCTTCAAATAGTTCTGCGGACTACATACTTGAGAAACTTCTCAGTGAGAAGGGCATCAAATTTTCTGACCGTGAACTCTTGAGGCTGAATGCAGTTACGCGTCCTCTTGAAGATGTAAATCCGAGTCACTTTGGATATTGCTGTGTGGAGGATTCAGTTTTTGCGAATCCAGACCCAAGTATTCTCAGGCAATATAGGATAGTTGTATCAACATACGCAAGTGCATCTCTTCTTTATGCAGAAGGGCTTAAACGAGGCCACTTCTCCCATATTTTCTTAGACGAAGCGGGCCAAGCTTCAGAGCCCGAGACAATGGTTCCACTATCCCACCTTTGTCAAATGTCTACGGTTGTTGTACTTGCTGGGGATCCTATGCAGTTAGGCCCTGTTATCCTGTCAAAAGATGCTGAAAGTTATGGATCAGGAAAGTCATACTTGGAAAGACTGTTTGAATGTCGGTTGTATTGTGATGGCAACAAAAATTATGTAACCAAATTAGTTCGGAATTACCGTTGCCACCCCAAAATTCTGCACCTTCCTTCAGAATTATTTTATGGGGGAGAGTTGATCCCGTGCAAAGAAAATGATAAGAACTCTTCAACTGCTTGGCTGGACCTCCTTCCCAACCCGGAATTTCCTGTCCTTTTCATGGGCATCCAGGGTTTTGATGAGAGGGAAGGAAACAATCCTTCATGGTTTAATAGAATTGAGGCGAGCAAGGTAGTTGAGATCATTAATACCTTGACAGTTGATAAAGGGCTGAGTGAGGAAGAGATTGGGGTTATAACTCCTTACCGGCAGCAAGTACAGAAGATAAGGAAGGCACTTGAAAGTCTTGATATGCTGAATATCAAAGTTGGAAGTGTTGAACAGTTCCAAGGGCAAGAGCGAGAAGTGATCATTGTATCCACTGTCCGGTCCACAATAAAGCACAATGAATTTGATAGGATTCACTATTTGGGATTTTTGAGCAATCCTAGGAGGTTCAACGTTGCTGTCACCCGAGCCAGATCTTTGCTTATTTTGGTTGGGAATCCACACATTATATGCAAGGTAATCCTTAATTAGTATTATTCTACTTTCATCGAAAAATTTGAATAAAATCTTCTTCATCGAAACGTGAATGTTCGTGTTGTCTCATTGTGACATTTAGGTGTTAAAATCATGGAATTCATTTTGATATTGCTGGACAATAATCGCACTGGAACATTGTGAACTTTTAATATAGTGCCTAATGTGTTTGTGTATGTATGTACGTACTCTTTGCAGGACGAATACTGGAATAAGCTTTTATGGTATTGTTCAGATAACGAGTCATATACGGGTTGCTTCCTCCCAGCCAGAGAAGAAGTCGTGCAGGAGGAAACTGCACCAGAATTCCGTTCAGACTATGGAGGGGAAAACAACTTCCAAGGCCATGATGCCAATGAATGGGGTGATGATGCTAATGGATGGGGTGATGATGCCAACGGTTGGGGTAATGATGCCATTCATACGCAACAGGTCCCGAAGCCATATGCAGATGTGGAATGCGGTGATGATGCCAATGGATGGGGTGATGAGCCCATTCATATGCAACATATCCAGAAGCCGTATGAAGATGTGGAATGGGGCAATGATAACGCTCAAGCTCAAGAGATCACAAATTCATTTGGGGATCTGGGATGTCGAAATGATACAGGTCATACAGAAGAGACTCCGGAACCTGTTTATGATGAGTCGGAATGGTCTGATGGGTGGAAGTGATTTGTTGGATGATGCAAAATTCTTGCAACAGTAACTGATAATCTAGGTTGTGCCCCGACGTTGGACGCTGATACATGTCGCGACTTGAAATCAAAATAATTATCAGAATTGCTTCAGAACTCCTTAAAGGGGGCGGTGGTTTATCAGGTACTGGAAAATTTTAGGATAATAAAAACTTTGAATGTTAATATTGCCTTTATCTCCGGCACTAGATATCTTTTCATCGCGCTCAGGGATAACGGATTCTGGAATATTAGTGTTGTTTAAGGATGATTTTCATGCAGCATTCGTTGAATTCTTGATTGGAGATGTCTTTAGGGGTATTTCAGCCACTTTTGGCAAAAAAAACGTGTGCATATCGCGTACTAGAATAATCTCAAGAACGCGATATTCACACAATAAAGAATGTTTTTACAATCAAAACAAGAAGAAAACTACAATAGACAATAAGTCCAGAAGCTCCATAGAATGCTGCTAGGAGAAGAATGGTCGAAAGTCTCTTACAAGACGTAGCAGCTGATAAATCAGGGTGAACCCCAGGCGGTGTCATTGGAAACTGATCTTCATCAGGTGTCATCCCTGGTGGCGTAAATCCCGATCCATCACCACCACAGTCTGATCCTACAAACGCGAGGAAGGGAAGCCGCGATAGTTCTATTGATTGGAACGCGAAAAGGGACACCACTAGTAACAATAAGGCACAAGCAATCTCTACCATTGCTCATAAGGGACTTAAGAGCATCACACCAATCTGAAGTTGGTGAAGAATTTCCATTACTATTACTGTTACTATTACTACCACCAACATTGCTAACAAAATTTATGCAAGGGCTAAAGCTTAGTAGCATTTGTGTGGTGCAAATATTGATCATTTGGCTATAAGTTGGCATAATTGTTAAAAGTAGAAAAATAATAGCTAAAGTTGGAAATCTTTAAAGAAAAAAAAGATTGAATCCCTCCATTTTTTATTAGTTAAATTGGCTTAGGGATTCTTGGTTTTTGGTAATATTGAAGAGAATGAATATGAGGGTATATATGGAATGGAGAGATTTGGATTGAATAGATGAAGAAAAAAGGAGGTGAAGACCATGTGGAATTTGAGGTGGGTTTAGGGGCCAACTACCTTAACTAACCCTCTAAAAGTTGAGGTTTTTAGGTGACCTTTGCTAGCTTTGAATAGAAATGGGCATTTTTAAATTGTTTGGTTCAACTATATTTTGTCATTTTTTGGGTAAACAATAGTATGGACTTGGAATATCTCATCCTCAAATTAAAGACCACTGGTCAAAGTCAAATGTTACTTAATTATGAAGATCCGTTTGCATCTGAGTTATATGAGATTATTTAATAGTATATACATATTTATTTAAATATTTATAGTCACTTTTAATTATTTATTTTGGCATAGCAATAGCGATATCGTATGTGAAATAGTAGTTGGTTGTGAATGTTAGATTTGGAATTGAGCATGAACTCATAAAGAAACTTTAACGGTTTAATCAGTACAAGACGAAACAAAACAGAATCTTGAGTTCCTAATCTTTTAATCTGGAACTAATGAGTCATAATCCAGTCAGAAGAGATGAACTTGATCCTGAAAGCATTAGCAATATGTCATAAATTGAATGTCCATATTTAACTCTAGTCATATTTAACATTAGCAATCTGTCATAATTAACGTCCATATTAGAATTATGAGTGGCTGAAAGACAGACATGGGGGACATGTAACGGGACAGATGATTTTTTGTCGTCCGAGTAGGCTTGTACATCACGAGCTGTGCAAAGAGCTCGGCATAGTGCATAATCTTGGTCCGAGCCCATAAACCGGTATAACTATTTCGTGGATCTAAGTCAAGTACTTTATCTCAAACTATTGTCTTGACTTAATCTCATCTTTTACCATTTAAATCGAACTATTGTCTTGGACTTAATCCCATCAAATATCAACATTGTTTATGAGAACAAATGACAAATCTTTTTATTTCCACCAGTAAATTATATAAATGGTACAAATGAAATTATCAAAATTTATGTTACAAAAAAAAAAAAAATAAATAAAAAATTATCCAAAGCACACAATCCCCTAAACAAAGCCTGAAAATACTAGTATTTTATACATCAATAAATAATTCTCAAGCACAATATTGAATGAAGATCCAACTATCTAATAATACTATATTCAACTAATAGAACTTGTAAGAAATTGCTCCAACAACCACAAGCAGAAGAAGCAAAGGTGAGAAACTTTGCTTTGAGGCAGCAGATGGATTCAGAGCTTGTCGATTCCCGTTATTCGAGGAAGAAGGAGATCCTGAATTCCCAGTTGGAGATGGTGGAGAAATAGTCGGAGTTTCATCACCTTCTGGAGCAAGACTTGGTGGAATTGGCAATGGAACAATAGAACCTGAAATTTTCAGAAACAAATAAAGATATATATTGTAGAACATGTGATTAAAAGTGGCCGGAAACCACCAGATTTGCACTAATTTGACAAAATCAGTAGTTCGAAAATAATTTAGGTACACAAAGAGGTCAAACAAAAATTTACTAATAGGAAAAAAAAAGTGAAAATAGTTTATATATATAGCTTTTCTCTACAAATGAAATAAAATTACATAAATAGGTCAGGGTCCATTTTGTACCTCCAGGAGAAGGAGAAGGAGCAGCTGCAGGGGTCATTGAAGGTCCATTTCCTACAGGGCTTGGAGCTGGAATAGGTGCACCAGATGCTGCCATTCAAAAACAATGAAACCAATTAGACACAATCAAATATTAAGAAACAGTGATTGATTGATATTGTCTGGGAGCGCGCAATTCATGGGTCTAACAACACTTGGGACCAACTATTTGACCATCGTTCTTGTTATGCTAAAATGAATATCCCAATTTGACAATGACTGCCTAGACTCATGCTCAGGGAGGATGCAAAAACCAAGTGTTCGGATGGGCAAGAGTGTTGGATTGTAGAGAATGAAAAGAAAAGTTAGGGGCCATTATACTATAATCTTGTTTGGGGTCAACAATGTTGGAGAAGTCGCTAATCGGTCGCTAGACTGGCGACTAGCAAGTAGTCGGCATAGTCGGCGAACCTAGATTAAGAGGATTTTTTAAAATTCCCTTATCCTATATATTATACTAGTCAAACAAAATTCCATAAAAAATTTAAAATCAAATACTAGTAAAATCAAAGTACACAAAGCCCATCCATAATAATTAAATCCATTACAATAATAAGTAATAACAAGTTCAAATACTAAAATAATCGTTTTGATCGACTTTGACTGACTTTGACCGATTTTTTCCGACTTTGATCGATTTTGACCGATTAAGTTGGTCAACCGATTTTTTACCCCGACTAGTCAGTTAGGTGCGACTAGCGAATTTTTAGGCCGATTTTTACAACACTTGTGGTCAAAGAAATATTTCAAAAAGAATAAAAGGTCACAGCTCATGATCATATATCGTTCAATAATCTTAGATATCTCAGATGTGGACATGGTGTGATAGTAATAATATATTACCTTTACATCGTTCAGTAATCTTGGATATTTTCAGATGTGGACATGGTATGAGAGTAATAATATATTACCTTTACACTTAAGGGGCACGCCAGGCATGTTACAAGCTTGCGGAAGACTAAGAGCTAGAGTTCGATTAATGGGAATTTGAAAGGGAATGCTTCCGGTGACAATAAGACACATACAATCAGTTCCATTGCTCAAAAGAGACTTGAGAATATTGCAACAAGCTGAAGAAGGGGAAGTTCCATTTTGGGTACTATTTGTGATGAAATTGAAGCAAGGAGTGAAAGAAGTAAGCATTGAAGTGGTACAAGGCATAGTGAATTGGGCATATGAAGGTATGGCTAGAAGCACAAGTGCAATTGCCAAAATTGGAATCATTTGTTGAGAAGCCATTAAGTACTTGGAGAATAAGTATTTGTTTGCCAACAAATGTTTGAAGAAATTAAGGAAGAAATGAAGTTGTTTTTGTGATGAATGAGGATTTGTTATTGAAAAAAAAAAAGGGAATTTATAGGGGGTTGAAATTTTTAAATAAAGGAGGGAAGATTTGTGTAGATAATTAGAGGCTCAACTACCTTAACAAACTTTGTGAAAGACAAAAGGGTTTAGGTGGACATTGTTTTTTTTAATACATAAAAAAAAAATTTGCCCCTCCAGGAGAATAAATAGTGATTTCCCACTTCTCTCCAGCGTGGCTCGAACTCCTGATATATTGATTGGACATTGTTTATGGTATTATATTCCTTCATTATCTAATCACTTTTTGACATGTCACCTCGAACAATAGTGATTTCCCTCTTCTCTCCAACGTGACTCGAACTCCTGATATACCGATTGGACATTGATTATGGTATTATATTCCTTCATTATCGGCTCCACTTGGATTGGATTTTGGTTTGAGTTTTGGCGGGAGAAGTTCAAAAATTGGCGGGAGCAATTCAAATTCAAATTTTTTTCTTCAAATAATCGTTCAATTTTAAATTTTGCCCTCTAAAATTGGCGGGAGATGTTCAAATTCCAAATTTTTCAGGCCAAAATTTGAAATTGGACGATTATTTGAAAAAAAAAATTTGAATTTGAATTTCTCCCGCCAAATTTTTAGCTCCTTCCGTCAAAACCAAACCAAATCCAAAAAACCCAATCCAAATTGAGCCTAATCACTTCTTGACATGTCACATTTCCTCCAACAGCCCCATTTTTGCTTCTCACTATTAATTGATTGGTTTCAAAATATTTTGTATAGTGTTGAAGGGAATAAGCATGATAATCCCACTCCCTAGCCGCAAAATTAAATTAATGAATGATTCTAAGTAAAAAATTGGAAGTAGGTTACCTATTATTATCATCAAGTGCTTGGCCTGGGATCGAGAGGTCCCAGGTTCGATACCCTCCGCCAGCGTGCGGTATGCTTTAAAAAGTTGGCTCCCTTCTAGGATTGATCTCTCCCCGCTCATGAGGTTGTTCTCTCCCCGTTCATGGGGTTCCGCCCTCGAGCGTTCAAAAAAAAAAACAACAGGTTACCTATTATTGCATAAAACAATAGGCTCTATTATTGGTTTGCAACTTGGCAAGCATGGAAACTCGATCATTCTTAAGCTTGCTTCTATTACTAAATTAGCTTTGTGGTAGAACGCGCCCTAATAATTACGATCTTTACTCTTGAAGCATTGCAAGAGATGAATATATTGATCAACCTATCAAGAAAATCAATATATTGCTTCCCAATTCTGCATATTCTCTCACGAAAGATTTACTTTTTCAATCCTTAAAATAAAAAAATTTCAAACAAAAAATCAATCCATATATACTTGGTACTTTCAGATCAGATCTTCTATCCCGTTTTTGTGTCTCATCTCTTGTCCCACTAATAACAAATATTAATTTTTCTTTTTAATAAATATAAAACCTAAAGAAAATAATGAAATCCTTAAGAGAAGGTGTGACACACGGCAATCATAAGAGAAGTTGTTTAACAACAAAAACTAGCCTAAACCGATCTTCATTTGACTTTCCTATGTTCCAATTTCCCCTTATATAAACTCATAGAATCCTTTTTCCTTTTCCATCACAAACCATTCATTTCTTTCATTCAACAGCTTCTTATTATCTTCTCCAATTTTCAATTTTTTCTTCAAGAATTCCAAAATGGAAACTCAAATGGGATTGGCAATGTTTCTAATGGTCATGATCTGGGGAGGTGTCAAAGCTCAAGATTGTACTAATGTGATCATTAGCATGTCCCCCTGCCTCAACTACATTCAGGGCAATTCGAACTCACCGTCCTCCGGCTGCTGCACTCAGCTCACTAGCGTCGTCCGTTCACAGCCACAGTGCTTGTGCCAGGTTCTTAGTGGTGGTGGCTCATCCCTTGGGATCAACATTAACCAAACACAGGCTCTAGAGTTACCTAAAGCTTGCAATGTTCAGACTCCACCAGTCAGCCAATGCAAAGGTAAAGTAGCAAGCTGTACTTGTTTCATCACATCTCGTTCTCGTGGAATTTCATAACCAAAAGCAAGATTTCATATTTGGGACTCGCATCTCCTCTGGTAGACAATTTAACTTTCATGAAACTCGGAACAAAATTTTCAAAACTAAATACTATAAAATCTCATTTTTATCTGATTGGATCTCCCTTCTAACCTGTCATGATGTGTGCCGTTGCAGCTGGTGGTTCTCCAGCTGATTCTCCAGCCGGAACTCCGGGCACTTCCGGATCAGTTCCTTCAGGTATTCATGGTTATCTTCGACTGCATTTAAACATGAAACGAGATGAACAAGTAATTTTGCTGGATACAGGAAATACTTACTCGGTTAATGATCTAATTTTGCAGGAACAGGAAGAGGATCCAACTCTGTACCATCCACTGATAACCGTTCGTCTGATGCAACCACCACCAAGATGGCAGCTCCGCTATTGCTCTTCGTTTTGTTCGTTTCATCCTATGCTTTCTGAGTACATCCCCTTCAGAGTCCTCTGTTCTTCTGTCCCTGTCAGGGGCCGGAATTAGGTTGGAGCAGTTGAGTTTTCCCCTAGAGTTGATTTGTCCATGTATTAGCATTCTTTCATGACCACTTTTATGGGTCAATATGGTTTTGTACTATTGGATCATCTTCATATAATATAGAAGAATAATCATTCTTGGCTGTGATATCTCAATTTTCAACCTAAATATTGGCTGAGAAGCAAAAAAGGAGCCACCCATGTGGACTTTATTTGCATCCATCTCTTAAAAGAGTACACCATAAATTAAAGAATTCAAATGGAAGGCAGAACTAGATGGAGGATGATAACAGCTTTAATTTAATGAAATTAGCAATCAAAAACAATATTAGAGGGATTGAATCTTCATAATTCGCCTACTAGTAAACTCGCTCCAACATTTTATCCACCAAAAATGAATGTCAAGGGGAGGAACAGGGAGGAAAGCTTATGGTAAGAAAAACACTTCCAACAGTGAAATTTAACAAAGCAACATATAATAACAGGGTTAAGTTGCAACGCGTGTGCGGATGGGTGGGGTTGAGCGGAGGCTAAGTTGCTCAGGTTTCTCTCTCACTTTGCTTTTCGTCTTCCTGCAGTTCGTAATTGTGAGCTTCAGCGTCAGTTTCTACTACACCTCCTGCAACATAATGTAAGCAAGTCAATATATTTCTGCATGCTTGGACATTTAGCTAGACAGGAATAAACTAGATAGGAGACAACTGAATGTGCACACATAACACCAGCCTAAACAAAGGAAAAGAGCATAGCAAATTGATAATTAATAATAAGCTAATAATCTGATTGTAACAACCCAAATGAAAAGAAGGGGGGAAAAAAGTGACAAAAAGCATTCTCCTCTAAGCCACCTGGATCATCTCTAAACATTGAGATATTAGATATCCGAATTTGATTTACATGATGAAGATTTTCAGTCTCCGAACAACTTTCTCATAACTCTGCATCGTTATAGATCATATGGATCATTCAAGTTTGAGACAGAAGATCACCAAGAATTTACCGCAACTGCATTCCCTTCCTGAGTTTATGGGATCAGTCTCCTTGACAAAATACCACCCTCACTTTCCTCTCCACTAAATCTATTACCTTAAAATCAGTCTCCTTTGACGACCTCCATTATCCTTTTAACTTGCCATGTAATGGATTGAAGATGCAAGACAATAACTTCTAGAAAATCCAACTCAAAGCATCTGTTGTAACAAATCACAGAGATGCAACTCTCAGTACAGTACAGGTAAATTAGGCCTTCCCAATCAATACAAGGGCTAAAGGTCAAAATTCAAACTAAATTACACTTTTGCTGAATTAATTGCCATTTGGGTCATCAACATAGTTTCAAACCGCCAGTTTCATCACTTTCGATTTTTTTTAACTTTTTGGGTCACCAACATATTTACAAACCGCCAAAATCATCCTTCCGTCTAATTTTTTTACAAAAACCGTCAAAAATGGATGACTTTCTATGAACAGTGCTTCATCTTCTTCATTGTTAAAGGGCAAAATTGGAAAAACCAAAAAACAAGAACACCATCTTCAAAAATCAAGAACACCATCTTCAAAAATCAAGAACACCACCCCACCTCCGGCTCCACCACCACCACATCCGGCTCCACCACCACCGCCGCCGCCGCCAACCTTCCCCATCACAAATTCAAGAACACTAAGCCATCTTCAAAAAAATTTCTGCCAGAAAATATGCCTAGAAACCGAAATTTTTCAAAAAAAAAGCCCAATCACTACGGACCATTTCACCAAAATCAAATCATATACACTTGTTCACAATTAAAAGACGAAGCTATTGGTAAAGTTTGAGCTTCAAACTCATCACGAATCATCCAGAAATCGCAAAAGAGTAATGAAAAAAAAATTCTGCCTGAAAAATTGCCCAGAAACCGAAATTTTTCAAAAAAAAAGCCCAATCACTACGGACCATTTCACCAAAATCAAATCATATACACTTGTTCACAATTAAAAGACGAAGCTATTTGTAAAGTTTGAGCTTCAAACTCATCACGAATCATCCAGAAATCGCAATAGAGTAACGAAAATTTTCTGGCAGAAATTTTTTTTTCATTACTCTTTTGCGATTTCTGGATGATTCGTGATGAGTTTGAAGCTCAAACTTTACCAATAGCTTCGTCTTTTAATTGTGAACAAGTGTATATGATTTGATTTTGGTGAAATAGTCCGTAGTGATTGAGCTTTTTTTTGAAAAATTTCGGTTTCTGGCAATTTTTCAGGCAGAAATTTTTTTTTCATTACTCTTTGCGATTTCTGGATGATTCGTGATGAGTTTGAAGCTCAAACTTTACCAATAGCTTCGTCTTTTAATTGTGAACAAGTGTATATGATTTGATTTTGGTGAAATGGTCCGTAGTGATTGGGCTTTTTTTTTGAAAAATTTCGGTTTCTGGCAATTTTTCAGGCAGAAATTTTTTTTTCATTACTCTTTTGCGATTTCTGGATGATTCGTGATGAGTTTGAAGCTCAAACTTTACCAATAGCTTCGTCTTTTAATTGTGAACAAGTGTATATGATTTGATTTTGGTGAAATGGTCCGTGGTGATTGGGCTTTTTTTTTGAAAAATTTCGGTTTCTAGGCATATTTTCTGGCAGAAATTTTTTTGAAGATGGCTTAGTGTTCTTGAATTTGTGATGGGGAAGGTTGGCGGCGGCGGCGGTGGTGGAGCCGGATGTGGTGGTGGTGGAGCCGGAGGTGGGGTGGTGTTCTCGATTTTTGAAGATGGTGTTTACTTGTTTTTTGGTTTTTCGATTTTCGCTGCTTTAACAATGAAGAAGATGAAGCATTGTTCATAGAAAAGTCATCCATTTTTGACGGTTTTTGTAAAAAAAATTAGACGGAAGGATGATTTTGGCAGTTTGTAAATATGTTGGTGACTCAAAAAAGTTAAAAAAAATCGAAAGTGATGAAACTGGCGGTTTGAAACTATGTTGATGACCCAAATGGCAATTAATTCCACTTTTGCTGTTTCTGGATCTTTGTTGTTGGACATATTGTAGGCTTGTAGCACTACTTGGTTAAACATGTCCTGTACCCATTCCTCTTTGCTGTCCATATTACATAGAAAAATAACGATGTTGTTCAGACTCTCTAGCCAGTATATATTATGCTTAGTCTACTTAGCATTTGCATGCAGTTCTGTGCTTAGGATAATGAGAAAAGAATGTGAATGCTTAGTTGTGTAATGTCTACTTCAGTATATAATTGATAACAGAAAACAAGAAACCAAAACTGCAGTACGAAAACTCTGTTCACTAGTGAATGAAGTTGGTCCCAGCACTAATAAATGTAACCACTTGTTCAATTAGTTTGCTCCAGAAGCCCCTAAATCTGAAAATAACTAGAAGTGGAAAACGGGAGGATGAATAGAGAAAAAGCTTGGCCAATTTAAATAATAATCTACCCGGGATATAAAAACCTCATGTCCGGCGAATTGTTTTGAAAGGAACCAGCACTATCTCCATGGACTAAATTCCATCAAAGTTAACCATAGCATGCATCATCCTCTGTGCAATAATCAACCTCTCTTTAATTGCCTTTACTCACAGCTGATGGACAAATACTTAATATGTGCAATTATAGAAAACAATTGAATACAATAAAAGAATGAGACAGAAGAACACTTCCACATGGATAGTCCTAAATTTTTAATAAGGCCAGGAATGGATCCAACATCATTTTGAAATATTATAATACTCAAAGCTCTTCTAGGAGGAAAGAAACAGAATAAAGAAATTATGCTGTTGATCACATTGGTTAAATATTATAAATATTTTAACAGCTTCACCAACTCAACATCTGAGATCTCCACATCTGATGCTGAGGAATACAAAACCTAACTAAACTTATCAATTTCCTGAAATCCAGAAATAGATTTTCCAAGTCCAGAATAAATCTTTTTATGTTTGGCACCTCAATGTGAGCGAGACCGCATAAATTCTTCAAGTCTGTCCCAAACCTCAAGAGCAGCAGCTCTGTCCTGGTGTCGCTTGTTCTTGCTTATCTGTGAGTCAATTTGAACACTTTAGAGTGGAAATAAATCATATATATTTAAAAGTACAAGAACAAACTCTTCATACAAGGTAAAGCTAGACTACAAGCTTTATTTAAAATGAAATAGTTATAACCAAATTAAGGGCTAGCTTGATGAGTAACAAATGTGCTTACCGAGATAATTTTCACATTCCACTGCTTCACATTCTTCGCAGACTCCACACTATCATCCTCAAAACGCAAGTAAAAACCAAGAACTGTAGAACAAGACAGGGTTAGTGGTTCGTTAGGAATACTTCTCACAGCTAAATCAATACTATTATACAAAATCACTAGAAACAGCATAAGCCAGCAATTCAGACTAATAAGATTAACAAACTGCAGCAAAGCAAATATTTACATCCACCCCGGAAACAGTTTCTTTATGAAAAATAAAGATAACAATGCGTACATCTGAACCTTCCCCACACCCTACTTATGTGGAAGCCTTGTGCACTTGTTACAACCTTTTTTTCACTTAGTTCAAGTATATCAAATCCATAGCAAGCAAAAAATCTTGGATATAAACCAAATTACTTACCCACCAACCCCAACAAACAAAATAACTAAATGCAAATGCATTACTATATCAATTCAAGCAGCCAACTATTCACAACTTACTCTTGTTAAAGATCTCCACATGATCCTTAAATGGCCAATCTTTGAACTGCCAGTCTTTCCCCAGCACAAAAACAGCCACCACACGCTCCCAATCGTCGGCCTTCAACCCCGATGGCTTATCTCTAACCTCATAAGCAGCCACAACCCTATCCCTACTGAACTTTTTCTGCACAGTCACACAATCAGGCTTCACCTTCATCTGCTTCGCCTTCACATCTGTAGGAATAAAAACTCCATCTTCCAAAAACTCCTTCACATTATAAATCGTAATCAATGTCGAAAAAGCACTGGGCACCAATATTATTGGCACTCCTTCCCCAATCTTACTCCCTTTCAAATGCATTTTCGCCTTAGGACCATCAAATCCAGAAGAACCTAACTCCTCTCCACCTCTCTCAATCCTATTCTTCGCTACCAAATTATCCTTCCTCTGCAAAGCCTCCGTCCTCTGCCTTTCCTCATCTCTCCTCGTCGCCGCAACCAAAACACTATAAAAATCGCGATTTTTACACAACAAAATCTGCTCCCTGTCTTTCAAAGGCCGTTCCGTTGACTTAATCCATTCCATAGGGCTAATTTCAACTTCGGCGACACCGGAATCGTTCGCGAAATCGGCGTCCTCATCCTCCCCTTCCCGTGGCGGTAGAAAATTCAAATCGTTATGAATAATCGGAGCTGCAACCACAACCTTGGTGGTGGTGGTGGTGAAATCAATTGAATCCGAGGTGGAGATTTTTCCGGTGAGATAATCGAGGAGAGGTTTCCGATCGGGGAGGGCGACGGAAGGGATACGAAGGGAGAGAGCATTCTGGAAGTAATCATGATGCTTGAGATTCTGGTTGGTGATGAAGTGAACTAGGGTTTCGAGTGTGTACGGCGAGCCATGGCCGTGTTTAGAGCGGTAGGCGGTTTCGATGGTGGCCGGAAAAGTGTAATCGTTGCCGAATCGGAAGTCGTCGCCGATTCGGACTATTCTGTCGAGGTGGTTCCGAATGGTGAAGTCTCGGAGAGCAGTGAGTGGGTCCATTGTGCAAGTCCAGTGTTTGACTGGATCTCTGTGCTTCTTTTGGGCTTTTATAGCAGTCCGACTTTGGTGAATGCCTTAAACTTACCGTCATATATATGCAATTTAATAGAGGAAAACTCGCAAATGTAGTCCCACACATTTTACGACTTGCGTGAGTTAGTTCTTTTTTCATTATTTTTTAATTTTTAGATACTATAACATTTTATGATTAGCGGATTAGGTCTTTCTATTTAATTTTCTACTAGTCAACGGTTCGTCAAGGGTAATTTAGAAAGATCAAATAATCTATCGTATTCCCCCTATTATTAAAAAGAAAATTCATATATTTAGTCCCAAAATATTTTACGACTAGCTGATTAGGTCCTTTTTCCAATTTCATCTCTCTCTCTCTCTCTCTCTCTCTCTCTCTCTTAACCCATTTTCTCCTTCTTCCCCATAATTTCTCCTTCCCTTCATATTATCCTTATTTCGCAAAATCCATTCTTCCTCAATATCCAAAAATCTCATTGTTTTTTTCTCAAATCTTCCATACTTAAATCAATCCCAAAGAATCTAGCAATAAAAAATTAAGAATACATGAAATTAACCTAAACCTCTTGCACCTTACATGAATCTAGTTAGAGGATTTCCAAAGAATTTTGCATTAAAATAACTTAAAACTATTCTAAGATTCGTTTGAGCCACAACAATTAAAATTGAAATCCTCATCGTTGATGAGTTGAAAAATGTTAACTCATTGGTGAACTTTTTGCAAGTCATGGAAACTCTTTTGGTTCAACCCAATTGAAAATATATGCCTTAATTTTGGGTATGCCTTAATACATTAGGAGTATGAATTTCCATGAATGGATTGATTGATTTGGGTATGAAAGATAAGGAGGGAAAAAGAATAATGGCGGAAATTGGGGTGGGGAAGAAAGAGGAAATTGGGGCGGGTCGAGAGAGAGAGATGAAATTGGATAAAGGACCTAATCTACTAGTCGTAAAATGTTTTAGGAGTAATTATATGAATATGCTTTTTAATAATAGGGGAGTATGATAGATTATTTGATCTTCCTAAATTACCCATTGACTAACCGTTGACTACAAGAAAATTAAACAGAAGGGCCTAATCCTCTAATCGTAAAATGTTACAGTATCTAAAAATTTTAAAAAAATAATGAAAAATGATCTAACCCACAAGTCGTAAAATATTTTGGGTACGATTTTGCCTTAAAATTAAAACATTCATCTACTCCCTCCATTCCTAAATATAAGACTCTTTAGACAATTTGAGAAAATTAAGAAACTTGTCATTTTCACCTAAACTTCCAATATTATCCCCCACCCTCCCTCTCTCTCACTTCTTTGTCATAAAGAAAGGAAAATGTTGAGGGTATAATTAGAATAAATTGTTGACAACTAATAAAACAACCTTAAACGACAATTAATTTGGATACCTAAATATCTCCTAAACGACAATTAATAAGGAAATGGAGGGAGTATTTTATAACAACACCTATTAAGATTTTTATGAACACGTATTCTCATGCGATGAATTGATGTTTTATCTAACATATGTTGGGAAAATATGAATGCGTGTTTTATTCTCAACCACCAACTTTTATATTTGACGGTGGAAAATTTGTATAGCATGTACGAAATTTAAAGCGTTCTGCAATATAGTTATGGTGCTTTTAAAGTTAGAGTGCGATTCAAGATTAGATTGGTAATGTGTTCATTATGCACCTGTGAGACACATCTCACTTGTTGCTCACTCCATTCAAAGATTTAGCTACTGTAAAACGTCAACCGTCAAATTATTCAGTGTTACGACGTTTGAAACGTGTCGGTACATTCAGAAGAAAAAAAAGGTAATAAACACCAAACACGTTTAATTTTTAACTATATCTATTTTAGCATATAAATTATTTTTTTTTTAATTTTTACTCCCCAACTTTATAGAAGTATTGAGTTTAGCACTTCCATCCGTTTTGTTGTTAACTCCTAACAGATGATAGACATGTGTTTGTCACATGATCAATTTTGAATGGTATTTTTGGTAGAAATAAAATAAAAAATTTCACAATTTCACTCTCTCAACAAGTTATAAATTTTAGCATTTATTTCCACTTTTACTTAGTCTTTTTTAGCATATAATTAATCAACGACGAAACAACTTTTTTAGAATGGGATGACCATTTCCAGGAACGAAATTGATATTTCTAAAATTTTAAAGACAACTTACGCAACAAGCTATTTACATGAACCAAAATGAAGTTCATAGTTTATGGCTGCATCGGATAAGGATCCCAAGAACACAATTTACTGACTTTTCCATATGTAAGCCACTCCATGAAATCATCAACATCACATAGATCCACCAATTTAAGATTAATTTCTGGAAATCTTCTTCCATTTGTTGTTGCTCTTGATCCATGACCGATAAAGAGGAAATTTCTGGGTTCTTAGAGGATTTTTATATTTAAAAATTCAATTCTTGAAAAGCTGATCTCGAACATGTGTCTGAAATGATGTAGTCAGTTCTCCTCATTCTTTAATGATGTGGTCAGTTCTTATTCACATGGTCTGATAGACCTGATCCATATCAAAACTATCCTATTGCATATTTATGATAATGGCATTGGGCTACAAAAAATCTTACATGGAAGGTCAAAGGGGAGATGCGGTACAAAACACGAAAGACTATGCACATACTGAATATTTTTTGATAAATATTACAAATTTTTAACATGTGTTACATTCTATTTAGTATGTATTATTTCTTAATTTAACACGCCTTAAATTAAATTATGTAATATTTATTTTACACAACATTATTAAAAAATCACGATATATATTTAATCTAAAAAAATTAAATCATGAAATTTTCAATTTAATAACTAAAAAAATATTTAATATTTATTAAAGAATTTTGCGTTCAACACAATAGTCGGATAGCAAGAGGGGATGACTTGCTTGATGATAAAGGCCTATTGGTCAATATTTTGAAAGCCTTGGGGGATAAGGAATGGGTTTTGTACTTTTGTTAGTGGAGAGTTCTGATATGGGTCAGGTTCAAATGATCCAGAATTGGCCACATTACTACAGAATGAGGAGAGAGACAATTATGTTATGATGTGGCTAATTCTGAACCACATGCTTCATGTGGAACTGTTTCATATCAGAAAAATCCTTTGTTAGTGGATACAAAACCTACTGTTACTGCTTAGCTGCCTTGGTGGATTTTCATGAAGTCCTCACTCCACACTGCCTAGGTTCCAGTGCGTAATAGATTTTATTTATAATAAGAGAAGTGAGATTCAAAGTGTGAATTATGTATTAGAGGATATGACAAAATCACTTGATAGCTCGTCCGGAAAAAAAAAACTTTATGATTTTATGTCCTCACCATTTCATCCTCTTTCCCATTATGGCTACCATGTGTCCACTTTCTTATTTAGTTTCCCATTTTCTAATTTATATTTTTTTTAAAATAATAAAAAATGTGACAGTTTTTTTTTATTTTTTTATAATAAAATATGAAATAAACATAAGATCCAAACCATACAAAAATGTCAAGCTCACAAATTTATTATGACAGGAATTAGAAAATCTTATCCGATCAACTGGTCAGATTAGTTGATCCAATAATACACAGTTTTAGGGTTGGTTGACCATTTCATAGTGGTATAAAACAAGAAGCTCAGAAAGCTGTTAATTTAGGTTATTAAACCATTTACGCTTTGATATTTTGGGCCCTCGACTATTTTTTGACTAATTATATCACTTTAATATTTACATTGGGTTAAAAATAAATCGCTACTATTTTTGTGGTGATTTCCGACCAAATTAGACATGTATCGGGCATGTAAACAATAATTCAAGAGCAAAGATGAAACTACATATTAATCTTACCTCGTACAAATTCTTTACTTGACTTGTTACTGTTTGAGCCTGAAAAAATAAAGAGACATAATTATTTTGATCCACAGATATTTTGACACACTAACTTTCATTTTTGTCCTTTTATTGACCACATACATATTCGTTACGTGTCTAATTTGGCTAGAAACCACCACAAAAGTAGCCGTGGTTTATTTTCAGTCACACGTAAATACTAAAGTGATATAATTAATCAAAAACACAGTTGACTGCCAAAACAATAAAACATAAATAATTTATTACTCTAAATAATTATTTACTCTTTTAAGAAATTTACGTCTTTCTAAAATTTATTGCATCGTCTAATTTTATATATTATTATAAAGTTTGTCGAACAAAATAAAGTTTTTGATACTGTCTACGTTCCGTAGGAGGTGGCTATACCTCATCCTTGGCGTCGGTCGATATGCTTAGATGACCGGAGCATCGGATACCTTTCGATAAAGCCGGAATCCGGCAATGATAAACATAGAGGTCATATTGGATATGCAATTGGAAGTGAGTATTGGGGAAAAGGGATAGTGACTATAGCATTAAAGATTGCCATTTCTGATCATGTGTTCAAAGAGTTTCCTTATTTAGTAAGGCTTGAAGCTTTGGTTGAAGAAGAAAATAAAGGGTCACAAAGAGTTCTTGAAAAGTTGGTTTTACAAAAGAAGGGTATTTAAGGAAGTATGGTTTTAATAAAGGTGAAATAAGAGATATGTTCATATATAGTTTCTTGTCAACTGATGAGTTGCCTAAGAACTTGTTGGATTACGGAAGCCTGAAATACTGAACACGGGTCTATGTTGACGGCGACCTAACTTTTGGAGTTTTGTCTGTTCTTGATCGTCTATATAAAATTGCAATTGAGGTTACGTCTCTTATTATAAATTGCCAATTTATATAACTCTTTAGTATCTTTATATAGTGAAATATCTTGGTTTAGCTAACAGATGTAGTCAACTTTTTTACAAACTGAATTAACAATTTCACGCTTTTCATTATCGTTTTCAATCTTCTTCTTTTTTTCAATTATTGCAGTTTATTTCCTAACATAACTCTGTTTAGAGATGATTATGAGATGGTGAGAAGTTCTGTGAAGCAAATAAAGTAAAATTCTTAAGGATTGCCTTTTCTTATATTTGGTAGTGCAATTGCAATGTAGGATTTAGTAGAGTTTCTGATTTAGACTTTTGTTTGAATGTAAAAAAAATATATATATTTATGAATTGTTTGCGAGAAAATCAAAAGAAAATCCTCCAATGAGATAACCCAAAAATTGGAGAAAATCAAAAGAAAATCCTCTGGGAAATGTAAATTTGGGATTGCCTACTTTCCGTACTTAAAATTGAAGAAGTCTACCGTGCATTTTAGAGAGAGATTTTGCCAACTAAAAGTTCAGGGCGAAAGTTATATCATAGTGAATTATATCACCAATTAACAATATCTTTACCAACCATTGACGAAGACAGGAGGGGGGGCGGGGGCTGGCGCCCCTCCAAGATTTTTAAAAATATTACTATTTATCGAAATTTTATGTGTATTTTGGAAAATTTTATCAATTTCGCCCCCAACACCAAATTTCTAGCTTTGTCCCTGCCACCAACTAATATGTCGTTGATCATCAACTATATTGGAGACTATCCAAATCCAGAGACTCTATCAACTTGAAGATCAATAGGGATAAAGCTAACATAGCAATATTTATAGTTCTCCTCTTCAACACTTTACCCAAATAGTATAAAGGGAAGTGACACAATTAATATAATATTATTAATAAGAGTGCATGAAAATTTTAAAATGAAATAGAAACGCTACGCAATGCTATGCCTAGTAATTTGGGAAAGTTATATGATTATTGAATAAAAATTTGAGATCAAATAAAGATAAAAATTATGGGAATCGGGTAGCCCAAGTGGTAAGGCTACCCGAACACGGGGCGGAGGTCCCGTGTTCGATTCCTATATCTCCCCATAATGGAGCAAAATAATTTCTTCTTCTTATGAGGTTTATCTTCCCTCTCCAGGCATGGGGCATGCTTCAATCTTCCCTATCTAGGGTACTCTCTACTTTTCCCCTTCGGGGGCAATCGCCTTCGGGCGCTAAAAAAATAAAAATAAAAATGCATAATATTATACCAAATTATAACAGTTATTTTTCTTTTATATTTTTTTATTCTTATTTGATCCAAAAAAATTCCCAAACAATCATTATTGTTTGGGAAAATATTGCACAACATAAGAAAATGGTGTGGGCTTCTATTACTTCTCGCTTGTGATGGATTCACATGAAAAGTTTGCTCAAGACTTTTGGACAGGCCGATAGGAAGATATTGGATCCTGTTTTTAGGCCCAAATTTTACAAGGGGGCGGGGAGAAATACTACTAAATATAATAAATTTTATATGTAGTTCGGAATATTTGACCAAATTCGCCCTCAACATTTATTTTTACAGTTTTTATATGTAATTTGGCATATTATTGCAGGGCGCCAAATTACTGGTTTCGTCGTTGATTGGTTGCAGTTGGTACTTCTTACTTCTAGGAGATGGTCCTCAAAGAAGCACCAAGATTAAAACTCACAAGTTCTTGGAATATTACATAGATTTCTCTCAAAGGACAAAACCATTTCACATCATTTTCCAACCTTCCCTTATTACAATGATTAAAAATGTGCTTTCTTGTGAAATATATATGCCAATAAACTATAGTACAAAAGGGGGTTGGCAATGATCAAAGGTAATTGGCCAAAAGAAATGTGCATAAAAGGGACCTCTCATTCAACTAGTGTTCATGCATTAGTACAACAGAGTCATCATGGATCTTCTTTATGAAACCTTTAACTATATGCAATCATATCAAGGTCATAATGCACATAGCACACAAAGTGACAAATGAAAGTTTGTCAGTCAAATTAGCACAACAATTCTAACTCAGAATATAGATTTTAGATTTAATACGTCTATGTCCTATTATATGTGAATAATAATAATAGAAATATAGTTTTGTGGAAAAGTGACTTATTTCGTCCTTAAATTTAGGATTTAATCCCATTTTAGCACCTCAAGGTTTGGGGTATCGACAATTGAGCGACCATCCCCACAACATTTTTTAAAACGTCACATTTTCTATGAGAAATGTTTTTTCCTAATAAATTATGTAAAACACAAGAGGGGGGGGGGGGTGAATTGGGTTTTAATCAATCTTGAAAACTTTTTCTATTCTTTGCAATGCTAGTGTAAGTTTGAGCAAGATGAATAAAAGCAATGCAAAACCCAACAACAAGACAAATGATTTATAGTGGTTCGACTCACTCAGAATCTACATCCACTACCTTGAGCCGCACCCAAGGATTTTAAACAACTTCACTAAGAAGAATGTTTACACTTGTGGCTAACTCACTAAGAGTTTTACAACACAACCACACAAGAAAAACTCACTAAGAGCTTGCCCACACTAAGTAGGACTTTTACAACAATTACCCAATCACTAAGAAAGGGAATAAGAATGTTTAATACAAAGATTGTTCACTCTTCTAAGTGAAAGATATTAACTTTGAAGTACAACAATGATAAGCTCTTTGAACATAAGTAGCACACACTTTGTCTTACTTTTGAAAGAACACTCTTCAATGATTTAGATCATAAGGATGAAGTGTATTTGCTTTGAGAGTGTTTAGACTTGATAAGAAATCAATGTAAATGTTATGTGCAAGTCTTAGAGTCATTCTCTAGCTTTGGAGTATATATACATTTCAAAATAGGCTGAAAAACGACTCTTTAACGGTCAAAAAACGACTAGTTTTTACAGAGTTCGGTTGACAGTTCAAAAGACTTCGGATGACCCTAAGTCACCTCGGTTGAGCCGAAGCTAGGTCGGTCGACCGACCATGCCCTTAGGTTGACCGAACTTGTCTATAGGTCGACCGAGCTCAATCAGTTTAACTCTCAGTTTCTCTTCGGTTGATCCGAGGAAAGCTCGGATGATCCGACCTTCTGAGCTTTGAGAGATGTTGATTTTTCACACATTTTGAAATCTATTGAAGTCTAAAAGGTTTTCCCAAAAGGTAACAAGTAAGAACATTTGGAAAACCATTTTAAAGTACTTAGACTTTGAAAACAAAGGCTTTTGAGATATGAACTCATGTAAGGAACGTTTTGAAACTTAGCCTTTTGAAAACGTGTTTATGATGCATGCAAGACTAGAGTGTAGAGCTTATGTTCATGAGAGCTTTGGTTAGAGCTTTATAAGATAACGACTTATGACGACAAAGCTAAACTAACCAAACCTAAGTCTTCAATCTTCAATCTTGATAAATGAGCCTTGCATAACTTTGAATCTTGATACCAATGGCTTGATTGAAGTACTTAGAGCTTCCATAATGAGTTCCGATATTCTATCACAAAGATTAAGATCATTAGACACAACATCAAAAGTTTGTCTAATATCAAAAACTGAGTTTGTTCGCCCTTAGGGCTTACAAATTATGTTCTACTTTTAGTAAAATATTTATTTATAATATTTTTATCAATTAACTATTTTTTATGACAGTTTTGACAAATTAACAAAACACGGTGCTTTTAGGCTAAAACTAAACTCAACAATCAATTTTCATGTTCTAAAAAGATGGAGAATGAAGTGAATGGACAAACATACCTTCAACTCCTGTGAAAATTAGTTAGTAAATGCAAATATTTTAGATGAATATCTCAAAAACAAATGTCAACCTTTAACACAAGTAAACTTTAGAAGAAAAAAGAGAAAAAATATTTAAAAAGTTTAAATAAAGAGAAAAATTAATAAAGAAATTGATTGGAACTCACACGACAGTAAAGAAAATTAAATACCGCATTATTGTCTTGCGTTTAGTATTTTTGAGTCTGGGATCACGAAAGTTGATAGTGGGGTCACTATCTTAATATTATATGCCTAATCATTATATAGGAGAATATAATTACAAGTAAAAAACAAATCGAGTGGGGCATGTGACCCCACTGCTAAGGTATTGCATATGTCATTGCCTATAAGTTATGTGTAGTCTGTTAGTAAGAAATTGTAATTTTGTATTTAACTTGTAAATATATCTAATTGATAAATTTATTCTAAACACAACTGATAATTAGTGATTACCAATACTTCACTTCTATTAAAAAAGAACCTATGGTAGATTATCACTTTTTAAGACACATGATTTGCTTAAAAACATCATTAAAAGGCATAAATTCAAATAGGTACAAATAAGATTAGTGAAAGTAGTAGCACAATAATATTCAATACATACAGACAAAGGGAGAATGATAACAAAAGTTTGTTAATGACTTTCTCCAATTCTTTACCAAAAGCATACTTAACATAGCATGTGGAATCATTGTCCTTGCTAATTAGTTTCCAATGTCCTTCCAGCTAAGTGATGCTAATGAAGCCAAAATCAAAGATAGCTAGCATATGGAAAAACTTTTTAAGTTAATCCCATCTTACATGCTTTTATTTTAAATAAAAAGTACAATTTTTATGTTGCTCAAATTGTAATCAGTCTGATTTGAAATTTAGACTGGTGTTCAATTTTATTTGAATTGAGTCTGGATATGAAACTCTCGAACAATATCATCGAAAAAGATTGTATTTGGTTTGAAACTAGTGAGACCAGAAACCTAACACCAGAACAATACAATCCAATCACTAAATGTATGTATTTCAAATTACCTTTGTTTTTGTTTGTGATAGCAAAAGCCATATTCTTATAATGTGCCTTTAGTTTAGTGGTCAAAAAGGCATAATCAAGATTAGCATAACCTTTTAAAAGCACAAATCTTGGCTTAATTTTCTTGCATAAATCACAAATGTTATTTAATGAACAAAATACACAAAGGGGCAGTGGAAAACTTTAGCCACTCAAATCACTAATCTTTGAATTGCAATTACTCTTTACTCACTCTTTCCCAAATTATTTGCCCACGTTTCCTTTTTAATCTATCCCAAATTAACTGTCCACTTTCTAAATAGATTGTTCATTAATGATAATTTTTCAATATTTCCCCTACATTAAATGTTGGAGAGAGAATAATAGAGAGAGAGAGAGAGAGAACAAGTTAGAATTAAATTGGAAACAACATTAAATAGGATCGTGTTTAACATTTTATTATATTAAATTATAGGATTTTATGAAACTTTAATTCCCGTGTAAAATATAAAATAGACAGATAATTTGGGACGGAGTATATCTTTTCAAGTGTGTTATGTTAAGTGGACCAATTGAAGGGACATTGGAGTTGCCTTGTCTCACTATTTTACTTCATATCAACTTGATAGGCTATATCATCTTTTTGCTAAATTTATTGTCTTTACTAATATAGTGGTCCTTTAGAAACATATTTGGCATATTTCCCACTCTCCTCCTATTTTTAAAGATAAAGCCTTGCAAGGGCTCCATTTATGAGGGGGCATAGGTATACTAATTATGGATATAGACATCTAATGACAATACTTGAGCCAAAAATAAAATAACATAAAAAATCCCATGACACTTTATATTCTACTTTAAAGTTTAATTCATTACTATTATTGAATCTGTCCAAGCATGCATCTATGTCATCATGTGCCCTTATCCCACCATACATTTCAAGAAATTGAGTAGAAAATACAATTAATGTATAGTCTTTATCAAAGATTGAGTTTACATCATAAATTTTTATTGTTGTGACTTGTGTAAGACTATTTTCCATTGAAGCATTAAGAACAATAAAAAATTTATTACACCAACTTATTTGATGAAAATTTTATTTCTAAGTGTACCATAAGAGATACTAATTAAAAAAAAAGAAGGCTTTAATTAGAAATATTTGGAGGAATTGAAATTCTTCTAGCACCAAAGAGAGACATATGCGAGTAGGGGTGTCAACGGGTTCGGGCCGGCCCGAACCCGGCTCACATAGCTCGAAAAAATGTGAGCGTGAGCTTAATATTCAAGCTCGCTTCTTATGTGAGCTGAGCGTGAGCTTGACCCCGCTCAGTCCGAAAAAAGCTCGAACCCGAATAAGATTAATATAATTAAAATATTATATATATATATATGTATATATATAATAATAATAATAATAATAAAAATAATAATACTAATTTAAAAAAAACTTATATACATTATAATTATAATTATAATGTGTGGATTAACTCAATAATCTTTTTTTTTGGGTAGAAAGGAGATTATATTAAAGAAGGAATCTTACAACAGGAGAGAGACAGGTACAAAAGTTAAAGGAAGAGAGAAAACAGGAAAAGACAGCGTGGGAAAATATGGTACAAAATACATTGGGATGAATCACAACAAAAAGTGAGATGGTGTAGAAGAATTTAATGGGATTGTCAAAATTGGAATTGCCACCGACAATGGAATTAAATCAATCTTTTGAAATTTGCAAATTTATCATTTGTTAAAATTTTAAGTGCATGGATTCTCTTGTTTTTTTTTGTTTTTTTGTTTTTTTTATATAAGACTCATTTTATTAGCATATCAAACAATTTTGAAACTTTTGCTTCTTTTTGTGTATTCTTGTCCAAATTTAATTTTAAGGCTCATTGTATTATGCTATTCTTGAGACAGGATTTTCGTTTTCTTCGCTAATATAAGTGAGCTTGGGAAGCTCGTGAGCTAAGCTCGAGCTCGTGTTAAAATGTGAGCTGAGCGTGAGCTCAAGGTTTATAAGCTTTTCCGAGCTGAGCATGAGTGTGAGCTTTTGAATTTTTATGTGAGTTGAGCGTGAGCTATGCCAAGCTCAGCTCACATAGCTCGATTGACACCCCTAAATGCGAGTCAAGTAATTTTAACTTAGCTGATCATACACGTGATCCTTCAAATTTGTACAGAATAAATTGCAAGTTTAAAATATCTTCATTAGTCGAATTAAATATCTTAATATTAGTCGCAAACAAGAGAGGCATAAATGGAAGTCTTAATCAAGAAGCTGTACATGAATCTTATCACTACTAAAATGGCTAGTCATCTTGACCATTAAGAACCAACATGAAGAGTAGCTCAAATGTCATATTACTCCCTATCTACAACTAAACGTGTCATTTTGATTTGGACTGAAATTTAAGTAGTTTAATTATAAATAAGTTATTATAAAAATTAGGGCTAATTTCATTTTAGTACCACGTACTTTGGGGTTATTGTCAATTAGGGGAAAAATTCTTGAGCATTGTCAATCAAGGGACTAAACTTTATAATAAGTGAGGAGGAAAATTCGGTGTTTCATAAAAAAAAAAATGGCATATTGGCAAATTTCGTCCCAAATCTTCAATGGTTTCGCGATAATGGTCCTTATTCATTATAAATTGGTAAAACAGTCCCCAATCATTTTGCGTTTAGCGGAAGTAGTCCTTCCGTCCACTTCTGTTACGGTAAAAATGAATTTTGATTTATTTTTTAAAGTTGTTACAAAATGACCATTTTACCCTTCTCCTCATTCCCCAAATCAGCCAAAATTGGTGAATTTCATCCCTAAACAATTTGCGATTGGTTGTTTTGGTCCCTGATTTTTTTTTGTGGTTGTCCATGGAGGACTTCCGGCCCCAATCTCCATGTCTGATGTCTGATGTCCACCATCACCACTCCAAACCTGCAACCTTCTAAGCTCCATCACAACTCCCAACATTCCATTGTCTTTCACCGACCCCCATCATCCCATCTCGCTCTAGAAATCTTACCCATCCCTACCACGTCTAACTCCCAAACTCAGTTTTGAGGTTGTAATTTTTTTTCTTATAAGTTTGTTTTGAAGAAAAATTGATATCAAAATCTTGTTATTTAAGTCATTAATTTTGATAATTTGGGGTAATTTTTAACCCACCCAAAGACCCACTCACACCAACTATCTCTTCATCTTCTTCTTCAACCCCACTAAAGACCTACTCCACTCCCAACTCTCTTCATCTTCTTCTTCAAACCACCCATAGACCCATCCCTATCACACACCCCGAGACACTCATACCTCTTAATCAAAGGAAATAGGAGGTTCCAAATGTATAATGACAAAAGGGGTTTGATCTCCTCCTTTCAATTTTTTTGTTTTAAAAGTTTTTTTTTACAAAAATAAGCGTAAAATCCCTACTGAAGATTCCGGTTGTGGCCAATAAGGGTGTAAAGAAGAGGGAGAGAGTTAGTTGGGAAGAATGAGGGTTGGGGAACTTTTTTTGGGCAAATTTGTGAATTTAGTCCCTAAACAATTTGCGATTGGTTGTTTTGGTCCCTAATTTAATTTTTTCCTTAAATAACCTTCCCATTATCGATTTTTCATTTATTTTTTTGCACTCTAACAGCTGAAACTAACGGAAGTGGACGGAAGGACTACTTCCGCTAAACGCAAAATGATTGGGGACTGTTTTACCAATTTATAATGAATAAGGACCATTATCGCGAAACGAATGAAGATGTGGGACGAAATTTGCCAATATGCCAAAAAAAATTGTCCATTTTTGTCCTTGAGTTATAATATCTAAAGATTTGTCCCTTGATTGACAATGATCTCAGAGTACACTCTACTAAAATGAAATTAACCCAAAAAACTAAGTATGTCATAACAAATCAAATTTTATAGAAAATCAGCACATGTATCTTAACATTTTTAATTCGGAACAATAATTCTAAATTTGATATTTTTATTCTAATAATAATTTCATTTTTTTAATTTTTAAATAAGGTCCAAATTATCCAGTTTGACTATGGTGCCGAACGCCTTAAATTTGTACATGTGAAACAAATATCAGTCGCTGGATGTAAAACATGACAGCTGAGTTTTTTTTTTTTGTGTGGAAGAACGTTTATTCTTCTCTTGAAGGCCCCTAAACAGATGTTCGTCTTTCGTGGACTTGTGTTATCAAAAGAAGAACATGTGATTTTGGTCCTTAAGAGAAAAAAGCATGCGTTCTTCCTTCTAAATGAATCTCTGATATTAAATCTAATAACTAAAGAGTCACGCATCGAGCCCGCGAACTCACAATACGATACACGAGTTTAATAACACTCATAATCATTTACTTGATAATCAAACTCGTTATGTCAAAGAAATATCTCAAAATAATAGTAAACATTTATACTCATTTTATATATCAGTCAAATCTTGCATTCTTATCACGTATTATGGTAATTTACGTAAAGGGTCGAGATATCGTTCCCCACTTGAGCAGTGAGCCAAATTATTTACTTAATGTCATCTCATTTCCTTGAACAAAAAAAAAAGGGAAAAAAGGATTCCGAATTGACATGACATAGAAGAGACCCTTTGCCCACGAGTTGGCTTTGATTGAAATGTACCAATGAGAGTGATTTTAAGCAGTCCGGTTCCTATGCGGAACAGCTTTTTTTCCGCACGTGCGGAACAATCTCAGCCGTCAGATGAGATTTTTAACGATCCAGATCTGGAGAGAGAAAAGTTGCGGCTAGACTTAAAAAATAAAAAATAAAATTTTTTCTCTCTCCAGATCTATATCGTTAGAAAATCTCATCCGACGGCTGAGATCGTGTCCCGCAGTACGGAACAAAAAGCTGTTCCGCATAGGAGCCAGGACGGATGTTAAGGTCATCTAGATTTTATTTTAGGTTTGAGATTGATTTGAGAGTAAGACCAATATCTTAGACTCAAATTCAATTCAATCACACCATTAATTCCGGACAAATAGAAAAGTACTATAGTAAAATCTCTATATAAGAATAACCTCTTTATAATAATAAAAAATCATGGTCCCAACTCGAAACCAATTATAAATAAGAATAAACTCTACATTGTAATATTCTATGATTTTTTTTATGACCATTATTAAAAAATTTACCTCCATATATTAATAAAATAACATTAAATTTTAAATATATTTATATATCTATATAAAATAACAACTTAAACTTATTGGTACTTTTAACCATTTTGCAAGATATTTTTTGCTCCCAATCTTGGTTGATTTCTTTCATTTTCCGCAACTCGGCACGAATAATTTCAGTGATTTGAGTTCGTTTGTTTTTATGTGACATTACTTGCTTGAAGTAGAAAATGTATGATTTGAAATGCTAATAAAATTTATGATTATGCTAGCATTTATATATGTATAATAAAAAGAAAACAAACGAAAAGACATTTCAAAGATACAATATACATGAGTGAATATTTTAAATGCATACATTATGTACATATTTTTTTTACATTTCTTATATATTGTATGTATATTAATGAATCTTCTAAATATAATATACACAATGTACATATGCATGATGTACATACATTTATTTTTTTAAAACTCATGAATCTTATATATCTTTTAAATTCAAGTTTTTAAAATATAAATGGATACATTTTCAAGTGTCGTATAATGTATATTAGTTATTTTTTTTTTAAATTATAATTTTTATATATAAGCCTCTATTTAAGAATAACCTCTCCATAGTAATATTTTTCCCCGGCCCGTCCCGATGTTACTGTAAAAAACACTTTCGTATTTATCATTTCCAATTAAAATAAAAAATATTTTATCAATGTTTTATTAATTGTTTAAATATTGATTTTCTGAGGAGAACTCCTTCTCCCTTGACAAATTTATTATTTGCCACAATCTCGAATTTATTGGTTATTTAAACTTCTGCATATTTCTTTTTTTTTCTTTTTTTTGCCGTGTAAACAATAAGTTTTGAAATAAGCATCAATTTTATGATTATTCAGATAAGATTGGGATTGATTTAACTTTTTTTTTTCTTTTTCCCAATTATTCGATGATTCAATTGTAAAAAGCATTGAACGATTACTCTTTTTTTTTGAAGCCCGATTGGGCGATTACCCACATAGGGGAAAGAGAACCGTCTCAGACGAGTAGGAAATAGCCCTGAAAAGAAGATTAAAGTTTGTCGCAAGTAGGCGGAGGGTATCGAACCCACGACCTTGCCCCACTAAGATAGGACACCTTTGAAATTGGACGATTACTCTTGATGTCCACTTAGTTGTTACGAATTATTAATGCTTAAAATAATCGAATTATTGGTGTTTGGAACATTGTGATAACGAATTTTTATCTTGTTCAATTATTACATTGGAAAAAATCCATAAGAATTTTCCATTTTTTTTAAATAAAAAAGTCCATCAATAAGACAACACTATTATAGATCTTTTACCTATCAAAGCCAAACCAGCGGGACGCGGTTATGATACTGAGGATTGTTATAGAGTTATTGGCATATGCAGATCTCTCATATAAGGAACGACTAATTGATTCCCTCCATAATCAACAAATTCTTAATTAATATTCATGTTTACACAATAATAAATAATAAATTAAATAAAAAATAAATACCAAAATAAAATTAAAATCACAAAGAAATAAAATTAATCAAATATTCTCTGGCAACGGTGCTAAAAACTTGATACACAATATCTATACTAGCAAGTGTACTATATCGAGGTTGCAGTAGTCAAGATCGATCTCACATAGAATAATGATTAATTAATTTCTAAGTAAATAATTCTAAATGATCGAAAGCAAGTAAAATAAAACAATGATTGATGATGTTTTAACTAAACTAAATTAATTAACTAACATAAAACAAATAACTTGAACAAGAAATTTGATGAGAGAAATGTCAACTCACTAAATTAATCAATATATTATCCTAACGATATGTTATTCTAGAACGAGTTTCATTAATCGATCGATTTCCAATTATATTTAATAACCTCTTTTAGTAAGGTCAGTTGTCGCAAATCTTCCAAGTTAATGTAAAGACAATTTGAGTAGTAGTTAAGAACAATAATATGAAATTAATTCCACAACACTAATCGAATAACAAAATCACAAGAATAACATATAAAATTAATCTAGTTACATAATGGCTTTAGAATAAATATTTAGCTCATACTAGTGAAGAAATTCAATAACAAATTAAAAGAGAGAATATAAGAAAACATCTCTAAATTCAAATAAAGTCTCAAACCTGAAATCAAAATAATATTCAAAAGTACTTCAACCATAAAAGTTTCAATCTTGTCTACGAAATTTGTAAATAAACAAACCATAAAGATCAACCCTATAAGAGGGTTAATTCTAGAGAAAAACTAAAACCTAGAGAATAATCTAATGATGACTCAATCCTCTCCTATAACACTAGTAAAGAGTATTTATAACAATATAAACCACTAGCTTAAGGTAACTGACATTTATCAAAACTCTCAACACTCTTTTAAAGTAGTTGATATAAACCAAAACTCTTCAAGATTCTTTAAAAGTAGGTGTCATATCTTCTCTTCTAGTATGTAAAGACGTGTTTTCAATTCCAGCAACTTCTTTCTACAAGTTCGGTTCACTTTTACCCTGCAAAAGACTATTTTGCCCCTACAAAAGCAAACACACAGAAGTGAGGATTATACCATTCTAAGTTCAAAACTCGATATGTAAATAGTTTTTGAAGCTCAAAATTACTATTAAAATAGAATAAAATATAGATAAATTTATGAGTTATCACTCAACGCCAAATTTTTGGCTTCGTTCCCGATTGGTTATGATGTTCTTATGGATTCAATTTTGGTTGTGATTTTTTAGAAGGTATTTGATTTGAATAGAGTTGGGTTTTATGTATTATTTGGATTAAATTTAGATTGAGATTTACATTTTTTTTTTTAATATTAAGTATGAATATAAATTTTCCCCACGAGCGCAGAACAAAATGGACGGACTTCTAACATTTAAAAAATGCCATGATATTGTAAGCGTAAAATATTTTTTATTCCCAAAGAATTAAAATTTGCGCCACCAAAATATAGTTCCCCAAAAGTACATATTTTGGCTACGTCCTTATTCATGAGGATGCCGTCATCTACAAAATACCGACTTGCTCTTGTCCACTGTGTTATGTGTCCCAGGCATTGAAATTATTCTTTTTATCCTTGTGCGGAATGAGATAAATTTCGCACGTACGAAATTTATCTTTATTTGTCGGATTAAATTTTTTATGGTTAAGATTTATTTAAATTGAGACACCTGTCTTACTTTACGACACTTATCCTCATGCGATCTATATATGTAAATTTTTTACTATTTCACATAGAATTCGGATTGGTCAAATATAAAGTGAATATTCAATTTCGCACGGAAAAATAGTAATATTTATTTGGAGCCGATGCTGCTAGATGGGGCTCCGATAATGATGGGTTAGGTACGTAAAATTTTTAATATATGACCGGTCTTGTCAGACTGGCACCAAAAATCTCTCACATGAGTGTGGTGAAATCTATTTTATATGTAGATTTTACTCCAATTTATATAAGAGGATCAATCTTACAATATCGAATCATGCCAAAGTGACATGTTAGATACGCAATATTATGAATAAGTGCAGTCCAGTTCCTATGTGGAATAGCTTTTTTTTTTGCACGTGTGGAACAATTTTAATCGTCGGATGAGATTTTGAATGGTCCACATCTGGAGAGAGAAAAGTTGTAGCTGGACTTAAAAAATAAAAAAAATAAAAATTTCTCTCTCCAGATCTGGACCGTTAGAAAATATCATCCGACGGCTTAGATCATGTCCCGCAGTACGGAACAAAAAACTGTTCCGCATAGGAGCCGGGACGGAATAAGTGGCCCAATGGACCTACTCACTGCTACTTAGCAGTCTGACTTTTCCACCTCTTTCCCCTCTCTTTCTTCTTTCTTTAACCTTCTCTCATTTTTTTAGTAAAGTTTTTTTTCTCTTTCTGGACCCCACTTTCCCACTCTCTATTTTTTTTTTTTTTAAGAAGATCACTCTATTTTATTTTAATTATGGACCTTGCTAGGCAGGCTACTAAAATTATTGGCTAAAAGATTGGTTAAAATAGCTTTTTGGACATTTTTGCCCTTATAGTTGGGTGAATCCCTTATACCAGTAGGGGTAAGATAGTCATTTAACACCCTCAATTTAGGAATTTAGGATTTCTATCCCCAAAATTTTAGGAGTAAATTATTTTCCTTTATTTTATCCTACACGTTTTTACATATTTGATCCATTTACTTCAATTCCATTTTAAATTATGGGGTAAAACTTAGTGCCATTCTAATGGAATAATGATATTTTTTTTGTAGGGTAACTATGTTCCAACTCCATAAGTCATAAGTTCTTAACTATCAAAATTCGAACCGTGTTCATAATATTTCTATACAATTATTGATGTTAGGAGGGTTACACACTTCTTGCGGCTTTGCAACACTCGGTTTAGATTAGTCAGTCTTGAACACAGATGGCCTAATCTAAAAAAAAAATTTTTTTAACTATTTACGCGCATGAATTAGTGTTATTATAGTAACGTACCCGTTAGATTAAGCATTGGATACAAAATAATGCTTTGTTATAGAGTAAATAGTTGTAATATACACGTCTAATAAGCATTAATTATGAGAAATAATAAGGTAGAGTGTGTATTTGGAAGACATTTAATACATGAGTAGTAGTAGTTTGTAATAGATGGCGAAATAAAGGATAGTAATTTTTTTATACGATAAACATCAAACTTGATAATGTATAATTAGATTAAAGAAAGTGACACCAACTTGTAAGACTGTCATCACAGTTCCTCATTTGAATTGGGCAGGGACCTACTTATAGATGTAACTCACTCAATTAATATGACGAATTATAAAACTAGTCATACAAAAACGATTCTAAAATTGAGTGACCCCTAAATTAGTCATATATTGTAATTAGGACAGGTGGGGGGAGGTGGATACATGCACATTGAGCATCATATTGTGATGTTTTTTCTTATCACGTAACTTAAATCTTATCGACTAAATTATTGACTCGGCTTATTTATCCATATCTCATTTACTAGTCTTGCTCTATTACAAATAAAATAAGCCAATAACAAATTGCGTATACGTCATTTAAACATCAAATACAAGCAGGACGAATATCTGCTCCGAGATTTTTAAAAATATTACAAAGTATAGTAAATTTTATATGTAGTTTAGAATATTTTATTAGTTTCGCCCTCCGAATTTTTTTTTCCGTTTTTATATATAATTCGACATACTGTTACAGTTTCGTCTCCAACGCCAAATTTCTGACTTCATCCCTAAATACAAGAAAATAAATATTTTACCGAATTAAATTAGTATCTTCAAATACAAATACGATTCATATAATTTTACCCCTACACCATCAAACGTGAAGGAGAGCAGAGTTATTTATATACACATTGGACTGAGATCGAATGCAAAATCTTTTAATCAGGTAAAAGTAAAAACTTATCAATTGCTCTATCCTTCTTAAGTTGTTATATTTTTTTTAAGGATGGGTTTAGATGAATTTTCATTTGTTTTAAATTTTGTTGAAAAATGAATTATCTGTAAAAGGAAGAAATGTAATCTAAAGAGAAATGTTTTTGTTGAATTTCAGATAAAGACCTTATCTAAATTACAAGTCAACACTTGACCATGAAAATTGAATTTTTTACCAAACAAAAATCAAAATAGTCATTTTTAACAACAAAAGGGTTTATTTATATAACAAACTCTGTTATATTCTCGAAATTTATCTCCCTTACAAAAGTGATCCGATTATGATTTTGAAATACAAAAAAATCAGTAATAAATTTTGTAACTGTTAAAAAATTTGACGATCTAGATTTTTCTGAAGAGAATAGGTGTTGTGATTTTGTAACATATGTTGCATAAAATAGTTATTACATATATTATAACATGTATTAATCATAAAAGAACACATATTATATATAATGTAATATCAGTTTAAAAATTTACAACACACATTAAAATATATCGATATCTATTGAATTTTTTGGTGTTAAACACCATAACCACGGTTTTACAAAAGAAATCCAAAATAGATATACCAAAGAGAATTTAAGACGTTGGCTACAATGCGGAATACGGTGGGTAATTTTGCGCATGCAGAATTTTTCTCATTTGTTATATTAAATTTTTTACGGTTAAAATTGATTTAAAACGAATACATGTTTTGAGACTTATTACACCTGTTTTGAAGCTCAAAACACCTGTTTTGAAACATTTATTATGTACTGAAAAAAGATATTCTGCATAGCATGAATCGTAAGGTTTTCATCGAAACCACTAATTCCCTTGCACACGCGTCTTTAATACTCCTCTATCCCTAAATAAGTTAACACTTAACTATTTTACATTAATTAAGAAATTTTTAAAAATAATAAAAGTTAAAATTAAAAGACTAATATATCCTCATTAAATATCTGGGACAGCACTCAGCAATCAGAGCATCCTCCACTTCTGCTTCTTCAGGCCATCACTCTCTCTTCAATTTCATACATTTTAGGAGTGAGAAAAAGTTGGAAAAAGAAAGAAAAATGATAGAAATGCACTCTTAGTAGTGGGAGGCAAAGAAAAGATTGCTGATTATCCCACTTCAGCAAAAAGGGAACTAGAAAGAAAAAAGAAGCAGAGCCCTTTTATTTTCTGCTTTTGGGGTTTTGGGTTTCTGGCAAATTTTCCTTTTTAAAAATTTTCTTGAGAAAGTTTTATTTTTATGGGTATTATCTATATCTAAAGCTTAAAGGGTTCTTGAATCTCTATAAAGAAAAAAATATTCCTTTTTTTTTGCTGAACTAATCATAGTAGATAGAGGATACAAACAAAAGTGGGTGGTCATAAAATAGCAAGAAATGGAAGTTACTGAGGTTCTTGAGAAGGCCATTCATGGAGTCTAGCTAAGGTTCTTCCGTTGTTGGATTTTGAGATGGGTTTTTTCTCTAATTTAATTTTCACCAATTGGATGCTGATTTCTGATTGAAGTTGAAGTTTCTTCACATTGATTTCAGGTTTGTGGTTCTCTAAATTTTCAATTCCTCTGTTTTTTTCTCTTAGAAGAAGGTCGTGTTGGGTGTGATGGTTAAGTCTTTACTTGCTATTCGCGACCTAGCGCTCGAACCCTGAAAACAGCCTCCATATGAAAAAATAAGGGTAAGCTGAGTAAATCGGGACTTTCCCGACCTGGCTGATGTGGTAGCCTTGTGCACTGAGTAGGACATTTTTTTTCTCATGTTTGTTTTTCTTGAACAATTTTCTGGGTTTTTGAATTGGTATCTTGATGTTAAATTTATAGGATTTTTGAAGCTGCTGATGCTGAGGAAACGATATAATAGTTCAACTATTAGCTCTAGTAAAGAAGCTCTAATGGCAGAGTATAGAGAAGAGAACAGAAGACCAGTTTCTTCACCCCTTTCCCTTTTTACCCCTACTAGGCTTTTTACTAGTTTTACTGCTCCAAAAGGTGGGGTACATACTGATTCTGAAACTTTGATGAGCCCAACTTCAATTCTTGATAGTAACAAGTCATTTTCTGCTTTCAAGAATCCATTTTGGTCAGATCCCATCACTCCAAAACCTGATAATAAAATTCATAATTGGCAGAAGAAATTAGATGTAATAAAAGGTGTTGTTGGGCTTGGCCTTATAGATGTTCTAACCAATGAAAAATCTGATCCTAAACCAATTAGTCCAATGGTTATATTTGGTTCTCAATTGAAAATTCAAGTCCCAGTTGATAATAATAACATTAAGACCAAGAAGTCTTCTCAAATGGGTTCAGTTCCATCAAATTCTTCGGGGCTCGAATGCTCGAATCCGCCTCCGAGAAATTTTAGTAGTCTTTCTATAAGTGAAATGGAGCTTTCTGAGGAATACACTCGTGTTGTATCTCGTGGTTCTAATCCGAAAACGACTCATATATTTGATGATTGTGTTGTTGAGAGATGCTATGGTGATCATCTTGGAACTTCCTCTTCATCATCAAGAAATGAAAAGGATTTCCTCATTGAAAGTAGCCATCCAATGAGCTATCTTTCTACTGAGGATTTTCTTAGCTTCTGCTACAATTGTAAGAAGAATCTGTCCCAAGGCCAAGACATTTTCATGTACAGGTGAGGTTAATTATAGTTTTGCTGAGGTTTTTTCCTTGCATTTTTCGACTTTTTTTTTTACTCTTATCAAATTGTTATCTAAATTGTTGGAAATGTATAAAAAGGAAGAATCTTGGACAAGCCCTTTTGAATTTTCTATCCATTTTGAACTTTGGGCATAAAATTTTCAAGTATTTCTGAGTTTCATGATTCTTGTTGATGATTTTTACTATTTTTCTTGTTTCTCATTGTTGTGAAAATTCAATTTGTTACCGAGGTGAAAAGGTCTACGACCAACTATTTTTTGCATTTATTGTCAAACCTTATGTGTGTCTCCTATCAATCTCCGACATATCCCAAGTATTGGGGATTTAATGAGTTATGTTATTGTTGTACTGCGGTGAAAAGGCATTTGACAAAATTTCTAAAATGTGGAAGCTTTGGAAAATCCATTTTGAACTTTGGACAACAAAATTTTCAAGAATTTCTATGACTTTTTTGTTTAGACCTGAGTTTCTTTGTTCTTGTTGATGAATTTTTACTGTGTTTTCTTGATTCTCATTGTTATGAAACTTTTTTTTTACCAGAGGTGAAAAAGCATTTTGCAGCATTGATTGCCGTTATAAGGAGATGATGAGGGAAGAAGAAGAGTCTGATGATCTTGAAATAAACCGTTTTCCATGACTGATCTTCAATAGCTTCATTTGGCTAATAAATCTTCAATCTTTAACTTGAAGGATTTGAGTTTTAGGCTTTTTTTTAAGACACATCAGAGAGCAGCAGTTTTAAGGCAACAAAGATCCTAGTACTAGTAGTAGTAGCAGTTACTTTGTATATGTTAGATAATTGGGAATCTGTTCTTGAACTTCTTCTTTTGCAGAAATACGGCAATTTCTCGAAGCGGACAATAAGTAAGCGAACTGTTAATGTTAAATTTGAGTTTCTTGTTCGACTCTTACTTGTGTCTCTATTTTGATCGAGCTCTATAGGGTGTTCTCCCAAGTAAGAGTTACTATGTCAAAAGTGAGGCCCCGTGTTCGGCTCTCGTTGAAAGTGTTCTAGACGGTCTTCTCCCATATAGGAGTTATGCCGCTTGTGGCGCAATGTTAAGAAAGTTTTGGCATTTTTTTTTCCGAATAAGAATTAGACTATATGGAATTTCGGGGTCGAGTTCGGATTAGTTTCACTGAGGTTAGGGATACTGTATGATCTGAAAAAGAAGAAGGTTATTTGCTGTTGTCTAAAGTTTTTGGATATGATTAAAGATGCTAATGATGATGTTTAAGATCAAAAGCTTCCATTATTGCTGTTTATTTTAGTATTTTATTGTATGCAATTTGTCCATTTCATACATCAGAAAGACCAATAATCTCAATTGAGTAGAATCTTTTTCTTTTCTTTACTTTACTTTGTCTTCTTTTGCATTTCTTGATGTCAGTAATGCTTCATTTTGGTCATTTTATATTGGGCAAGTATTCCTAAAATACTTGGGAGTTGAAAAAGGCATATTTTTTTACTGACTATGATGCTAAATATAAAAAAATTAATATATACTAAATGATTTAAATTTTTGATGTTGAATAAAAAATTTCACAGTTCAGCATTTTGGAACGAATATGTGTTCTGATTTTATAACACTCATTGTTTTATAAACAAGTATTACATGTCTTATTGATGAATAGTTTTATCATGGTTATTGAGTAAGTTTAAAATTTACACTTGAGGACACATGCAAATAACCGCCCCGCATGGCTAAAAGTATCCACACAAATAAGTACAATATACATAGGGCAAAAGTGTCAAAATCATAGAAAAGAGAATTGACTTTTAATCTTACGTGTATTATATTTATTGATTGAGATATAAATTTTAAACTTACTCACTAATCACGATAAAACTATATAATATTTGTCTAAAAACACGTAACGCATGTTAAAAAGTTAGTAATAACCGGGGCAATTTATTTTTTTGGTGAAATCAAGTTTGGGTGTGTTCGGCTCTGGTCACCACCACGGGTCAGGGCAGTTTCTAGGGATCATATGTCGTTTATAAAGGTACTTACAGATCACCTATTAATCAATACAGCTCTCACGTCGGTAGCGAAAATTGAACACTTAACCTTTGTAAAGACGTGTCAAATTCTTACCAATTGCGCCAATGCAGTTTTTTTTATTAGCACAGATTGAGCAAGACTGATATTCAGGGAATAATTCTGTGCAATAGCAGAATTCAGAGCTAATTTAGTAGTGATTCTTGGGATTATGTGACTAGCATATTTTATTACTACTAATAGCCCTGCCCTTGCTTTGAGCCTTGAAGCAAAATGGCACTACATTTTTTCTATTTTTTTTGGTCTGAACTGTTGGATCAATAATGCATTTTTGTTGTCTATTAAAGGTATATTTAAACAAGGTTTTCATCTGAAAATTTGGTGTGTGCTTCATCATCTCTTTTATTACAAATAATTTGCTTTTGTGAAAAAAGGAACAACAGAAATTTAAATTAGGAGTTGAGCTTTAAAGTAAAAACTAATCGAGTCGAGCTCAATGAGTTTTACACTGATTTAAATTCGGATTTGAGTTTGAAAGTAAAGTACGAGATTGATTAGATAAGGAAAAAAAAAACTATACAATCAGGGACGAAGCCAGAAATTTGGTGTTGGGGGCGAAACTGTAACAGTATGTCGAACTACATATAAAAACGACAAATTTTTTTTTGGGGTGGGCAAAACTGATAAATTTTTCCAAATTACATAATTTTTTTTTATAATTAGTAGTATTTTTAAAAATTTCGGGTGCGACGCCCCCTCTCTTCGTCCCTGTATACAACCCAGTTATTATTTTGGTTTGATTTGAGTGGTGGTAAAAATATGATATGTTTTTTTGTCAAAGGAGAATGATATGTTGTAATTATCAATGAAATATAACCATCCATTCCAAACAAGCTTCTCATCACTAATTATAAGATTTTTATTGGCTTGTAATGTGAAGAGTTTTTGTTGTAAAAAAAAAGGCAAATAATCGTCTTCCCCCTTTTCCGTACACAGAGACGAAGACAAGGGCGGGTGGGGCAGTCGTCCCCGAAATTTTTAAAAATCATATTAGATATAGTAAATTTTATATGTAGTTCGGAATATTTGATCAAATTCGCCCCCTACATTTTCTTTGCAGTTTTTATATATAGTTCGGCATACTGCTTTTTTTTTTTTGCCACCCCAACTTATAAATCTTGGCTTCGTCCTTGCCCGTACATGTCTTCATGTCTGTTTTCAAGCATTCACAATTCGCTATGTGTATACATAATTGAAAGAAATTGTCATATGACGAGTTCTAAGTGGTGAGAATATATATGAATACACGCAGTGGCGGAGCCAGGAATTAATCTTTGTGGGCACAATTAACATTGACAAAATAAATTTATAAAAGCATATAAAATATTTCATTACAATTGTTTCCTACGCGTTTTCATACTTTGATAATATTCTATAATTACATCATTTTCGATAGTATCAAACACATTTTTCTCAACAAATGCAATTAAACTATCATTCAACCACTGATCTCCAATTCGATTGCGTAAACGATTCTTGACAAAAGTCATTGCATAAAATACTCTCTCAACTGAAGCAGTAGCCACTGGTAGAATTAAAGCCAATGTCTTGAGAACCCATTGTTAACAAATGAACCACATCCATCACTGAAAAGATAACAGTATAAACAAAACACGCCATCTTTTGCTATACTATACTCCAACCAACTAGAATTCTCATTATACCATGACATACAAAATCGCCTATCTTTCGTACCAATTTTTGTGGCTGGAAATAAATGATTTCTAGGTTGACAAAGACCTCTCTGAATATATATCCTCCGAATTAAATCTTGAACATTAACATCATAATTTTGTATTGGGATTCTCAATCCAGGATCTGAAGGCAATTGTTCAATATCAAATTCAAGTTTTTCATCTCTAACATTTCCCACATTAGTTTCAAGTAAATCCTCTTCAACATCCATTTTTGTATCAATTTCAATATCATTTTCATCTCCAATCTCAACCCTTTTATCCCTAACATCCATTTCACTAGTTTGTTCCGAACAAAACACAAATTTACGTTTAATAACGAATTTATCCATAATTGTGCAAACAAAAAATGTACATAAGTATCAGGAAATAACAATTATATGTATTTCACAAAAAATGTACATAAATAATGAAGATTAAAGAAGCATTAAAGGGGTTACCTATTTAATTCAAATAATGAAGAATGATGAGGATTGATGATTGAGGATAATAGAAACCCTAATGACTAATGAGAGCCAAAGAAAATAAAAAATCGCCATTGTTGAGTAACATAGAAATGAGGCTTGAGCTGCTAAAAAATATCGCCATTGTGGACTTTTGCTACTGGTAGCATGACCCTATGACTACTAGACTTGTAGTTTATAATATATACTAGATTTTTTTATTTTTTTGATGAAATCTTATAGACTAGAGTTATACACATTTTGTTCACCCTTTTCTAGTAGTAAATTTTATTTATTTATTTATTAAATAAATATTATAGTCTCTTACACACTTAATCTTGTTACAATTTTAACCAAAATTGATAAGATATAAGTGGTGTCATTCCTATAATTCACGAACTAAATAATCTAATTTTAAACCATAAAGTGATTCAAAATTAGTATAATAAACAATGTTTACGGGACGAGGTGTTAAAAAACAAAACTAAAAATATTAAAAAAAAATGGAAAAAACTGAGGGCCCCCTGGCTCCGCCAGTGAATACACGTACATGACAGACGATTTTGTATTAAAAAAATGTTGTAAATAAATGAATGACCAGGCCAGCCCATAGGCCCATTAACCAAAGGTCTCCATCTCTATAAATAGAGACCTTAGGTTCATTTCTATTGACACCTAATTCATATTCTCTCCCAAACTTTTCCTCTCCTTCTCTATATAATAACACGTTATCAGCACGAAGCTCTGCCAATTTGTTTTGAAAGAAAATTACTAGGTTTGTTATTATAATTTTTATATATATCTGTTTGATATTGTGACTTCAAATCAATTGAAGTATACAATAGATCTAACATTTTTGATATTGTGACTTCAAATCAATTGAAGTATACAATAGATCTAACATTTTTGATATTGTGGCTTCAAATCAATTGAAGTATACAATAGATCTAACATCTCTATTATATTATCGTTTTGAATTTTTGATATTGATGTTGTAGATCTATAGATCTGATTTTTTTTTGAAGTATATATTTATCGAGATCCCAAAACCTTTAGAATTATCTCTGTTTTGATTTTGCTAATATTGTCCGGTTCTGATATATACTTACCATGATGATTGTCTTTAATATATTTTTTTGTAATTTTCAAGTCAATTTTCATATGCTATAAACACTATAGAATCTGAGATCTGTGAAATATATATTATGTTTGAATAGAAATAAAAAAAAAAAACCTAATTGACTACTATAATTTTGCCAGATTTTTTTTTTATGTAACGGAAAATTGTGTTCTGTATCCATTTTTTTTTTTTATATACTGTTTTTGTCCAATAGAAACAAGAATTTTTGTCCATGGCCCATCCGTTGCTGATAATTACTATCAATATATGGTTCCCACGGAGAAAAAGAAGAAAAAACGTATCGGCATTTCTTATAGTTTTCATTGATTACATACTAATATTCATAACTGTCCATGATTAATTCGTCTGATTGTTTTGTTGACATTTGTTATTAATATTATTAATGTTGTTTATATTTTTATTTATTTTATTTTTCATTTATTATTATCAAGAATTTAAAATATCAATATTCCTGAAGAATATTGAACGATTACTCCTGAAGCAGTAATAGTATAAATTATTAATGTTAAATGTTCTTGAAGAAACATTATCTAATATTCTTGAAGAATATTATTACTAAAAATTAATTAATTATTCCAGAAGAGTATTATTATTCATTAATTATTTACTCCAGAAGAGTATATTGTAATTTAAAATTACTTGAGTAATATAGAAATATTATTCTTGGAGTATATTCGACCACAAGTTTTGGTTATGTAATTGAATTGCATATATTAATTGCATATATTTATGGTTTTTGTTATGGCAGCAATCAACATTCCATGATTCACTATTCAATATTTTTTTTTCTTTTCGTTTATTATTGTTATTTATTGTCTACATGATCAATTTTATCTAGAATATTGCACGATTACTCCGGAAGTAGTAATTATATAAATTAATAATATTAAATGTTCTTGAAGAACATCATCTGCTATTCTTAAAAAATAGTATTTATTCTTATTACTACAAATTATTTATTTATTCCTGAAGAATATTATTATTTTAAATTAACCATTTACTCCGGGAGAGTATATTATAATTTACATATTCTTGAAGAATATCGAAAAATTGTACTTGAAGTAACAATCAAAAATTAATTATTTACTCTGGAAGAGTATATTATAATCTAAATATTCCTGAAGAATATTGAAATATTGTTCCTGAAGTAACAATTATTTATTCTTAAATTTTTTCTTATGCTCCCGATGTAGCATTTTGTCTTGAAAAAAAAATTGATCATGTTAGTATAATCCCTGAAGGATAATATGTCCCGATGACATTATTTATTGTTGTTTGTAGATTTACACACATCAAATATATTTTTGTAAATGGCTATGGATTTTAATTGAATCATACGGACAAATATACGACCGCGAGAATATGGTTGTATCAAATCATGTAGACAAATTATGACCACTAGAAGATGGTTGTTATGACAAATATATTTCGTAATTATGCTACGACCACTAGAAGATGGTTATAACACAAATGCAAATTGAAAAATATTGTATTTTATGTCTTTATCTTATGATGTATATGTCATTGTAAATTTTGATGTAATGAGTTTCAGAGACATTATTAACAATAGAACCCTGAAGGTTGAAATATGGCTACAGTATCACAAAATAATAATATGATTTTTAGAATTCGCTCCTGTAGTAGCGATTGATAAAAAAGATTATTGATATCATGTTTCATTGAGACGGAAACCAAAGATGGGTTATTAATGAATATAAGAGAAACCCAATCAATTATTGATATATCATTCCCTGAAGCGAATGTGGCTAAACTTTCATTGTCTGTAAGAAAGACAATTTGATTATACTATTATTATAGAAGTACTACTCCTTATTTTGATGAACTCTTATTTTATAGTTTTGGAGGTGTATTATGAATTTTTGGATTGTAATTTTATCTCAACTGTTTTGAATTTTTATTTATAAGAATATATGTAGTTCTTATAGAATTATATTCTCTTAGAAGCTCCAGAAGAGTTTTAATGTTGAAAAGTATATTGAAAGGTTCTAGTAGAACTAATTTATTAATAACTTCAGACGAGTTAGTTCATCAAGAAAATTTTGAGACAACACTTCCTTTATAATAGTTCCTGAAGAACTATAACTATTCATACTAGTAAATGAAATGCTCCAGAAGAGCTAAAGGATTAAAATCAGTTTCAATACTTTTTATAAATGTCCACAATATAAATAATATTGTACAATTCAAGCAGAAATAGTCGATTAAAAGCTCCTGAAGAGCTGATTGATTAAAGACTCATGAAGAGATCTATGAAATCGACTATTATCTATAATTTCCTTATAAAGATTCATTTAGATAGTGGACAAATGCATTTTTCAAACATTGCTATTGTTATTAGCAAATAATGCATTGAAAAAAATTGCTATTTATCTCTTATAAATTATATTGTACTGTAAATAATTGCATTGAAATGCATTATTGATTAAGCCTGAAGCTTACTTGGTTAAATAAATATATTAGTTGGCATGACTGATTAGACCATCTCAGATCATTGAAAATACGAAATCATGAGAAATTCGTGAAAAAAATATTTTTATGGATCCGAAGTTTCCTAAAATATTATTTGAATTTAGCTACATATTTCAAAGTAATTATATTTTGTCTTAGTACTATGAATATTGAGATTGAATATATTTTTGGGATGAATATTTTATTCGATGCATCGAAATACGTATATTGTTAATCCGCAACTTGAAGTTTGCGTTTTTCTTGATAAATTAATGAGCTCATTCTCCCATAAATATAATTTGTCTCAAATGTACTAGTGATATTATATGTCATCTAGATAAAAGTTGCATATCCTGAAGAATATGTTCATATATTAAATGATCTTGTAGAATCATATATTGCTTTGAATTTATTAAATGTTTCATTGTATTTTTCCAACTATTAATTTCTTATTTCTCCTCTTTTTAATTGGTTTTTATTGTTGCAAACAACAAGATTTCCACATCAAAATAAAATGTGCGCTTATTCTCCACCACAAGGTGTTGAGATTGGTCCTCAAAAGAGGATAAATTATATGTTGGTTATCAATCCTGCAGATTGGTATATATTGTTGCAACATAAAGAAGAGGAAATATATATAGCCGAACAAACTATTTCTATTCGTTTCTCTAGTTGATCCTCAAATAAATGAGTTTTGAACCAGAAGTTCAAAAGACGAATATTTAGAAATATTTTATAACCAAAATTCGGCTAGAAAAAAAAAAAAAAAAAAAAAAAAACTCCATGATATTTAATGTCCCTGAAGGACAAGTTATCCATAATATTTGAGACATTAAAATGTGGTAGCATTATGAGTTCCAATAATAAATTTTCTCGCAAATGGAGTAAATATTTATAGATGGTCAAGTCGAGAAGATTAAAATTCTAAAAGAATTTTTCCAAACATGAATATTATATCATTTCCAGAAGAAATTCAGGTACCTGAAAATTTGTGATAATTATGAGATCTCAAATGTTTGGAATTGATGGAACCATATACATAAAATTGTGCAAAATTCGACATTATTTATGCACGCAATGGAATGAGGATCTTTAATATAAAGTCTGCAGATTGAAAAATTGAAAGTGTAGAGATTATTGGTCAAAATAGACCATTGAGTTCACCTCAAATTGCGAAAAGTCTGTACGAAAATTTTAATACAATTGAAGTGCAAATGTATTCGTTACATGTATTATACACCAGAAATGTAATCTTAGAAAAATATTCGTTTAGAATAACGAACAAATAAATTACTTTGAGAGTGGACGCAAGTGTATTTGAATAGCGCACAAACACTTGGTATATACACAATGTTGCAATTTTGTAACATCATTTATAGGAAATCTTTGAAGGACTTGATATGCCAGAAGCATATAAGTAATTCTTCCCGACAAAATATATAAACATCAAGACTTAGTGATTAATACTTTTTGAAATCATTATGGAAAGATAACATATTTCCATGTATTTACAAATTAAAACATCCGGAAGATGTAATTTGTTGAAAACTATGAACACTTATTCACTAAGATCCAATTGCAAATTAAATTATATGCATTGGTCAAATGATGTTAAAAAGGGAAGTAATTTGACATATGATTAATGTACTCTTTTTCCTTAACTAGGCGTATTTTTTTTTCCACAGGGTTTTTCTTTTTCCTAGTAAGGTTTTAACGAGGCATATTTTCTTCATGTTATGTATATCTAAGCAAAAGTGACGACATCGAAGTTCAAACAGATACGCTCAAGTGATAATGTGGCAGATTTATTCACCAAGGCTTTACCAACATCAACATTCAGAAAGTTGATACATCAGATTGGAATGCGTCGTCTAAAAGACATTCAATGATCAGGGGGAGTAGTCGTACTCTTTTTCCTTCGTTCAGGTTTTGTCCCACTGGGTTTTCCTGACAAGGTTTTAACGAGGCGACAATTAAATACTCCAACATCAATTGTATTCATTTTCTTAGTTTGGTTTAATTTTTCCAAATAAGTTTTTGTGAGGCAATTGTTGTATAGATTAGTCATTCAAGGGGGAGTGTTGTAAATAAATGAATGACCAGGCCAGCCCATAGGCCCATTAACCAAAGGTCTCCATCTCTATAAATAGAGACCTTAGGTTCATTTCTATTGACACCTAATTCATATTCTCTCCCAAACTTTTCCTCTCCTTCTCTATATTATAACAAAAAACACAAAAAAAGAGTTTTTGGTAGTATTCGGAAAATAGGGTAAAGTTAAAGCAGCGAGTACAATTTTGTATTTTGTTCGTCTATAGTAAGAGAATAATCACAATTGCATAGCATCATTACCATTTCAGTCAATAAATAAAATTAGGCAAATTCGCAAAAATAGTCATACAACAATTTACGATTGCGACTTAGATACTTTTATCTAGATCACACAACAATTTACGACTTGCAACATAGGTACTTCCGTCACTTTTTCCGTCAGTCAACGGTTAGTCAACTTTTGAATAAGGGCATTTTTGGTAATTCACAAAAACCAACACCTCCACCACCACACTACCTCCGGCACCAACACCGCCACCACCTCTGGCAGAAAATTTGTTCGTTACTCTTTTGAGATTTCTGGATGATTCGTGCTGATTTTGAAGCTCAAACTTTACACATAGCTTCGTCTTTTAACTGTGAACAAGTTTATATGATTTAATTTTGATGAAATGGTCCGTAGTGATTGGGCTTTTTTTTTGAAAAATTTCAATTTCTGGGCAGTTTTTCTGCCAGAAATTTTTTTCGTTACTCTTTTGCGATTTTTGGATGATTCGTGATGAGTTTGATGCTCAAACTTTACCAATAGCTTCGTCTTTTAATTGTGAACAAGTGTATATGATTTAATTTTGGTGAAATATTCCGTAGTGATTGGGCTTTTTTTTTTGAAGATGATATGGTGTTCTTGAATTTTTGCTGCTGCGGCGGCGGAGGTGGCGGCGGATGTGGGGTGGCGGCGGCGGCGGTGGTTGTCATGGTGCCGGAGGTGGTGGCGGTGTTGGTGCCGGAGGTAGTGTGGTGGTGGAGGTGTTGGTTTTTGTGAATTACCAAAAATGCCCTTATTCAAAAGTTGACTAACCGTTGACTGACGGAAAAAGTGACGGAAGTACCTATGTTGCAAGTCGTAAATTGTTGTGTGATCTAGATAAAAGTACACTAAAGTCTGCAGTCATGAAATTGTTGTAAGACTATTTTTGCGAATTTGCCATAAAATTATTCTTATAAAAAATGATGGGCTTGGTTATAATTATAAAGTAGTAGGTTAGTTGGTAAGATTACCTCTTATCATATAAAAATATTTGAATTCGATTCATTTTCCCCTCCTTGCGATGTATGAAAAAATTGATTGATCTCGAGTTTGATTTTTTCTTTGTATATTTACCCCCTCCCCAAAACAGCATTGAAGATCTTCTGAAATATTAGATTAGTTACAAGAATGATTTAATTTTTTCTGAAATGTAAGTTCTCGTTTTACCTCTACTCCTGCCCCTCTCTAAAGAAGAGAGCTCTTTCGATATGCGTCTCGACTTTAATGTGAAATATGATTTTGTTCCGCACATGCGGATCAAGATTGAACTGTTGTTTCATACTTTGGAACATTTCTTTTGAAAATCTTAATATGTGGTACAGTGCAGCCCTTATCCTATGGGAGGGAACATATATTCAGTCCCAATATATGTTCTAAAATTTATAACAGTTACATCAAAAGAATTTCAACCATTAAAAAATTTCTTTGATGGTCAAAATTTGTTCCGTATATGCAGAATTTAAAGCATTCTGCATTAGTGTCGAACCCTTCGACATGGTCCTTGAAGAGAGTAAAGCAAATGAAAGATGTAAAAGATTGTGGATGTGCCTATAAGGTCTTGTCGCAGTGATACGAGCTAAAGCCTCCTTAAAAAAAGGTTGAGAGTTTAATTTATATTTAATGCACGAAAATATAATTGTTGTATATTTACAAAAATTTATGTCAAGTCAATTAATTCGTCTTTAAAATTCAACCAAATTAGTCGAATAATATTTTTTACATAGCTATTAAAAAAAAAATGTGCCTGTAGTTTTTTGGGGGTGAGAGAATACGGGCATAGAGGCCCATAATATGGTGATGTATTTTGGTCCCTTTGGAATCCGAAAGTTAGAAAAAGTCCTTACGATCCATTATTTATGGTCCCAAAAAAAACGGTTGTTGAATGAGGAGACAAGCATGCATGGGGACCTTTTGGCTCATAAAAATTCTCAGATTCTTTAGGACCATTGCCCTACTAATGCATTTGTAGAGAAGCTTTATCATGTACCGTAGTCCGACTGCAATGCGGAACGAATCAGATCAAACATCGGACGACCGAGATCATTTTTCTTAAATATTATGAATAATAGATATTTTAAGTCAAATTATCTCAGTCGTCCGATTCTTGATCCGACAGCTATTAATCGTTCCGCAAAGTGCATAACATTTTCTGTTTCGTACTGGAGCTTTAGTGCATGTACCGGACCAACTTATAATCATTCTACAAGTCTCCACCCAATTAATAAAAATAAGCTAACTGAATTATAGTTGTCTTAATAGAGAAATGTAAATTGCGATACGTCTCCTAAATCAAAATTTTCTAAACATGTTTGTATAGTATATTAGAGCGCATAAAAGAATCTTTACCAAGAATCAAATACTCACACTGCTACTATCAACCAAATTTATCTTTGAGTAATCCATCACTAAATTATAACTATTAGGATAGAAATTGCAAAAAAAAAGGTGAAACTTTCTCAACGTCTTTTTATTTTATTTTATTTTTTTACATTTCTCTGTCTCTTTTTTCTTTTTTTATAGATTTCCTAGCTTATAAATTTGGAATTTTGTAACGTTGGTTTGTCATCTTGTTACCTACCCCTATTGGATAAATAATTTGAAAATTTCATATGTAGCCGTGCTATGTACCATGTCTAAAGTAACCTACATATACAAAAAATAGGTGTTTTTTACTCTTAATAATCCATCCATTCAATTTTTATTGACCTTTCTTACTGTTTTGAAATGTCTTAAAATATTTGACAATTTTTTCTCAATTACAGCTACATTTTGAACATTTTCATTTATTCAAACCTAGTTATTTATATCACAAGGTCCATAGCCCAGTGGGGTGGCTATGCCCTCACAGTCGTGGGTTCGATACCCTCCACATACATGGGGTATGCTTTAAATTTTCCTTTCTAGAGTTCTCTACTCCACTTGTGAGGTACTTCTATCTCCCCTTCATGGGGCAACTGCCCAGCCAGACTTCAAAAAAAAACTGGTTATTTATGGTGGTAGAGAAACCAGTTAGTTTTTGAAAAATCGAATTATTAGCCACTTTGATCATCAACGTTTTTTCGCCTAGCCACTTTGGTCAAAATTCAAGTTTTTTAACTTATTTCATCATTAAACATTTTTCGGCCTGCCATTTTGGTCAAAAATGTTTTTTTTAAAACTTTTTTCATCACTAAAGTTTTTTCTATCTGCCATTTTGATCACTAAAGTATTTTCATTCTGCCATTTTGCTCACTAAAGTATTTTCATACTGCCATTTAGGTCACTATAATTTTTTACCAAAATGGCAGACCGAAAAAACTTTAGTGACCAAAATGGCAGAATGAAAAAACTTTAGTGATGAAAAAAGTTAAAAAAATTATTTTTGACCAAAATGGTAGGCCGAAAAATGTTTAATGATGAAATAAGTTAAAAAACTTGAATTTTGACCAAAGTGGCTAGACGAAAAAACGTTGATGATCAAAGTGGCTAATTATTCTTGAAAAATCTGTAAATATTTCGGGTCTGATCAAGACCTAGGATGGGCCGGTTATGAATACAGATGACAGTGTCTTTTTATATCATTTCATTGGATATCATATGAATTGTTTATTGGGTGTTGTGGTCTGATCCATAATAACTCTGGCCCAAGAGAGTGTGGCAGAGCATACATGTATTTGTAGAGTCCAAATCCTCTGTCCTCATTGCTCTCCCTATCCTTATTCCTAACCAATTAGAATTATTATATAAATATTTTTTTCAATTATATATACACAGAGTGAATTGTAATTGGCTGGAACAGAGACGGAGATAGAAACAGGACAGATGATTTTTTGCCGTATTTATATATCAGCAAAATGAAATTTCACAAAAGGAATTAACTACTTTTACCTCTCTCTTAATTTTGGTGAACCAATATCCAATGTTTCCGACTAATTTCATTATGATATCTGTAAAACAATTATGAACATGCGACACAAAAACATGTTTTTGAGGTCACTCGTACTTTCACCTTACAATGAGGGGCTTTGCATGGGCCTGACCTCAGTTATTCCATTTCAGTCATGGCATGCTACCCGAAATTGGGGGACAAACATTTTTGTCCAGAACGGAAGTCCCACTTCCGTCCTGGGGCCATAACGGAAGTGGGAGTTCCGTTTCGGCTGACGTGGCAGTTTTTCCCACGCGCATTGCCACGTGTCCAGAACGGAACTCCCACTCAGTTATGGACCCGAGACGAAGTGGGACTTCCGTTCAACTCTCGATTTTTAAAAAAGAAAACCCTTCTTCTTCCCCCAACTGCGACTTCAAGTTTTTTTCTCTCAAAAAAAAATTCCCTCTCACTCCCTCCGCTGCAACTCCACTCCACGCGGCGCTCCAGACCCACCGCCACCTTCAATCTACCCCCACCACCACTCTCTCTCTCTCCCAAATTTTTAAAATTTGGAGGTACAATTTTTTTTAATTGATTTAATTTTTTAATTGCCTATTAAGAATGTATTTATTTTTTGTAAATTTGATAGTTATATATTTATGTGACTTTGATATTTTTGTATTGTTTTGAATTTGATAATTATGTATTTTAATTGCATTGTTGTGAATTTGAAATATATTTGTATTTAAAATGCAATTATGAGAATTTGAAATATATTTGTATTTAAAATGCAATTATGAGAATTTGAAAATATATTTGTATTTAAAATGCAATTATGAGAGTTTTATATTCTTATGTACTTTAAAATGCAATTATGAGGATTTGATATTCTTATGTACTTTAATTGCAATTATGTGAATTTGATATTTTTATGTACTTTAATTGAAATTTTGTGAATTTGATATCTTTATGTATTTTAATTGAAATTTTCCTGATAAAATCCCACTGTTTTTATTATAGATGGCTTTTCCCGCCCACCTTATGCCCGGTCCGTACGATCCCAGTGTGTTGAACAAACACACCTCACATAGATCACTTAGGATTTGGGGCGGGGATGTAGTCCTAGACAGAGGTTTGAAGGTCATTAGCTATGACGGGAGTTTTTTTGAGGCATACCGACGCGAGGGCAACCGGAGAGTGCTAGATCTCATTGATAGTATAGGTTTCGGGGGTTGTTGTCGGATAGGTAAGATTAAGATAGACCACGCCCTGGCCTCTACATCTGCACAGCCGGGCTACTACTCGGGAGGGTCGCCTTCATACAGCCTGCACATCACTGAGACGCAGCAGCAGACTCCGTTGCCGATGCCGCTAAACCCCGAGGAGCAGATATTTATCGACCACGAAGGCGCGGAGGTCATCACAACCAATTTTGGTAGCGCCGTGCGTGTTAGGGGATGGCGAGCATTTACTTCCCTGCGACTCGACTCCCAGAGACACACCGTTTCAGTACACACCTCGGCGCCGCCAGTAGATAGGTTTTCATTTACGTTGTTTACGTTTCTTTTTGTAGTTACGAAGATAGTTTTTTCCGTTGTAAAAAATTATTCCGATAATTCGGTTGCTTTTTTTAATATTAATATACAATTTATTCATTTTCTTGCTCAAATTTTCGTAAGCATTGTGTTTTGTAAATATTGTTTTTGATTCTTTTAATACAAACACCTCAGAAATAAATAACCTTAAAAAACGGACGACCTCATGAAAAAAACCAAGTGTTTTTAGGCAAACACACTGCCAGTTCAGAACGGAACTCCCACTTCGTCCCGGGTCCGGGGACGAAAGTTGGGAGTTCGCTCGACACGTGGAACCGCGCGTGGGAAAAACAGCCACGTCATCCAGGACGGAACTCCCACTTCCGTTCTGGAGCCAGGACGGAAGTGGGACTTCCGTTATGGACAAAAATGTTTGTCCACCCAATTCGGGTGTCATGACTGTTGTGAAAAAACTGGGCCAAGCCCATGCAAAACCCTACAATGAGCACGTCATTTAAGGTCAGAGATAAAACCAACTAAATTAGACTTGTTTGTCATCTTTCTAAAGTTTGTCCAAACTACCAATTGCTCTATGACATTTACATTCACACATTTTACGACGCTTACAAAAGTCCACGAATAATTTTTTTTTTTTTTTTTACTTAAACTATCATATTTCCTTTTAGAAATAATTTAACCTCTCATAAAAAAATTCAATTGCTTTTAATTCTTTTAGAATATGTTTGTTTGATCCAATTAATCCGGTCAGTATTTAATAAGTAATGTGACTGATTAGTTTACGATATTAGTCTCTTTAAAGATATTTCGAACTCTAACTTTACTCTAAGTAGCTTTGAAAGATTGCAAGTATGACCGGTTAATTTAAATCACTTTACTGAAATTGAAAGTTTAGTCCAAGGTGGATCATCCATTTGTGGTTAAGGTTCCAGGGTGAATAATCTTGTCAACAGAGTCCTATAAATATTTCTCAATTAAAATTTTCATTTTTCTCAAATAAAAAAACAAACAGTACGGAAACTCCGTTACTAACCGTCTAATGGTGACGTTAACTTCTCCGTTCTTAATCTTACCAACTCATCCAGTTTTCTCCTTCGTCTCAGTCACCTCTCCTACTCTTTCTCAGTCTCACGACCACCACCATCGACGGCACCGCCTCACCGCCGCCGTCTGCCGGATACCTTGGCTAGCGTCCGAAATGTCCGTTTCCGTCCCCTTGCCGCCGGCTTCCTCCCTCCGGCGTGATTCCGAGTCTGATTTTTTACTCGATTCTCGAAATCGTACGTCATATTTATGTTGATTAATATAATATATGTCTCCATCGATTAGCTATGTGTTGTTGTTCTATAGTATGTTTTTTGGTGATTGCTTAGCTCATTTGGTTAATTGCTGGCATTTTATTACTGAAATGACAAGGATATCAATTTTAACCACAAAAAAAGAAAAGAAAAAAGAAAATAATGAAAATCTTTCTAAAAGTTCTAAATTCGATTCGTGTAACTTGATTTCATGTGTTTAAATCGAGCTTTTAGCTAATGTGCTATTGGGAAAAATCTGATATAGCAGAAAAAAATTCCCCTCTCCTGATGTGGATGAATTGTACCACCTGGTCCATAACAGAATTAACCGTGATATTGTGATGTTTTTCAAGAAAGTAATTAAGTAAAGGACCGATTTACAGTTGAAGTTGAAAATGCTTGCTCGTGATGCAGAAAGTTTTAAAGGATAACCTTTTTCAATCTTGAGTTGTGAAAGAATTTAAAGTAAGAGTATGCAAGTGTGGTAAATGTCATTATTTAGGCTTGAATATTTTAATTCTTTACTCTAGTTGTGAAAGGATTTAGTGTACCTAAGTGTCTACTGTCTCGTGAATGGAAAAGCATCATTCTTTAGGCTTGAATATTTGGAGTATTTACTCTTTATCTTGTAGTTTGGAATCAATTTTGCTTTTGATGCTTCGAGTGAGAGCTATTAGCATCTAATGACTTTATGCTAAGCACAATTTCAGGCAAGCTTTGGCGGTGTTGAAAATATCAGTTACTTTCCTTATTCAAGGAGCACATTCCTTCATAAGTTATTTTTTTTGCTAAATTCGTTTAAGTTTTGGTGAAATGTGGATCTTCAGTGAGCAGTATACTGATTTTTGTTTAAGCGTAACTTCAAGAGAAATAATTAGCAACCATTGAAACATAAGAACTGACTGCCTGGTTTAAGAAATACTTGAAAGTTGAAACTGACAACCTTACTAAAGAAGGATTCAACCCTACAGAGTACACATGGGTGAGGCTTATTCGTTTTCCACTTCCTGAATCATGTAATTTCCCATACCTGACTTTCATACTCAATTTTTTTCATCTGATATTTGAAAAGTGGGGTTTCATTTATTCAAGAAGAGGGAGGAACTATGTTGCTTCATGTTGTTACTCTCTCTCTCTCTCTCATATTCCGTGTTTGTAATCAAGGTGCGGGGAAAGGAGATATGCTGACTACTGATGTGGAGGAAGATGCTAGCTCACCTAGTAAATCTGCTATTCGCAAGAACAGATATTCCATTAGTTCCCTCAAATTGTTTGGAGTGGACCTAACACCAGATAATATAGCTGTTGCAATGGTATACTTTGTCCAAGGTGTTTTAGGGATTTCTAGGCTTGCTGTCAGTTTCTACTTCAAAGATGAGCTGCACTTGGATCCTGCTGAGGTATGGCGTTTTTACTAAAGGTTTTATAGAATTTAATTGAGTCATCACACTTGTATATTACCAATTGAATTATGACTAAAGTGCTAATCTTTTCGTTCGAAAGAAAATTATATGAAATATGGGATATCAAAATGGCAGTTTCCAATAACAGTATAAGACATATTCTGTCCATATCCACAAATCTATCGAACTTTAGATACCGCTTACCGTTCAAGACTTATGTTAACATATATTGTGTTTGTGTCCTATTATGGTAACCATTATCTAGTTCATGGATGAAATTGAAATTCTCTTTTCCATTTTCCTTTCAGTTGTGTTGGCATTTTTGTTAGAAAGCTTGTTCTTGACCTTTTCTTTTATACACCCTCCGTCTCAAATTGAATGTCCACATTTGACTTGCATAGGAATTAAGGAGAGTAATTTGACCAAGAGTAAGTTACAACAATATCCTTAAATAAAGGTGCTCCTATGGAGCTTGCCTCCCTTAAATATAGAAGGTTAGTTATGGGAGTTTAGAAAGAAAATACATCCATTTGAAGGAAGTGGTCATTCATTTTGTGACAAACTAAAATAGAGAGTGGACATTCAATTCGGCACGGAGGGATTATATGTTTTTACAATTTTCTTTCTTAAGCAAATGAATTTAAACTTCTTGCTGACATACAGGTCTTTCCTTCTCTATGTTTGAAATACAGTTTAGCAGACTTTTCTCTCACCGTTCTCACCTTTTGCTGTTCTTATGTTTGCAATTATATATTCTTATACAATCGTGGGGACCTTTTCCCTTCTTCCTGGGGAGCATTTCTTGGGACAAGTAACTCTAATGGATGCTTATAGAGAAACTAAACCATAAAAACTCTACATGACAGATCAGCCATACCGGTTCAAAGATATATAGTAGAACCAGCATTATTGAACTCCACATAATGGATCATTTGCTTATATGTAATAATTTTTTTTTGATAGCTTTGCAAATCTCTCTTGGATTCATGCTAGTTCTGTTGCTAGATTGCGTCATTCACTATACTTTGATTTACTCATTCTTCTTTGACTCCTCTATTTGTTTTGGGATCTAGATGCTTCCTTTTGTTCCAGTAAAAATTGAAAGGTTTCGGCTACAATCCTTGTGTAAATATTTTGTCTTGGGAACCCTCTTTGCTGATGGAAGACATTTTTATTTGGGAATGACAGATGCTATTGAAGTTCACACTTCTCTGTTAACAAAATATTTGTTTTATGACTATATAAAGGACTGACACATTTGTATGGTTGACTAGACAGCTCTGATATCTGGCTTCTCATCATTACCATGGCTCATTAAACCACTTTATGGATTCATGAGGTGCAGTTAAGCTTGATTAAAGAATACTTGCTTACTTTTCTTTTCTGTTCACAAAGTAATTCTCTTTTGAACAATGAGTTCGTAATTCCTATTGCAGTGATTCTCTCCCACTGTTTGGATACCGGAGAAGGTCTTACTTGGTGTTATCTGGGCTTCTTGGAGCCCTTTCATGGACCCTGATGGCCACTTTTGCCGATAGCAAATATAGTGCTGCCTTCTTCATACTTATTGGATCCTTTTCTGTTGCCCTATCGGATGTTGTAAGTATATTGCACTACTTATCAATCTGTGTTTGTCTTTAGAGTTAGCGTGTTTAAATTTATATTTCAATGCTAAAAAGTAACATTCTTTTCTAATTTTCTTGTGTAGTACTGTGTGTTTAGCTAAAACCTAGAGGACTGCTCTCAAATATTCTCGTCTTGTCTGTATCTTTTGTTCAACTATGGTTCTGCTGTGGGTCTCTGAATTTTGGTAGAGATGGGAAAAGGAAGGTCGAATAATTATGTAATGCAAGATTGTTGGAAAGGAAAATCAAAGTTTGAACAGAAATGTTCAATAATAGAGAAAGGAAAATAATTGAGAAACTAAATTAACCGGAAAAATGTCCATTTTGTAATTCTTGAACATGAGAAATTTGAGATTCTCAAATCCACTTGGTCATATCAGAATAATATGCCCCTAACATGCTGATAAAGAGGAGGGAGAAATCACAGCAGAAAATGTGGTGCACTAGTCATTATGCAGGATTTATGAGTAGACCCTGAAAGAATGGGTTACTTGGAGTCTGGAGATCTTTTGCAGTAGAATCCGCATAAAGATTCTTCCATCTCCATCTCAGTGGGGATAATTCAACCAAGAAAAAGGAAGAGAAAATTACCGAATATTATTGAATAAAATCTTTTCAAACTATCCCGAACCATTGGTTTAAATATTATCCCGAATTACCAATGAATTGGATTTTGTTATTTGTTTGTTCCGACTTCCAAGTATATCATACTTGTTCTTGTTGGTAAAGGAATTTTATTGGTATTTGGTACTTAGCTTTGCCACTATACTTGGTCCTTGATATTTTTTATCCTTAGGCAAATGGAATATTTGAATAGCACAGAAAACTGAAGCTTTTATTAGGTTGTAGATTCCATGGTTGTTGAGAGAGCTCGTGGTGAGTCCCAGAGTGTGTCAGGATCTCTTCAGTCACTCTGTTGGGGTTCTTCAGCTTTTGGAGGGATCATCAGTGCTTACTTTAGTGGCTCACTGGTGGCTGCTTACGGTGTGAGGTAATTTCTATTTGTGTTTTTAATTTTTAAATTCTGTGCTTCTGGCTTTATTGCTTGTTCATGACTTTATAATACTTCCAGGTTTGTTTTTGGACTGACAGCATTGCTTCCCTTGATTACATCTGGAGTAGCTGTTCTTGTGAAAGAGAAGCCTATTCGTGAAGCAGCAAGTGGTCAGAATTCTTCTTTTCACAGTCCCGGCTTTTATGAGACCTCGAAGAATAAAATCATTCAGTTGTGGGCTACTGTTAGACAGCCCAATATATTTCTCCCCACATTGTTTCTTTTCCTCTGGCAGGCAACACCACAGTCAGATTCAGCAATGTTCTTCTTTATGTATGTTATCTTTTCAAGGTCTTTGAAAAATTTATTTATTTCATATCATCAGTAACATATTGTTTGACAAAGGTTAGGTCTGTATCCCGTCCATCCCCGCCCATACCCCCAATTATTGGGGACTTAATGGGTTATGCTATTGTTGTTGTTGTTGTTGTTGTTGTTGTATCATCAGTAACATATTGTGAATTATGTTCTTTTCTTGATTATAGCACGAATAAACTTCATTTCACTCCAGAATTCCTTGGCCGGGTGAAGCTGGTTACTTCAGTGGCATCACTTCTTGGTGTTGGAATCTATAATGTCTTTCTGAAAAATGTTCCTTTGAGAAAGATATTCTTTGCAACCACAATCATTGGTGCATCTCTGAGAGCAACCCAGGTACATGTCGCAAATCCTCCTGGGTTAAGACTACATGAAAATTCCCCCCTTTATAGCTAGTTATTTGAAGTGGATTTTTTCTCTGCTCAGGTATTGCTTGTTACTGGTTTAAACAGACAGCTCGGGATAAGTGATGAGTGGTTTGCCATGGGGGACTCATTGATAATAACAGTTCTTGGTCAGGTAACATGGTTCTTAAATAGATCCTCTATAATACATACAATAATGATTGTTGGATAAAAAAATTGGGATCAAACAAGGATCAAAGAGTAAAATAAAAATAATATTTAGAATTTGATATGACATTATGCCTTCTTGATCCAAATTTGATCCCAAATTTTTTATCCAATAATCACTACCCTAATACATAATGCTGGTGTCTCAGTTCGCGTGTGGGGGGCGAGGTGTTCGGCTGCCACCCAAAACTTTGCATATTGCACTTAATTTACACTGTCCTTTGGTATTTGTTTTTTCATAGTTCGTCCCTCAACATAAAATCGCTGATTCTGCCCGTCCTTGTTCATTAGTTTGTGATGTGTCTAGTTGTTGTGACAGGTTTCATTTATGCCGGTTCTTGTATTAGCAGCAAGATTATGTCCAGAGGACATGGAAGCAACACTCTTTGCAACCCTAATGTCGGTTTGTAATGGTGGAAGTGTCCTCGGAGGCCTTATGGGTGCAGGGCTAACCGATGTATTTGGTGTCACAAAAGACAGGTTTGACAACTTGGCCGCCTTGATAATCCTTTGTAATGTCAGCTCTTTGTTACCTTTACCTCTACTTGGACTTCTTCCTCGAGATGATTCTGATGCCAATTCAAAAGAGACCGAAGATATTGAGATGAAGTCTAATTGAGATTCTGATTCCTGCAAAAATTACCCGTAACAAATCCCAGCAGCATCAGAACCTCGGTTTCTTTCCCGAGGTAATGAATTCCACTTTCCATAGCCTTTTTTTTTTAGATATGACAACAGGAGATCGTAGAATTGAAGAAACCTGAAAGGTAAAGTTAAAAGACTACATAAAATATAATTAAGAAAGTGTTGTAATATTACTTGCTAATTTGGAGAGATCCATTAGAAAATGTATCCCTTAACGAAGCAGAGACAGAGATTCTTAAGTCTTTGGTTTCAAAGTTGCCACAGATGGTCCTCTTAAGGGGCAAATCTGACTTTATGAAGTTCTTTTGTAAATTTGACATGAATACTTGGTAATTCACAAAAGAGGACATCAAGATAATACTATATTGTCTTGAGATTAATCTCTTACTTTTTTAGATGTAAAGTCTTGATTGAAATGAATTATCTATACATTTTAAGGGCACAAATCTTTTAAAACACTATCCAATATATTATATAGTACATAACTAGTAGTCCACGTTTCTTTACTTTTCTAATCTATCGATGTTGTTACATATAAAACGAATTTTATTAACATTAAATACTGTCCTAAAAGATCTGGAGGTATTTTTTGGTGTTATTAGAGGCTCATACATGATACACCTACTTCATTTAAGATTATGGAACAATCTATGTTACCTGGACCATTCGTTTATGCCTGTTGTACCCGTGTCGACACGACACGACATGGGTATAAGATACTTACCGGATATGGACAACATCGATTAGACATTTTGACCGTCGCCGATTGAACAGTCCTCCACCGTTGCTTCAATACGTGAAGGTGAAGATGGAATATAGGAGAGATATAAAAGTCAAGGGACATGAAATATTGCTGGTGACAGTGGTTTGTTTGTGGTTGCTGCAGAGTTTTTAGGAAGAGAAACGAAGAAATTAGGGTTACATAAGAAGAAAAGTCGGAAGAGAACAATGAACTTTCATGATTGTAAACATTTTTCTCTTTTGGAGGGAGGACAGTGTGTCCTTACCCGTGCCCAAATTTGAAGAACTGTCATTGTATCATTTATTTTATTTAGATGTTTAATTATATGACACTTAAATACATACATGTATCTGATACTCGTAATCGAGTTCGGGTAACATAACAATAGTCAAGTAATCTTCCTATGAAAGGTACTCCCTCCATTCTTAAATATAAGACTTTCATTAAATGTTACGAAAATTAAGAAAGTAAAAATTAAAATATTTTTATAATAAAAATATCAATATTACTCTATTAAATAATATTAGTGATATACAAGTATTATTTAGTCAAAACAGAGTAGCCAATAGTTGCCCACTTAGAGAACATTTATCAAAACAAATCAACAATTGGCGAGAGGCGATGGTATAATTGGTTGTAATTGGTTTTACTTGAGTTTTTACATGGCATATTCGGAGCAATATTAGAAATTTGAGTCGCATAAAATACAATTTTATATTGTTTTATGAGTGAATATATCTGTAAAATTATTGGGAGCAAGGTTACAAGACTTGAAAGTTTGACTTCATGGTTAGGTAGTAAAAATAGGGAGTCAAAGTCAATACATGGATATCATGCATGGAATTAAGATTGGGAAAATGAGGAAGAAAGAACATGGAGACATGTGCATAATCCAAGACCAGAACAGAAAAAGCTCCCTGAAAAAAGTTACAATTTTTTTTTAAAATTCCTTTTTTGCATTCCCATCTCAAATAATATTGAGGTCATGAATTAGTTTTCAAAGTTATATCTTTAAATTTTTAAAAAACATAAATTATAAAAAAAAGTGTCAAAATATAATACGCTTTTCGAATTTTCAAAACTAAAGAAAACAGCAGTAGTCATGAATTTTTTTTTATTATTATCTATTTGGTCTAATTTTATGGTACAATCTAAACGACTGTGCCCAAAACATCTTCCCCTCCTACCTCCATCGTTTTTGCTCTGCAACTTCTGTCGGTGAGTTGTTTATACGGAATAAGTGATGAACAATTTTTATCATTCTTCAAGAAAACACACACACACACACACACACACACACACACACATATATATATATATATATATATATATATATATATATATATATGTAACAAAAAATTTAGGACCCTCAATTTTCAGAGGCCCTGTTCCGTCGAGCACTTTAGACACCCTTATCACCGGGCCTGCTTTTTTGGCTAAATGAAAAATAGTCATTAAGAGCCAAGTGAAATAAGGTCAGGGCTGCAGTTATAGTGTATAATAAAAAATTATCAATATATACTGATATTTTTTTATAGGTATTGCACATTTTTAGACAAATGTTATATCTTATACAATATGTGTTTTTTTCCTGACGAACATCTGTCTTAATTCATGTAACACATGTTTTAAATAATAAGTGTTAAAAAATTATAATATGTGTTCACTCAAAAAAGTATTTAGACCATCAAATTTTTAAATAAAAAATAAATAAATATTCAATAAATATTAATTTTTTTTTATTCAACACCAAACCTTACTGCGAGATGATGAGACTTATTTGCAACAAAAACTATACCCCCACCCACCCACAGCCACAGCCACATATATCCAACTGCTACAAATAAAGGACAAAAGCCAAATAGAGAGTCAAAAAATGTCCAATAAATTAATTGCCTCGGTTATTTCCCAGTCACGGACACTTGTCTCTTCTTGAAAAGGAAAGGTTAAGGCGGAACTCTACTTATGTCAGATGTTTTTTGATTAAGCAAAATTTTGAATTGATGAATTAATACTAGGGTAATTTAGCAAAAAAAAAAAAGAATTATTACTAGGGTAGGGAAAATTTTAATATAGGGCATTTGTGGGATTGACTTCACAATCCACTCACATGAGTTGAGGTAGGACCTACTTTGCAGGTAGGCTTCACTCCAACTAATGTGAGAGTGACGTGGAGCCAGTCTCACAAGGGCAGCTTCATGCCAAAGTGACCCTAGTGGCGGAGGCTTGAGAGAGGGATGTACAAGTGCGACAAAGATTTGAGTAAGAGAGTCAACAATACACGAATTCTAAAAAAAGACCTCCACACTATTTTAGGCTCAACTTGGATTGAGTTTTGGTTTGAGTTTGAGTTTGAGTTTGAGTTTTGGCAGGAGAAATTCAATTTCAATTTCAATTTTTTTTAAATAATCGTTCAATTCCAAAATTTAGAATTTGAATTTCTCTCGCCAATTTTAGAGGCCAAAATTTGAACTTGAACGATTATTTGAAGAAAAAAATTTGAATTTGAATTTCTCTAACCAATTTTTTAGCTTCTTCCGCCAAAACTCAAACCCAAACCCAAACCAAAACCAAAACCCAATCCAAGTTGAGCCTAGTGAAATTTATGTCATATGGAATTCGAACTTACGTTATCGGAGATCCTCCACACTATTTTAGTGAAATTTATGTCATACTGGATTCGAACTTACGTTGCCTGAGATATTTCTTCACATCACCTCAACCATTTTTAGAAATGTCAACCTCGTCATTAGAAATGGCTCGCAATGTCAAGTTCGTCCCTGTAAATATCTTGCAGTGCCAAGTTCATCCCTGAAATTACTGAAATGTCAACCTCGTCCCTATAAATGGTTTGCAATGTCAAGTTCATCCTTGAAATTTCAAAAATGTCAACCTCCATACCAAGTGATGTTATGATCTGTAGAAGTTTTTGTATATATATTTTTTGCAATTTGATTATGGTTTCATTATAATTGGTTTTGAATTTCGCTTACGGAAATTTTCAATTTTCTAGATTTCTTTAAGCTCCAGTATATTCTTGAAACGTATTTTTCTAATGATATGTTGAATATGAAAATGTTCCCTACCCCAATCAGAATATGGAAGATGTGAAAAACAATGTTTTCAGAAATTGTGAAAAATTGGCATCTTTTCTCAAGAATATACTAGAGCTTAAAGAAATCTAGAAAGTTGTAAATAAGTAAACGAAATTCAAAATCGATTATAATGAAATCGGAATCAAACTGCAACTATATATATATATATATATATATATATATATATATATATATATATATATAAATTTCTACCGATCACAACATCACTTGGTATGCAGGGTTGGCATTTCTTAAATTTTAGGGACGAACTTGACAGTACGAGACATTTCTAGGGACGAGGTTGACATTTCTATAATTTTAGGGACGAACTTTACACTACAAGATATTTACAGGGACAAACTTAACACTGCCAGTCATTTTTAAGGACGATGTTGACATTTCTGAAATTTACAGGGATGAACTTGATATTGCAAGCCATTTGTAAAAAACAAAATGAAATTCACCCTAAATATGAATATAAAGGGAATATATAAAAGTATAATCACTATTTAAAGGATAAACGATAATTAAATCATTGCCATAATTAATTATTATGCTTATAATTTTATAGTATCTCTTCATTTATTTTAGTATGAGAAGGAGAATAAGAGAAAGCGATATACATGCACTCAGCAAATATAAAATTTAACACTTCCCGTTCATGAAAAGAAGAGTTTAAACACTAAGCTAGATTAAAGTAGCTAGTTGTTTTTCACTGAATGTTCGAAATGACGGATTCTTAGTAATCGCAGTGTAAAAGTTTCAACTCTTCAATCTTCAAAGTCTTCTCACCTTAAAAACTACAGAGTTACCTTAATTAACCTCCTCTACAATCTCCGTCGGACCAGGACCCTGGTGCGAGGAAGTTCGCCTTTTGTTGACAAATTTTTTGTTGGGAAATTAATCCTCTCAATTCTATCCCACAAGCAAATATGTGAATAAAGAAAATCGATAAGGGGACACAATAATTTACGTGGTTCGGTCAACTGACCTACATCAACGAGTAAGGCGAACTCATACTCTCATTATAATGGAGAAACAAGAATACAATGAAGATTCCTCCAATCCATTAGCTCGTTTTGCCTTACTACTCCAAACCATATAAGAGGCACATATATATAAGAGTAGTAAACCTTTTGGTAAATAGATTAGGAGTTCACATAATTAGTAATTCACCTAATTACTAATTCTTAACCTAATTAATATTCAATTAATAATCCAGTGAATATGGGGCCAAAACCCAACATTTTTCACTGAATTGATCTTATTATATGCTAGGGAGGGCCACATATTAGGGGGCCCCTAACCATGTTTGTCTCCTTTTCCACTGCCCCATGTCCCTTAGAACATGGAGGAAATTATGGTAGCTTTGCCTACTATAAGTTCTCTCTCCCCACTCCAATTTTCTTCCCCCTTCCTCTCCTTCCTCTTCTTTATAATTTCTTGATTTGACCATCCTTTAATTTTCAAAAAAAAAAAAAATAAATAAATAAATGGAGATTGAAATGGCAAAGTGTGAATGTTGTGGATTAAAAGAAGAATGTACACAAGATTACATAAGTGAAGTGAAGTCAAAATATGATGGGATATGGCTATGTGGGCTTTGTTCAGAAGCAGTTAGAGATGAAGTTAATAGAGGTGGAATTGAAGAAGCTGTTAAAGCTCATATGGCATTTTGTAGAAAATATAAATCAAATCCAGCTACTAAAGTTGCTGATGGAATTAGACAAATGTTAAGCAGAAGATCAGGAAGAGATTTAACTTCTTCTTCTTCTTCTAAGAAGAAATTTTCAAGATCTGCTACTACTTCCCAAGTAGGAGATAACTCTTCTTTCTCACACTATTAGCTCGGTAGGAATCTTTTGTCCTCGTTCGGTGTCTCATTTTCTGTCATACTAATAAGAAGTTGGCATGTGTTAATTTTTTAATTAAAAAATTTATAACCTAAAAGAAATAGTGAACCCGTAGGAGAAAGTGAACACATGTTAATTATCTATTCGTAGGGGATAAAAAAGGGGAAACAGATGATTTTTTTCCCTATTAGCTATTAATTTTTAAACCACGGGGTCTGGCGTGTTGGTTGCTCATTCGAGGGTTCAATTCTTGTCTATGGGACTGAAGAACATTTTGTGAACAATCGTTTACCTCTTCGAAGAGCACTCGCAGCAAGGGGATTAGTCACTGCTGTTGATTTTGTGCAAGAAGCTATTTTTTGGACTCTCATCCAAAAATGGTATTGATCAACCTTTTTTCCCCCCTACAATAAGAACATAATTTTCAAGAACTTTTGTTGCTCTATTCTGATCTTTGTTTTGTACAAAAGATGTAATTTTAATGGAGGCTATTTAGTTCTGTTTTCTTTTCTTTTTCCTTTTTAATGAGGTTTGGTTTGGTTTTCATTCTTCTTGCACCCCTTTTCAGGGTGGAAATCGTCTGTTTTCATGCATTTTCTCATACATGTATTCATCACTCAGAATTTGTTATGTGTACATTTCTTCCAATTATATATACACGTAGCGAATTGTGAGTGATTGAGTCAAGAATGAAGACATACACGGAACAAGCGATTTTTTACCCCTTTTCAGTAAAGCATAAAATTCTTAACCCCATTTTGAGTGAGTCAGATTAATATTTTTCTGAAAATATATCTTGCTTTTTATACTTAAATGTTTTTTTTTAACTTTTTATTATCGGGGATGGAGGCATGTTAAATAGGCACGTATGATTCCTAAGTTAAAAGTGTTGTGCACAACTAGTGAGACTTTTAATTTCGAATAAGAAGTGTTGCGTCAATTACACAAGCCTTCCTTAACTTATTTTTAAACACAGTAAAACATAGCAAAATTTTGAGGAAAATCTGCACATAGACATCTAGTTTTTCATATAGATCAAAGAGATGAAATCTGAAAGTTCTTGAGATTTGTTGTTTGGTATTTTTTGTGCAGCAAGATTTTTCTTTTACATATTTTTTTTTCTTCTTTTTGTTAATTTGATACAACAAGAACTTTGGAGAATCTAACATTTCAAATGTGCAATAAAATACATGAGAGTCCAACCTCCCACTAAACCTAAAAGGACTTTTTTTTAATAAGAATTATGATATATGCTTCAAAACTTTAAATACTATAATAGATTTTTTTTCCACCTCACACTGTGGATCTATTTAAAGTTAATTGTTCTTTTTCAAGAACATAATTTAATATAAATATTTTTTATCGATTCTGTTAACGTGATATATTCGAAGTTCATAATCGATTAAAATGCAATTTATGGTCATGAGGCTATGGCCTACCCACGACCGTGAGGTCGAGAGTTCGACACCTCTCCCTTATATGGGCAAATAAATACTCCCTTCCTAGGGCGGTCCTCCTCATTTCGTGAGGCTAAAAAAATATATGCAATTTATGACATAAATGACAACTTTGTAAATAGGAAATCAATCAGCTAATTATCCATCTCATTTCTACTTAAATATTAAAGTCACCAAAAATCAAATACTTTTCAGCTGCAATATATTGGATTAGTTCACCAACTTGTTAATTAAACAATGGCTAATGACACCTAATTCACAACTTGATTCAATAATTTCAGCAATGTCACATTTGGACAAATTTATTATTTCAAATCTAAAATTGCTGCACTGACTGCATTAATCTTCTTTGACATTTTCTGACAGGTAAAAGAACACGAAACATATTCAAATCAAAGCTCTAAAACAATTTAGTATTGATCCCATAAAGGCTTATAGAACAATGATTTTTTTGGGGGAGTTCAAAGATTTTGCTTCTTGATCAAGTCAGTTAGAGTTGAAGTTTTGTGGGGGGACTGTCTTGTAATATATTACTCCCTCCATTCCTAAATATAAGACTTTCATTACATGTTGCGAAAATTAAGAAAGCAAAAATAAAATATTTTTGTAATTAAAATATCAATATTATTCTTCCTAAATATGATTTGTATACCACTAATTCTATTTAAGAGAGTAATATTGATATTTTGATTATAAAAATATCTTAATTTTTTTTTTTAATTTTCACAGCGTGTAATGAAAGTCTTATATTTAGGAATAGAGGGAGTAGTAATTCTTCAATTCCATTTATGACTATGTTAAGAAAGTATGATGTGATGACATTCATTCCACATACTTGTTTTGCTATGGTATGTGGAACAATACTTGTCATCCATATAATGAGGGGAGTAGATTCATATAGGTCCCAAACATAAAGCTTTAGGTCCCTACATGTAAAGGGGTTGAGGATGCAAAATGTGTTTCATACATGTTAAAAGTAATTGGAGTTTTGCTACCATATGTTCAAAGTTTGAGTAGGAAGGTACATTCTTGAGATAGCAACTTAAAAAAGAACGATTCTAATTAATTTCAGATAAAAAGTTATCACAACTTGTGCGTGATTCTTTAAAGAAATTCATTCGAAGAAACACAATTTCAAGAATTGGAGGAGCGTCCGCAAGGGCAGCCCAGTTGGTTCTGAGGTGATATATTGTGCACAAGGACGCATTATCGAAATTTGTCAGGTGCAGTGTGGAAGTTTCAATCCTTCACTGTGGGGTGACTTATTGTGGTGGGTTAAGACAAGTCCTCCCGCCTGGTCGGACCGCTGGATCACCTTGATTTACATCTTCCAAATTCTCTATCGGACTGGAAAGTAGGAGTCATGTGAGCGTGTATAACGCTTTTTTGTGCACAAGAATTGGAGGAGCAATTGATTCTTGTCTTGAGTGTCATTTTCACAATTTGAACCACCCAAAACTCCTCATGCCATATTTTCATTTATGTCCTCATATCACATCACATACTTAAAATTAACGTTATAAATAAGTTCGTATAATTGTTTATTTACTTTTTTTTCCTCTTAAAAAGCTCCAACTTGTTTTTTAAAAGAATAATACTAATTGATTTAAGATAAAAGTTTTGTCACGTGGTGTACGAAATTAATATTTTCCTATTTTATTTAGGAATTATTTACGAGTAAAAATGAGCAACAAAAAGGAAATAATTCTCAAGTACCCCTTGGGAACCTCTTGCCCCCATTTGAAAAAGTACTTGGTTAGGACAACAATTTATTTTCAGCATACACTTGTCATTTGAAGTAGAGAATAGAGTGATAAGCTGAAACTCCTAAAACCTCCAAGAACCAGAATTTCCAAAGGCATATTAGTATTGGTTAGGTTAATTTAGATATGCATTGTTGAGCCTTTTATGTATAAAGTTAGAGGCAAGTGAGATGAGACAATGACCTTTAAGTCCTCTCATAAACTTCATATAGTGGAACATAATTTGATGGTGAGGGTTATTTTTAGCATAAAAAAACAGGGCAGTTGTCAAGTTTGATTGCGAAGAATAGTATACTTGAGATGGTAGTAGGATTAGGACTCTCAAATACTCATTTGTTCGTAGTTGAAGTTATATTAATTTCTAGTGAGAGATCAGTTATTGATCAGGGACTTAAAAAGAGTCACGTCTAGTATGCCATCGCTTTAATATAAGAAATAAGTCTCATCTAATAGGGAGACCATAGGTAAAGCCTCTTGTCATGGAGAAGAGGAAAGAAAATAAGAAGACAATGAATTGGAAAATTGAACTATGAATTTTGCAGGCTAATCAATGTGATTGGAAGGATAAACCAAATACTTTGGCAAAAGTTTTGGTAGTCCCCTTACCCTTGCTTGGAGGGAACTATCATTATCTTTTTTTTTTTTATGAATAATATCTTAATTTATATTGATAACATAAGATTTTTCACCCTCAAACTAGAGGGATCTTTCACGGTACCTCAGATATATCTGAACATGTAAGAATATTTGGAGGAATAGAAGAAGATAGGGGAGATATATCCTACAAAAGAGTTTTTCTTAGCCCATCTAACCAGATTGTGTGCCAATCATTATCCTTTTAGGCTTTAGTCCACAAGGCTTTAATTTTTAGTTTCTTTTGTAGGGTAATAATTCAATGTTTTCTTTCCATTGTAGATTAGCTTTATATGTGTACCATTGTTGACTAAGTTCTAAATTATCCAATTTAAACATGGACAGATTGGCATAATCCCTTATTTTCCCTCTTTTCTGCACCTAGGAAGTTTATTCATGTTAGTTAGGGAAGAAGTGGTGTGGACTGCACCTATAATTCCTTGCCCTACCCCTTACTTACAATAGGAAAATTCTTATATATATCAGGTCTATATGGACCGTGTAATTTAGAATACGTCACGTCATTACAAAATTGTTTATCTCGTTATTATGTAGTGATGTATTCAGTTCTGAATCACATAATTCAATGAACCTGATTCATATCAGAACTATCTCACTCAATATCTATATATTGACCCATTATGTAAATGTGGGATGTTGGGCCATTGGCTCGCTAAGCAAGTATTATGAGTGGGGCGTGGAGCTTGAACCGGTCCATGTCTCATTAATTTTTCTTGTTTGTTGTATGTACAGACAGTGACGGATCTAGTATGGTGGCAACGGGGTCATTTAGGGTATATTTTGTTTCATTTAGATGATAAATGTATAAATAACCCCACACAAATCGCCGTGTGCCCCCAGTGTTATCTATTCCTGAATCCGTCAATGTGTACATATACTCCCTAGTCATCGGTTATTATTAATGTCTTCTTAATACAAGTCAGTAGACTGCAAAGATTAATGTGTTGGTTTTTGTTGAGCTAATAATCCAAAACTATAACCCAAAAAGTACAAACAAGATTAATGTGTTAGTTTTTGTTGGGCTAGTCTCGTGTTGGGTTGGCCCAACCTGACTTAATTACCATCTCTAGTACGAGTCATGGAAGCCTTGTTGGGCTCTGTAAAACCCTTATAGGGACAACTAGGTCGTGAAACTTGTTCAATAGATTCGACTTCACAATCCCTCACAATTTACTTAGCGAGCTCTTCGGTAAATGCCCCTCACGAGCTTCTTTCTTGTATGATTTGATGGCACACGCTAATAGAAGAACCAAACAACTTAATGGTACTATTTTCTTATCTTAGACTGGCATCGAGTAGTAATCGAATATGTATTATGTGAGGGAGAATTTCGACATTCAACATGCTCATCTCTCGAAGATGGTTTATGCACCGCTAATGTAGTAGCTTGTCGAGCATTTGAAAAACTCACACTATCCATTTCAAATAGGATTTGTTTTGATCCCTCATTCAATGGAAATTTTGTTTTGATTAAACGGTTTAAAGACAGACTTACGGGAAAAAGACATTTTGGTCTCTTAGAAGCAGAGGCACATGGTCTGAGTAAGAGGTCTCCAAATTAATCAAGTCTTACATTCTGTTATTCAGTTCTCAAGTTATTTGTCTCTTTTGAAGTCTTTTATTATTAAAAAATATATGTCTATTTGTCATCAAAATCTAGTTGCTCAAAACAACTTTCTTTCACTGTTGAGGAAGTTCGAAACAGATTAAACAAGAGTATCAAAGAGGGCTCAACAAAAAAAAGGAGTCCATCAAATGCTCGGATTAGACTTTGAGGTTCTCTTATAAGCGACTTGTCTATTAATGCTCCACATGCTTGTCAGCCGGAAGTTAGCCGAACTACTGATAACTCATCTATTGTGTGATCACAGACGCTTTCTCTACAGTTTTACATATTTAATCGGGTTGAGTAAAAAAAAATCACTTATTATTATTATTATGTCAGTATTAATGTTACTTTATTAATCTATCAACAATAGAGCCAGTCATGTTTTAAAGTATTAAGATAGTATTTCGGCATTTTAACCAAATCAAATTAATTACTTCGTGAAAAATGTCAAAAGTGACTAATAATCTAGGGCGGAAGTGTCCTCTTCAATGCATTTAATCCGTACGCATAAGCTGGGATATTAAAATTTTGAGTGAGTGAAATCTCCACACCTAAATTACAATACAAACTTCTGCCATGTTTTAAGTATTGGAGAGAATTTTAACATACACCCCTAATTTATGTAATATGAATAAGCGAAATATTTGCATCTGAAGTACGATGCAAACCGTTCGATATTTTAGGTACTAAAGAGGTGACCGAAGATTGAATCCCACTATACGCCTAATTCAAACATAAAATCTAAGTGAACGAAATTTCTACACCTAAATTTTCGGCCATGTCTTAGGAAAGGGTTTCCGTCTTCCTATGTGTATGAAATGTTTTGGTCTAAGTCTAGCTCCTTCCAGTCCAATTTAATCTAGTCGAACCTGTCCCAACTTCTTAGTGTGGCGAGGAACCTACTCCCTTTTCTAAGAGTTTGGTTTATGTCATTCCCACTTTTGTTTTACTATATGAAATTCACACTTTGACACTGAAATTCTTTAACAAGTAGATACTTCCACAAGAGCATAATCTATTTTATGGTTAAATATATATTGAGGTCACGACGACTTCCAAACTCATTCAAATCAAGATAAATATTTCACATGGAGAAGTGTACATCTTTATGTTGGTTGTTCTTCTATAAACCTCTTTTATGTTTTAAGTACTAAATAGATACTTCGTGATAGAATTCCCACTATACCCCTAATTTCAATATGAAATCCGAGTAAATAAAATATCAGCACATAAATTACACCAACAAAACCCTTCAATGTTTGGATAGTTCTGATATGGACCATTCCATTGAGATTATGTGGTTCATAATTGACCACCTTACTACAGAGGAGAGAGACAATTATATGATGACGTGACTAATTATGTACCACAAAGTTTATGTAAATCTGGTTTATATCAGAATTCTCCTTAATGTTTTAAACACTAGAGAGATGATCGGTGATCCCAATATACCCCTAATTTTAACCTAAATCTTTGTGAGTCAAATCTCTACGTCTAAATTACACCGCAACATTCTTACATATCTTAAATATAAAAAAGGAAAATTTCGATATGGGATCGAGTCTATGTAGACTAATGTGGTTAGATTTGCCACATCCCTCGCAAAAATGAGAGAGAGAGGAAATGCAGTGACGTGCATAATCTGACCGCATCGTCCCGATCCCATATCGAAGTGTTCTATAAAAAAAGAGTCAAACCACGGTGGACCGGTAACCCTCTAAAAGAAAGAATAAAGGGAAAAAAAGAGAGGAAAACCTGTGAGGACTTCAAATAAGACTCTAGGAAAAACCTGCGTTCGGACAAAGGTAAAAGATTTCCGTTAAAAACTTACAAAGCGGCGAAATGGGGTTTCGAATCTGATTCGCTGATTTTTCACTGAATCCATCGGTTGATTTAGTTGATTATTTTTTTCGGTTTACTCTGTTTCAGGTTTTGATTTTATCAAGAAAAAAATCTGTGCTTTTTTCCCCCACCAGGAATCATATATTTCATTCTGGTATGTTCTTCATCTCTATTTGTATATCTGAATTTAGTTATGTATATTTGTTTTTGTGGAAATGCTGGGGTTTTGGGTTTTAGTTGATCCCATTATTGCTAAAGTTGTTTGTTTCTTTCTTCTGTTATTTTTCTGTAATTCTTGTTCTTTTACTAGTATTTGAATTTTGGAAAAATGGGTTCTTTTTTGTTGGAATGATGATGATGATGATGATTGTTAATTTCATTGGCAACGGGTGTATTTGGATTGATTTTTGGTTTGAGAATTGTTCTCCCGGGATTGAAAAAGTAGATTTTTAGTGAGAGATCTGTCGGTCCAATCTGAGAATTTTGCGTAGTAGAATGTGCAGAAAATGAGTCCAAATGCTAATATGAAGAAATGCAAGAAATTGAGAGAATCTATGCCATCTATTCCCTCCCACTCCTAAACAACGCCGTCCGAGTACTTTAAATTTTTTTTTAATTTTTATTTTCCCTGATAATGTTTAATCTGTCGGTTCAAGTAGAGATGCTTTTTAGACATGTGGATAGACGGAACCAGAAATTCACCAATGTGGGGCGAGAGTCTATAAGGGAATTTTAGGATTTTTTATGGACGGGGAAGCGAATTTAGAAAACGAGTGACCAAGGAGGCAGCAGATGCTCCGGCCCCCTTGGTTCCGTCTCTTGATATGCGTTCCAATGCTACTGCGCATTTGAAAATTGTGGAGCATTTAAAATTTTCCTGATTGTTTTCAGGTGCTAAAGAAATTAAGCAAACTCTAAAGTTACTGAGACTATGTAATTCAGTTGAATTATGGAGCGAGAACACATGTTTATCAGATCACGTATTTTTGGTGCAAGAGAAGAAGGTTTCTAGCACCTCTATTGGATCTAGCCTTGTAGATGAAATTCAAGATGGCTACTAGGATTCTTTAAATGAAAAAAAGGCCTCTTCTTTCTCTTCTATTCCTTTTTGGACATTTCCTTTTACTCATGATGGCGAGTGGAAGTATATCAGTCATCATCAAAATGTCTAGAACATTGCAGGGCAAAGGAGAATCATGTTATTTTCTGCATTTGATTTAGTCACTGACTAAGCTTTGTTGAATATATTCTTTTGGTTCTGCTAAAATGATATTCCTGGTGTAAATGACTCTTGAATTAAAGAAAATAACTGTAATAGCTTTTAGATTGCTTTCTCGAATGATGTTTCTTCCGTTTTTGTTTCACTCAGTTGAAAATCGCAGGCCTGTATTGATTAAGAAATCTATGGAGATTGACGGTCCGGATGCAAGTAACGGGAGCATACATGGAAATCAGGAAACAAATGGGTTACGCCTATATCCGGTTGCTATTCAATCTGGAGGCGACGGTTTACCATATGCTCCAGAAGACTGGCCTAATCCTGGTGATAAGTGGTCTTGGAAAGTCGGGATAAGAGTTGTTAGTGGAGGCTACTTCAAGGATAGATACATCTATCCTCCTAAACATATTCAAGAGAGAGGTCCTAGAGGTGGTGGCTTTGCAAGCAAGCAGTCAGCCGAGCAATACATCCGAAAGAAATTCCCCAATGCTGATGTTAATGCATTTTTTGCCTCATTTAGTTGGAGGATACCTGCAAAAGGGCACACTAGAGCTAAAGGTTAGTTATGAAATATCTTTTTGTTTTAATCATGCTGGATATTATACTTATTACATGGTTATTGTATTTGTAATAGACTAATAGTAGACTATGCTGTCATGATAAGTAGGTACTTCTGGCTCATTGTGCAACCCTTTCAGTGCTAAATTAAATTCCGACTTCTACATTTTGTTAGGTTCTTCTATTCACATAGTTTATGTCTACAGATGGGAAATACGACTTCTAGAACGTCTTAACTTAATACTCTGTCCGTTTCATAATATAAGAACTTTTAGGTATTTTAGCATAAATTACGGGAAGGGGAAAACAAGGGGTAATCATAGATTTATCCTTCTGTTTTAGCCTGATTGCTTCTACCTGTTGGTGGATCACTTTTTCTTAATCATAAATTCATAATTTAGCTGATATGACATATATGACCCCCATATTATATCCTTAAGATGGTACGCTATCGTAATAGTGAACCTGTTATGCTGTCGTACGTATTATTTTCCTTCTCTTCTCCATTCTAAATCATACTATTAACCTTTCTTCAGATAGTGTAGAGAATGCTCGTCCATTGGAGGAGACAGCAGAACCTGCCATTTCTGATTCCGAAATAGGAGGTCCAGCTTGTAAGGCAGGTAATAGAACATGCAGCAGCTTAGAAGATGGAAATTCCCCTTCAAGATTTATGGCCTGTGATATTTGCTGCAGTGAACCTGGTTTTTGCCGTGATTGTTGTTGTATTCTTTGTTGTAAAACCATAAATTCAGTTCACGGTGGCTATAGTTTCGTTAGATGTGAAGCACTGGTTGGAGGCTACATTTGTGCCCATGTTGCCCATATAAAATGTGGTCTCCGAGCTTACCTGGCTGGTACTGTAGGGGGTAGTATTGGGTTGGATGCAGAGTATTATTGTCGGCGTTGTGATTCAAGATCAGATCTTGTTTCACATGTTCAAAAACTTCTAAAGACCGCTAAAACTGTTGGTTCTCGGGCTGAGATTGAAGAAATGCTAGAAGTTGGCGTGTGTATTCTGCGTGGTTCACTAAGAGAAAGTGCGAAGCAGCTATCGCATTATATTTCACTAGCCATGGATAAGGTATAGCTGATTGAATAATCTATCATTTTGTTTTCTTTTTTCGTATAGTATTGACAATGACCAATCCATTTTTTTTCAATCAGCTTAACAGCGGAGCAGACCTTGAAGATATTTGGAAAGACGAAGATGAGTTGACAACTAAAGAAGGTAACCTAGGAATTTGATAGCAAGTTCTTAATTTTTTTTTTTCCTTTTTAGTTATTTAGCCTATAGTTCTATGGTCGGAAAGGAATGGGGAATAGACTAGTTGATTTGTTGTACCTCAAATTTCCGGACCTTTTAACTTTTCTAGGAGTCATAGGGATCGCAATCATTTACATCCATCCTTGGTCAATTTGATCCTGTATTTCACTTATTCGACAAATTTGTATTAGTATTTCCTTCAGGGTCATGTTATTTACTGGCTTCTTTTGATAACAGGCGAGCAATCTCCGGGTGAAAATGGTAATGTGGTACCAACAGATCACAAGGACCGTCCAAAACGCAAAGCAAGCTCACCACCGCCAACACTTTCTTCAGAATTCGATGACCAATTTGAATCACTATCACTTGATGATGAAACTAAGCAGATTCTGCTGGAACTGAAGAAGTCCCTGGAGTTTGAGTATAGAATTACAGAAGAAGCCCTCACTGCTCAAACAGCCTTTATTCGAGACCTTTATAAACAGCTTCAATATGAGAGGTCAGAATTGTCAAAAAATACTTCCTCATCAAATGCATATGCCTTGCATGATAAGGTCAAGAGCAGGATGGACCAAATAAAGCAAGAGATAAAGAAGTTTGAAGGCATGAAAGGAGTGGCCAAGGGATTTGTAAGAGCTCCCAAGAGAATCCTCAAGGCACATTTTGTTGAAGAAAATGAAGAAAAATTGACAATTATTTGTTATTAGGGAAAATGGTAAATTTTGGTCCATAAAGGGCTTAACATGGCATGGTCCATGAATCAAGTGAACCTCAAGTTGTTTGGGGACCTTGATAGCCGCAAAAACGTCTTCATAGACTATATCATGTCGATCCCCTAACTTTATGGACTAAATAGGCCATTTTCCCTTGTCATTACTGTATGTATAGCATAAGAAGGGGAAAATTAGGATATGGAATCGGTCCAATGGATCCGGCTCAATAACCTCTCACAATCAACAATCAACGATTAGGCTCATGTATTTAGACGTGGGTCCCGCTGAGGATTGTGAGCGGATCCATTTGCACCGGTTCTAGGATCTAGTTACCCCATATGAAGCATGGATCACAATTGTCATATGAAATGCAAATGTACTTTTGATGACCTTTTTTCTTGGATTAGTGTACTTCTGAATACTCATCATCATAGATAAATGTTGATTATATTCATGTAAGGATTCACCATATTCTTTACACATCATTTCTATTACCATTTTACCTACAGATATGCCAGTGAAAGGGCTACAAGAATTTACTGTTGGTTAATTTCTTCCTCCAAGAATGCAGTGTTGTAAAACTCGACCTAATCGGCAAACAATCGCTAGTCGGCACCTAACTGACTAGTCGGGGTAAAAAATCGATTGAACAACTTAATCGGTCAAAAGTCGTCAAAAATTGGTCAAAGTCGTTCAAAGACAGTCAAAACAACTTTGTTAACTTTTTTTTAAACTCAATTTTCTACTCTAAACTACGTCGTTTGATTATTTTAATATTTGAACTTTTTTTTTTTTGAACGAAAGTATTTGAACTTGTTATTACTTATTATGGTATTGAAATTTAATTATTATAGATGGACTTTTTGTACTTTGATTTGACTAGTATTTGATTATTAATCTTTTATGAAATTTTGTTTGACTAGTATATATATATAAGATAAGAGAATTTTAAAAAATCCCTTATAATCTAGGTAAGCCGACTAATCGCCGACTAGTCGCCAATATAGAGACCGACTAATGACTTATGCAACGTTGCAAGAATGTGAAAAAAGAGTAAAGATCAAGACAAAAGGTAACAGTTAATGCATTAAGCCATTGGAAAAGTTGTCATCCTAAATAAGCATTTTTCTAGTTCAACTGCAAATAAAACAAGAGAATGACCACAAGGAGCAACAGAACAATTACTACATGTTTATTTTGTCTGTAAAAGATTGTTAAATGAGATTTCTTGCAGGAAGACAAATCAAAAGGAGAACCTCTCGAGCGGGGCAAATTTTGCGAGAATTTCAGCTTCTTGGTCTTCTGATCTCTTCTTCCTTAGCCCCCATTCCGCCTTCTTCGAGTTAGCTGCCTGGACCTCTTGAACAACCTTTGGAAGCTGATCCATTACTCTTCTCTGAGTCGCGGTACATTCAGCAATCTTCTCTCTGGTCGCCTTTACATTCTCAGTCAATGACAAATGATAAGATTGTAAGTCCGCAATTTGATTATCAATTTCCGCCATTTCCAACGATGCAGCTGCTGCTTTAGCTTGGAGAATTTCTATTTCCTTCTTTGATTTATTGTACTCCTGCTTCAGAGATGCAGCAATGGCAATGTTGGAATCAAGATCAGCAAAAGATTTCTCGGCTTCTTCTGATGCTTCCTTGGCATCAAGAAAATGCTTCCTCGACAAAGGAATTTCCTGTATCAGCTTTATCATGGAAGCTTCTTGAGGACTGATGCTCGGATCATTTTGAAGCTTTGAGACACAACCAGCAAGTTCAGTCAGTTTGTTGGAGGCGATCAGACTAGGAAAACCCATGGCGAGTAGGGCAGAAAGTTCCTTTCGTGCTCCCATAACTTCTTCTCTTCTGCTTTGATTTCCAAGAAGAGGCATATTTAAGACATCTTCGAGGCCATCAATATAGTTATCGAACACTTCAACATTCATCGCAGCTCCAGTCTGGTCAAGGGGCTCAAGGGACTCAAATTTGCGGCTTGTAGAACCAAAAACGCCACCATTTGGAAAACCAGCAGCATTAGACACTTCATCGTCCTTGAAGTTGCTAGAGCCGAAATTGTTAATGGCTGTGTCATTTGACAGAGTTTCTTCGTCCTCTGAAGACTGGTCAAATGTAAGATCTATAAAGATCTCGTCAATGGATTCCTTAATTTTCTGCCCTCTCCTTGATCTTCTCGTTCTTTTATAGATTCCATTAGCCCTTTCCTCTTTCAGAGCAGGAAATGAATTGGAAGAAGATGCAAATTTTCCTGCAAGAAAGCATCGTGTCAAGTCCAAAACTAACAATCTTATTCCATGAATTACATAAATATAGCATCTAGTGAAACAAACAATGAAACTTTTGGCGACCACAGCCTTCTTTTATGATCAAGATGCTGAAGACAACGCGGAAGTTAAAATATCGACAAGCCCTTAAGAAGCAGATAAAGAAATTGCCTTACTTTGATGAAACAGTAGAACATATTAACAATAATACGAAAGAAACAAGTCCCAAAACAATATCCTCAAAATACCAAACATGATAATGTAATGAATCGAATCTATACCGACCCTTTTTGGTAGAAGCTCCTTCTGCTGGAATGTCCCAAACGAATGATGCAAAAAAGGCATCGACGTCGAACTCAGGTAATATTGAACGACAGAAACGCTCAATTGATGGCTTGGAATCAAGTAGTATTTGCTTAGACGGGTTTTCTCGGAAACTCTGTGGGGCAATCAAGTACCTATCTTGATAGAACCCAGTTCTTTTCTTTATTCTCTTTCCAACTTTCCAACCCCATATATCACCTGGATTTGGCCAGTCTATAGGAGCATACGGCAAACCTTTGCCTGACTCACCGAGTGAAATTGGTATAAGAACATCTTTGAATTTCTTTTTCGTTGGTGATCTCTCCATATCGAATTAACCCTACAGAACGTTCAATATTCTCAATATCATCTCATTATGGCATAAATAACAAATAAATGTTAAACTCAAAGCTCCGAAAGTATAAGAAAATCCAGCCCCCCTTGCACATTTATATTCCATTTTCCCAACAAAAGAAACGAAAGATCTTCATAGTATATTAGTATTGCATTTTTTGTTTTGAAAGCGAACAAATGATTGTCCCAGATTTATATATGAATCTTACACAAACACTATAAAAAGGTTGTACCCATTGCACAAGGCTCCCGCATAAAACAAAAAAAAGATTGGATCCACGTATAGAAGCTTATACTACCCTACATTCAATCTTTTCATGCCACTAAGCTTGATTGATATAGAGGCTAAAATCCCATTCTAATTCACAGATAAATTTTCCTTGAAACTCTGAACATCCCAACTTCAGAAAAACCACAATCTGTATATGCATATTACCAATCATGAAACTACATTGGTTAGGACAAGCTAATCAAAAAAAGGGAAGAATATCTTGGATACCACTAAAAAAATTCTGAACTTTATGACATAAAACAAAGTTTTTTTTTCCAAGTATGAACCAGAAAGAAAGTGCAAGAAAAAAAAATATGCCAAAAAGGAACAACCTTGTAGATCAGTAACTTCTCAGTTTAATGAAGAAATAAGACCAAAAAATCTAATCTTTATCAGGAACCAAAGCCCTTCCTTACCCCCACAACTGAAAGAACACATTGGTACAAAAAAATAAAAAATAAAAGGGAATTTTGCAGGGACGAAGCCCGGACTTTGGTGTTGGGTGGGGGGAGGGGGGGGGGGGGCTAAACTGCAACAGTATATAGAACTACAGAGCTCAAGTGATAAAAACGGCAAAAATTTCTTTGGGGGCCATAAAAAGGGTAAAAAAAAAAATTCTTAAGGGGTGAAATTGATAAAAAATTTCCAAATTTTTTCAAAATACACATAAAATTTCGATAAATAGTAGTATTTTTAAAACCCCTCCCGCTCCCCCTGTCTTCGTCCCTGGAATTTTGCACAGTAACAGTAACAGAAACAGCAAACATGATGCATCCATCTTACGTAATTCTTTATTTGGTTCATGTAGCCGACCCCAATATTTTGAGATTAAGGCTTGGTTGTTGTTGTTGTTGAACAGAAACAGGCAAACAGAAGATGAACTGAGATATAAGAAGTTGTTGAATAAGGGGCTTTCAAGAAAGCCTACCAGTGGGATGAACTATGAAACAAAGAACTTTGTTGAAGAAGACATGATCTCCACTCTTTGAAACAAACAACTTGCTGAGCCTACACCTCTCTCTCTCTCTCTCTCTCTCTCTCTCTCTCTCTCTCTCTCTCTCTCTCTATATATATATATATATTTCAATGGCAAAAAGATGAAAAGTAATAAAGAGGTGAAGAAGAAAGAAGTGTAATTGATTTGAGAGGTTACAGAAATGAGCAAAGAGTTAACTCTCTTTTGAATTATTCACCAAAAAAAAACTCTCTTTTGAAGCTCAAGTTTCAACATATCCATTTTTCAGGTAATGGAAATCTGGTGACAGAGATTTCTTGACAGCCTTTAGATGAACTTTTCTTTGTTATAATGTCACATCCATCAGTCCGCATCCTATTCGGAACAGTTTTTTTTCTCGTTGCATACGAAACGACTCAGAACAGGTATTTTGAGACTCATAACTAATATTACAAAAATCGCTAATCGCTAGTCGGCTTACCTAGATTACAAATGATTTTTTAAAATTCTCTTATCCTATATATTATGCTAGTCAAACAAAATTGCATAAAAAATTAACAATCAAATACTAGTCAAATCAAAATACACAAGTTCATCCATAATAATTCAATTCACTACCATAATGAGTAATAACAAGTTCAAATGCTAAAATAATCAAACGATGTAATTTTGAGCAGAAAAATTGAGTTTAAAAAAAAGTCAGCAAAGTCGTTTTGATTGACTTTGACCAATTTTGCCCGACTAAGTCGGTCAAGCGATTTTTAACCCCGATTTTGGATTTTTCTAGTCAGTTAAGTGCCGACTAGTGATTTTTTTCCGACTCGACCAATTTTTACAACACTGCTCAGAACAGGTGTACTGAGGCTGAGAACAGGTGTTTCGCACAGTAAAAAACAGAACAGGCATTTTGAATTTCAAAATAGGTGTTTATTTTAAATTAATTTTAACCGTAAAAAATTTAATCCAACGGACGAGGAAAGTTTTGCACTTGCAGAATTATCCCGTTCCGCATTGGAGCCAGTGTCTACATCCATCATCTTCAATTTTAGTAAACATATGCAGACTTTTCAGGTCTCCCTACTGCTGCCATAAAAACTCATGGATGCACCATCCTCAACTCTTCTGCAACCTGACTTTTCTCAAACTAAACCAAGATTTAGTATTCATTATTAGAACAACAGATCCATGGACTACAAACATAGTACTAAGGATTGGAAGTCAACAAAAGGTTTGGCCCAGTGGGTAAGCCTTTGGCTTGGGACCAGAAGGTCCCAAGTTCGACACCTTCTCCCCGCAAATGGGGCAATAATATTCTCCTCTTTATGAGACTAAGTTCCCTCCTCAGGCATGGGGCATGCTACAATCTCCCTGATCCTCTATATTTAAATTGAGGGTCCGCTGAATAAATGTTGTAAGTGAATATAATGTCTAGGACCATTAAAGACTACTCAAACTCGTACCCCAGCTTCCCTTGAGAATTAATTGGGGCAGTATTATGTCTAGCAACAAAACACAAAATTTTGGAATGAAGAAATTTCGTTTCAAACTAAATGCTATACAACTAAACTCTGAATGTTAAGTGTCAATTTGGATAGTGTTTTGTATTAAACCAAAACGGCACCCAAAACATTATATTGGGGACCCGAGACGACGCAGGTAACACTATCCAACTAGACTCGACTATACTCTAATTTATAGAAATTTACATGATCTTTTTCAAACAATAGATAGTTTATATTATAAGGCTAAAATTGTACCTCTTCAATACTGCCATCCTCAATCTCTGTATTGAAAGAAAGTAGCAATCCTTCTGCAACAGTAAATTCAAGAAAAATACCAAAATTATCATACAACAAATTTCCCTTAATTACACCTTTAACTATTTCAAAAAAAAAAAATTTTTCCCTTAATTTATTGACTGAGATTCAAAAAACAGAACTAAATTGAATGAATTGAAGAGCTACACCTACCTCTAGGAAGCAGGAGGCAATTTCAGAAACAAGAAGTTGAAATTTGGGGAAAGAATCGGGACTTCCCCCATTCATTTTTAATGCGATACCATTTTGATAACAGCATTGATATTTCCTTCCAGAGGAGAAGAAAAAGATTGATCAGAATTTTTTAGCTACCTTTTTTACCATCCATCTTTATTATTACTACTGAAATTTGTAATCAAAAGAAGATGATGAAGAAGAAGAAATCGAAATTTCTCTCTCCTCTGGTCAATTAATAAAGAGAGGGATGGGGAAATCCGCTTGTTGAGATCGAGCTTGGTTCGGCGCTGGTAGATCGCAGTACAAGCGCGCATGCTCGAATCTTGGCAGCTGCAGTGCGTAAGCTTTCAACACTCCAATGCGAGTGCGCTTACGTTAAAGCAAGACAAGACCTCCCACCAATCGAACCGCTAGGTCACCTTGATTTACATCCTCCACAATGCCTGTCGAATCGGGTGGTAGGAGCTCTAGGGGCATGGGTATGGCCTTAAGTGTACAAGAGAGGGATGGGGACAGAGAGGTAATTTAATAGCATAAAAAATCTCTAAATAATTTACGTTCAGTATGTATAGTTCTAGCCACTATTTTCAAATTTCGTCTGTATAGTCATAGCCACCATTTTCGTTGCGGAATCCATTTAGTGCAGGATATTATTTGAAACTGACTAAAATCGAGATTAATCACCGGTCGTAACAGTTGAAAAATATGAGTTCGGCGGTTCAAAATTTGTGATGTGTAGTACACGATATTGCTCGAACTTGACTAAAATCGAGATTATTCATCGATCGTAACAGTTTAAAAATCCAAGCACGACGTCTCCGAGTCCGTGATGGTTAGTACACGATTTTGTCTGAACTTGACTAAAATAAACAAAATTCACAGGTCACAAAAATTGAAAAGCTAAGCCCGATGACAGCAAATTTGTGATGGCTAGTACACGATATTGTTTTAACTTGACTAAAATCGAGATTATTTTCTAGTCGTAACAATTGAAAAACCTGAGTCCATTTGTCCTAAAACTGTAATGGTTAGTACACGATATTATAAAAACTTGACTACAATCGAGATTATTCACCGGTCGAACCTGTTGAAAATCTGAGCATGTCGCCTCCAAATTTATGATGGTAAGTACATGATATTGTCTGAACTTGACTAAAATCGAGATTATTCACTGGTCAGAACAAATGAAAAATACAAGCCCGACGGATACAAATCTGTTATGGTTAATACACGATTTAGTCTAAACTTTACTAAAATTGGGATTATTCATCGGTCGTATCTGATGAAAATTTTGAGTCTGAACCCGCAATGGTTAGTACACGATTTTGTTTGAATCTCCCTGTTAAAAAAGAATTCAAATGTCACAAGAGTTGAAAAACCCGAGTCGACGGCAGCAAATATGTGATTGTTAGTACACGATATTGTTCGAACTTTACTAAAATCAAGATTATTTTCTTATCCTAACATTTGAAATAAATGAGTCTGATGCTCCCAGATTCGTGATGGTTAGTACAAGTTATTTTCAAAACTTGACTAGCATCGAGATTATTCATCGGTCGAAACTGCTGACGATCCGAGTCCGACAACCCCAAATATGGGATGATTAGTAATGATATTGTTTGAACTTGACTAAAATCAAGATTATTCTCCGGTCGAAACTTTTGAAAATTCGAGCTCGACGATCACAACTGTATGATGGTTAGTACATGATATTGTCTGAACTTGACTAAAATCAAGATTATTCATCGGTAGCAACAATTGAAATATCTGAAAATGATGAGTCCAAATCCACGATTTAATCTAAACTTTACTAAATCGAGATTATTTATTGGTAGTAACAGTTGAAATATTTGAGCCCAACGACCCCAAATATGTGATGGTTGGTAAATGATATTGTCTAAACTTGACAACATTCGAGATTATTTACGGGTCAAAAGAAATGAATAATCAGAGCCCGACGGATCCAAATCTGTGATGGTTGTTGATATACTATTTAGTCTGAACTTTACTAAAATCAAGATTATTCATCGATCGTAACAGTTGAAAAATTCGAGCTCAACGGTCCTAAATTTGTGATGTTTATTACACGATATTTGCCTGACTTGACTAAATTTGGGATTATTCATCGGTCGTAATAAATGAAAAATCCGAGCCCGACGGATCTAAATCTGTGATGGTTAATACACAATTTTGTCTTAATTTTACTAAAATGAGATTATTTATCAGTTGTAACGGTTGAAAAATCCAAGTTTGACGGCTCCAAAACTCCTATGGCTAGTACACAATTTTGTCTGAACTTTGACTAAAATAAATATTTTTCACAGGTCACCAGAGTTGAAAAATCTGAGCCCAATGGCCGCAAATTCGTGATAGTTAGTATACGATATTTTTCAAACTTGACTAAAATAGAGATTATTCACCCGTCGTAGTAGTTGAAAATTTTGAGCCCGATGGTCCCAAATCTGTGATGGTTAGTACACGATATTGTCAGAACTTGACTGAAATCGTGATTATTCACCTGTCGAAATTGTTGAAAATCCAAGCCCGACATACTCAAATCGACGATGGTTGGTACATGATAATGTTTGAACTTGACTAAAAACGAGATTATTCACCGGTCGTATCAAATGAAAAATACAAGCCCGGCGGATCCAAATCTGTGATGGTTTAATAAGCAATTTAGTTCACAACTAAGCGCAACTTGAGTGGTTAGACGCTTCACTTCCATCCGGTAGGTCGGGAGTTCGAGTCATGTTAGAGGGAAAGTGGGGAACCACTATTAATCCTCTTTTAAGCAATTTAGTTTGAACTTTATTAAAAATTTAAAAAATCATAAGATTTGAAAAAATCTGGGCCCGACAGTAGCAAATTTGTGATGGCTAATACACGATATTGTTAGAACTTGACTAAAATCGAGATTATCACATGTCAAAACTATTGAGAATCCGAGCTCGATGACCCCAAATCGGTGATGGTTAAGTATATGATATTGTATGAAATTGACTAAAATCAAAATTATTTATCGGTCGGAAGAAATGAAAAATCTAAGTCCGAAAAATCCAAATCCGTGATGGTTAATATAATAAGCAATTTAGTTTGAACTTTATTAAAATTAAAAAAATTCACATGTCACAAGAATTGAAAAAAATTGAGCTCGACAGTAGCAAATTCGTGATGGTTAATACATGATATTGTTCGAACTTGGCTAAAATTGAGATTATTCACCAGTCGTAACAGTTGAAAACTTCGAGCTCAACGATCCAAAATTTGTGATGGTTAATGCACGATATTGTTAGAACTTAACTAAAATCGAGATTATCACATGTCAAAACCGTTGAAAATCTGAGCTCGATGACCTCAAATCGGTCATGGTTAAGTACATGATGTTGTATGACCTTGACTAAAATCAAAATTATTTACCGTTCGGAAGAAATGAAAAATCTAAGCCCGACAAATCTAAATCCGTGATGGTTAATAAGCAATTTAGTTTGAACTTTATTAAGATTAAAAAAATTCACATGTCACAAGAATTGAAAAAATCTGAGCCCAACAGTAGCAAATTCGTGATGGTTAATGCATGATATTTTTCGAACTTGGCTAAAATTGAGACTATTCACCAGTCGTAACAATTGAAAACTTCGAGCTCAATGGTCCAAAATTTATGATGGTTAGTTTCACGATATTGTTAGAACTTGACTAAAATCGAGATTATCACCTGTCGAAACTGTTGAAAATCTGAGCTCGACGACCCCAAATCGGTGAAGGTTAAGTACATGATATTGTATGAACTTGACTAAATCTAAATTATTTATCGTTCTGAAGAAATGAAAAATCTAAGCTCGACGAATCCAATTCGTGGTGGGTAATACACGATTTAGTCTGAATTTTACTAAAATCGAGATTATTCATCGGTCGTCGTAACAGTTTGAAAAATTCAATTCTGGGGGCTCCGAATCCGTGATGGTTAGTACACGAATTTGTTTAAAATCACAAAAGATTCACAGGTCAAGAGAGTTGAAAAATCCGAGCCCGAATGCCGCAAATCTGTGATGAGTAATACACGATATTGTTCGAACTTGACTGCAATCGAGATTATTCACCGATCATAACAATTAAAAAATCTGAGGCCGATGGTCTCAAATCAGTGATGGTTAGTAATGATATTGTCAGAACTTAACTAAAATCGAGATTATTCACCTATCGAAACTGTTGAAAATCCAAGTTTGGTGGCCCCAAATCTTTAATGGTTAGTACATAATATTTTTTGAGCTATTCTAAAATCGAGATTATTCACCGGTCAAAAGAAATGAAAAATCTGATCCCAACGAATCCAAATACATAGTGGTTAATACACGATTTAGTCTGAACTTTACAAAAATCGAGATTATTCATAGATCGTAATAGTTGAAAAATTAAAGTCTGACAGCTCTGAATCAGTGGTTTTATTACACAATTTTGTTTGAACTTAGCTAAAATAAATATTTTTCACAGGTAACGAGAGTTGAAAAATCTGAACCCGACGACCCAAATCTGTGATGGTTGTTAGTATACGATATTGTCCGGACATGACTAAAATCGAGATTATTCACCTGTCGTAACAGTTGAAAAATATGAGTAAAACTTGACTAAAACCGAGATTATTAACTGGTCGAAACTATTGGAAATCGAGCCCGACATCCCTAAAATTGTGATGGTTGACGTACATGATATTGTCTAAACTTGACTAAAACTAATATTATTCACCAGTCGGGAAAAATGAAAAATACGAGGTCACCGGATCAAATATGTGTTGGTTATTAAGCGATTTAAGTTTGAACTTTACTAAAAAAAAAAAAATCACAGGTCACAAGAGTTGAAAAATCTGAGTCCGACAGCCGCAAATTCGTAATGATTAGTACACAATATTATTCGAATTTGATAAAAATCGAGATTATTCACCGATCGTAACAGTTGAAAGATTCGAGCTCGATGGTCTCAAATATGTAATGGTTAGTACAATATTGCCTAACGACTTCACGGCCGTTTTCTTTATGCTAAAATTGAGATCTTAAAGTGACAATGGGTACTTAAGTTAGGCTCATACTTATATACCATCTAATCTTCTCAAACAATTTGGTTGACAGTTTCCCACTTTATAGAAATAAATTGGTCCTTAGTAACTTGTCAGCTTAATAATAACATCAGTTCTGCAAGAACAAAGATCATAGTCTTAGAAGCAAAAGGCCAACGTATTCTTATCATATTAACCTATACCTGCAAACGGATATAAACGAATACGGAATTATCTATTCCGAATCCATATATGTTTTTAATTTTTTCTACCGAATCCGTATCCGTATCTTAATGGATCCATAATATGTATTACCAAATCCTCTGATTTGGATCCGAATACGAATATGGTAAAATCCATTTCAAAAAGTCCAATCCTCATAGTTTTTACTTTTCTATTTTGGCTGATTAAAAACATACATGTTTAATCTAACAATCTTACCTATCAAATGCCACTTCACCCCAATTATACCATAATTCACAAATAATTCAACGAAATAGAATACAATCCATAATTATATTATTGTTCAAAGTTCAAAATTCAAATAAAAATAAATAACCAGAATCTCGATATCATTTCAATATAAATATTCAGAAGCCTCCTCAAAATAAAATAAATAACGCTTGAATAACTATGAATCCTCAAAACAAATCTAACTAAACCACTTGGACAAAATGAACTAGGTAAAATTTTCTGCTACAATTCTTTCCTTGAACTTGTAAAGATTATCCTATATATAGTTTGATATTATTGACCTTAATGAGACATAATATTTAGAATCGAAAAGTGTATATATATATATATATATATATATATATATATATATATATATATAAATAACTGGGAATCTCGATATAAATATTCATTTCAATATAAATATTCGTAGTCCTCCTCAAAATAAAATAAATAACGCTTGAATAACTATGAATCCTCAAAACAAATCTAACTAAACCACTTGGACAAAATGAACTAGGTAATATATACATATATATATATATATATATATATATATATATATATATATATATATATATATATATATATATATACTGAAACAGTTAAGAGTCTAACGGATACAATTTTTTATATTTCAGATCCGTAACCGTTTTATTACTCTTATACGGATTCGAATTCGGATATATGGGTATGGAGTACTTACCAAATCCTAAAAAAAAAATTCGAATTCGAGTCGGATACGGATAAAAATCCGGCCCGTTTGCAGGCCTATATGAACCCATATGGTACTCTTTCCGTCCAAAATTGAATATCCCGTTTTCTATTCATCTTGTATAGGAAATGGAATATTCAATCCGGACGGAGGGTGCACATACCATACCATATATAGCAAAACCAGTATTAGTAATCTGGCATTGAGAATTTGAAGTTTGTATTAAACTGATATTCCAAAAAAGAGGAGCAAGGAAAACACATCCAAATAATTACATCCAACTATATAGTTCATGGCTTCTCTGGTACTCAATTACCAGGGGCCAATTTATTCAGGTAATTACCAAAGGCAGATCTTCCTTTCCTTTTTCTTCGAATATTCCCGAGAAATCAGGGGCTAAATCATGTACTATATATGCTGAGATGTTTTGCCAATGTATAGTCCCAAGTATGCAAAATAGCTCAAGGATCAAAGGTCATGTTCTCTGCTTCCTTTCTCGCGGATTCAAAGAGCACGGAAGATAGATATCGCTCTCCAAAGCTAGGGAAAACCACCTGAGGAATAGTTGAGATGAAATTAGAGGCACCAAAATGAAAATAATTTAGGAAAGAAATTGTGCATCCCCTCCTTAGGATTATGTGCGAGTGAAAAAGGACAAAAGACAGTAGTCTCCATAGCTCACGGCTTGGAAAAGCCGCACATAATCAGTATATGAGCATGTCCATCTAGGTTTGGATTAACGGTTAGAGACTTGTGACAATTAGTTTGCCAGCATTTTCAGGGGGCAATCTTGATTGCAGCGGCAGCAGCAGCACCAGATGATATTCCGGTCTAACAAAATTTCGCAATCAGGATATTTAGTAGTAGGTAGAATGAAAGGAACACGTAACAAGCAACGATAAATTAGTTGAGCAAAGAACCGAAAGAAGTAACAGAATCGGGTCCCCTTAAGAACTGTATTAAATTTAGAATCATGAACATACTAGCAATCCTTCTTTCAGGGCAAGCTGCTTTGCTGTTTCAATGGCTTCATCGCTTGAAACCTGGCATTAGACGGCAGATCTGGATCAATAATCACAACTCCAAGCATGCGCGAGTTAAGTATTACTAAGAGAGAATGCAGAGTGCAAATATTTACTTGAATAACTTCATCGATTAGGGGAACATCCAAAACACCAGGAATGAAACCAGCACCAATTCCCTGGATCTTGTGTGGACCTAGGCATCATAAAAAGGCTTGGTTTAGATCCAAATTAAGAGTTTCAGTCTTCAATAAAAGTACGAGAGATCGAGAGTGGTCGTAAAACAAAATTCTTCAAAATGTTTTAAAATCAAGAAAATTTATTTCATCAACAACTAGGAAGCAAAAAGATGCAAAATGAAAATAAGAAAGACAAACCCGGGAATAGATGGAAAAAAGTAAATAATTGATCCGCGATTGGCAAACCACCAAAAAGGGTGGGGGTGGGGGGAGAGAGCCTTTCTCTTTCATTAAGCATTACATGAATGTATGCTTCAAAAAGTGAACAAAAAATAATGTCCAAAAATATTTTTTAGACACCGAAAACAGTAATTCGAAGTTCAACGCTTAAGGCTTACTTTCTAGACAAGTCGGTTCTAAAACCACAGACACCAGAAAGAGGTGTAAAGATTGAAGTAGAGAAAATTGCCATTCTTTCGAGTAAGCAGAAAAAGAATGCATGCTCTCAGTAAGATATGGCAAGAAAGCGTTTCAAGGAGGAGAAAAGAAAATGAAAAGAGCAGTCTGGCCCACGTCAAATTGCACACAGAACACCCAGCAGATAAACATATAATGCTGTGAGATGTTCTCATGCGTGGTTTTTTATATGAATGTGTTTATTGGTTGTGCATACCAATGATGCCGAGGAAACAAGAGCGTCAGAAAACACGTAATTCCTGGGGGCTCAACAATTTTAGAACAAAGAATACTCAAGATAGGATAGCTCACCAGGCTTTCCTCCTGATAGGATAGCACTTTCAACTGGTTCCACACCATACAGCTACGATACAAAGCAACAAATCAGAACGCAAAAAGTAGGTATAAAATCTAAACTGAAAGAAAATTCCAACATTACAAAGTTTTTTTTTTCTTTTCAATTCCATTGCATTTTGAAATGGTTGCTCACCTTTACATCAGGATTCTGCTCTTTAAGGAATTTCCCAGCTCCTGTTATTGTACCCCCAGTACCGATTCCAGAAACAAAAGCATCAACTTTCCCGTTCGATGATTTCCAGATCTCGGGTCCAGTGGTTTCATAATGTATCTACACGCCCAATTGCAGGATAGCTTAATAGATAAGACCATCAGCAAAAACAACAAACTTCGAGGCACAATCGGTACCTTTGGGTTTGCGGGGTTCTCAAACTGCTGAAGAATGTAGGAATTTGGTGTATTGTCCCTTATTTCCTCAGCCTTCTGAACGGCGCCTTTCATTCCCTTAGCAGGGTCAGTAAGAACCAATTCAGCACCGAAAGCACGGAGGATTATTCTTCTCTCAAGACTCATTGAAGCAGGCATTGTAATGATAAGCTTGTAACCCTTAGCTGCCGCCATAAATGCCAAGCCTATTCCAGTGTTCCCACTAGTCGCTTCAATCAATACACTCTTCAGAAATAGGAAAACCCACAATCAGATTTTATTTAACAAACACGATTATCACAGAAGTTTCTAATATAATTATGAACAGATAGCTAGGGACCGCTATATAAAACACCAACCTCCCCAGGCTTGATAAGTCCTTGAGCCTCAGCATCTGCAATCATACTATAGCCAATCCTGCAGAGAAAGGACAAGTTATGGAACGACACATTCATAACTAAGACATTCAAAAAACAAAGAAAGCCCGTAATCAGGACAGCTAAAGAAACACAATATCTCCACAAAGAATTACAAAAGATATAGCAAGAAATACCTATCCTTAACACTAGAACAGGGTTCCATCATTTCCAGCTTGGCTGCGACACGAGCAACGCATCCATCCACAATATTGTTCAAATATACCAGCGGAGTGTTACCAATCAACTGTAAATCAATGCCAAATATCAAAATTGAATCTTTCTCTGAACCCGGTATGAAAATCCAGTTAGAAAGTAATCAGTAGATAATTATCACAAAGACTTACTTCGGTAACATCCTTAGCAATACCACTCCTTCCCTCTGCCATACTCCCCAACTAAAATTGCAATCCTGCAATCAAACAAATTGAAAACCCACCTGGATTTTAGATCAATGTCTTAAAAATCCCACCTTATCACAGCAATCATCCAATGATTAGCAACCAATTTATACAAATATAAGGTAGAAAAACCCTATCCCAATTGAAAATGGTTGAATAATGTATACTATTATTAGATCAAATAATAGCTTTCTCTTTTAAAATTCCATCTTCTTTATCAATCATGGACTTAACAACTACAAGAATTGGCCCCAAAACTTTATCACTAAAAAATCAGAATTGCATATTAGAATAAACCAAGAAATTAAGAAAAAGAATCAAACTTTTTTCACCAACTACAACTGAAAATGATTGAGAAACCAAAATCCTTATCTTCCACAAAAGGGTAATAATCAAATGTATTGCATTTTGTCATGTCCCAGCCAATATATCACTCCCACACCACTAATAAGCCACAGACAAAAAGGCAATTCAGTCGGCCTAAGCCCCAAAACAATCAGTAATAGCAAAACAGGGATATTATACTGACAATGCAACCCATTTCCAAGATCATTACAAGATAATATCTCTAACTGATTATCACTTCCAACTGACACTAACTACACCAGAGGACTTAATAAGAAAACAAACAGTAAAGCAAACCAACTCAAAGTATATATAGATATAAAATACTGAGTCAGGTCTCCACCATAATATCCATGAACATAGAAATAGGATCACTGTCCCCAGATCTATTCTATTGAACTGAAGCTGTAAAAAGACTAAGAAATCTAAGAGGGAAGAAAGCAAACTGAGAACACTGCAAGCTCAAATCCAATCCTGCAAGCAAGTCTTCAGCTCCTGGAAATCAAGGATGATTTCAGATCAGAACCAGAAATGGGAGAATAGAAAAGAAGATCAAAGATTGATCGAGGGGGAATGAACTTACAGGGAGAGAAAGGCTAGCAGCCAAAGGCTGATTTCTGGATAATTTTCTGGACGCCTTCTTCTCCAAACAACTTGCTATTTATAGTTAGGTCTTGGAATCCTCAATTCAATCTGAGCCCTCCAGCTCATACTCTCTGCTTTGCCTAAGGAATCCGCATGGTACCTTGGAGAATCTTCTCAGCCAATTAGAGGAAGGCTTTTGCTGTGAGTTTTTTTGCAGAAGTAGTGGAGCTTGCTGCTCTGCTGCTTTTAAAAGAGACAGCCACAGAAAAAGACAAGGAACCAAACTAGTTTAACTAATCTTCGACTAATAAATAAAACGACGCCGTTTAGGGTGTATTACTTTCCCCAATTTAAAGGTGCCCTAATTAAGAGTGCTGAATTTTCCCTCTTTTAGAATTAATTGTCCTTTCCAATTATGCCGGATATGACACATTTTAAGAAACCCAACAAGATTAGCAGAAAACAACAGCAAATTAATCAAGGAAAACAAGAATCAAGAAACAAAAATGAGGGCGTTGAAATTGACTACGACAAGATTGAAATGACCTCGTCCAAGGAACAAAAAACCTGAAATCTTGAATTTTGCGGCGTGGACATTGAATGAATTTATAGCAGAATTCATACGTTAATTACTACCCTCATTTTTTTTTTTTTTGATGAATAAAAGATTACCCGTTAATAATAAAATGGTCAGGGCCATTACAACCTGAAAAGTTCTCAAACTCTTTCTCTAATACAACAAAAGAGAGGAGTTGAGAAAGGAAAAAAGACAAACAAGACATAAAATAAAAGTTACACAAAGTAACAAAAAATAACCCACAACCCAAAAGGTGGGAAGCAAATAAAACTACTAATTTAACAAACAAACAAAAGATAGTCTTCTCCGCAGCATCTTCATCGCCATTTTCGAACTCCAGAGGCAAGCACTTGGTTTTAACCTCTTTCATAGACAGCGATTCAGAAGAACATGGGCTTATCAACGATCTAAAGAATCGCCTAGAAAAGAGGTGGAAACTCAAGAAAGGGCCCAGAAAAGAACTGGGTATCCATATCTTACCACCACTAACTAGCCGATCTAAGAAGATCGACAAAAGATCTCGCCCCCAAGTCTTGAATCTTGATGAAAAACGCATTAGGGAAGGTCCATCGATATTTGTGGCCAAAAGTAGGGGTGAGGATACCAAAAAAGGGTAGAGAATGGCTAGATCCAACCAAGAATGGTTGGATCTAGCCATGGAAACCAAGAAAAAGGGAAGCTTCAAGAGGAAGGGAAAAGGGGGAATTACTACCCTCATTATTGTCAAAACATTACATTATTTAATCAATTACAAAAATCCTCATGCTAAAATAGATAATTTAATTTGAGACAAATTAAAAAAATATATATACAGTTAATTTGAGATGAAGTGTACTATGTTGATAAGGACCGACCGGCTTCGAACAGGTCAGCTGACGATGAACATTCCCAAATAATGGGCCCTACGTGCAAAAAATGGTCGGGCCTATTGATATCCTGTAAGGAAAATAAATTTGGACAATGTTTCAATAGCAAATTGGCTCTACGGATTAAAAATTATTTTACTTTGGTAATTTTTGTCCAAAATTTATTTTTTTTACAAATCATAGTATCAAAACAATTTATATTTGGTGAAGTAGGTGCTTCCGTTCAAAATTTCGTTAGTCAGTTATTAATTAAATTTTGAATCTGGTTAATCTTAAAACTACCAAGAGTATTTTTTAGATTTTAGACATTAAATCCCCTCCAAACCCTCCCCTACCCAACGAAAAATTCTGATATAGACCTGGGCTATATGTGGGGTTGTGGACCACTTGGTCCACAATCAACCACATCACCTCTTTTGATTAAAAATAAATAAAAATTCTCATAAGGCCCCACCTGTTTTTATTATTTTAATCAAAACTGTGATGTGGCTGAATGTGGACCAAGTGGTCAATGGCCAAGTGGTAGGCACACCCCTACCCTACCCTACCCTACCCTACCCCCTTCTTCATTTCCCTCAACCATTTCCCAAAACTATTCTCTGAGGTCCCAAGACCTGTTTTCCCGGAAAAATTCAAGGTGGACCGGTCCTATGGGACATGGCCCACCTCCCCTCTCACATAAATTCCTGCAGGACCCACCTGTAAGATATTTTCAGGCGGGTCCTACATGAATTTATGTGAGAGGAGAGGTGGGCCACGTCCCAAAGGGTCGCCCCACCCCAGACACGCCCCTGTTTTCCCTCTCAAACTCATAGCAGGGGTAATCCAAGAAGGTCTCAATAGCCCACCATTCTTTTCTTGAGAGATTTTGGTTAGAGCTTTCCACATTATTGCAGTAACAACAGTAACTCTTGAAGGTTGAAAATTCTTGAATTAAGTTCTCAACTTTGAGATCAAACTTCCTTTAAAAGTGAACTTTTTAATACCAATTCTTGTACTACTAATTGGAGGTGAACTTGGATAAACACTTCCTATTTCATCTGTGGAAGAGAAACTTAAAGGGACATCAAAATTTGGGGGAAAACCCATTCTTGAACTATCTACTATTCTGCTTGTAGTAGTAGCCCATCCATTGATGAACTTAACTAAAGTAGAAGTATCTGCAATCTTATGAGAAACAGAAAATCCAATGGAAATTCCACCACATTTAAACAAACTAATTTGAATAGAAACTAATGGTTTTTCCACTAGATCAGACCCAGAAAATCTTTAGGCACAAATTAATCCAAGATCTCAACTTTTTCTCCAATTCCATCATTATCAAGAAATTCATCCAAGCCTTTATTTATTTCAGCTTCAGTATACTCAATTTCTTGGTCACTACAATCAATTAAAACCCATGATCTTCAAGATTAATTCTACCGGATAAAGGGTAGAACTTGGTCAACGTATCAGAAAGCGAGTTCTTGAACTGATTAAAGATCTCAGCTATTATGAGTTTTCCCATCTGCTATTATGATTGGGCGGCGGCGCAGGAAGGAGATGGCTGAGGGAGATGAAGAATGGGGTAGGCTAGGGTGTGCCTGAGAGAGTGGGGGTCGAGAGAGGGGGTCGGGTAGGGTAGGGTTTGGAGGGGGTTTAATGTCTAAAATCCCAAAAATACCTTTGATAGTTTTAAGATTGACCATATTCAAAATTTAATTAACAGTTAACTGACGGAATTTTGGACGGAATGACCCAACTCACCAAATATAAATTGTTTTGATAATATGATTTGTAAAATTGAACAAAAATCACCAAAGCAAAATAGTTTTTAGACCCGTGTAGCCAATTTGCCATGTTTCAATTGAATAAATTATGATAAATTTGTAATTAATTCGTTGAAAATTTGAAAAAGTTAAAAGAATGTGGTTTTTAGCCCGTTAATTTTAGCCATAAATCATTTTCTAATAAATTTTTTGGGATTTTTTATTGGATAATTATATTTTTTATGGATATTAGCCTTCAGTTTAGGATAGTTTTTTTTTTTTTTTTTGGTTTAAAGAGAAATATATAAAAGCAAATACTCCCTAGCCCGTAGTGATAGGGCAAAGTTGTTACAATAAGTCCTATCAAACGATACCTCATGTCCATATCCTGCCACTATAAGGCTAACAAAATGTTGAATATGGATTGAGGTATCTGAAATAGTCCTAGTACAAAAAGCCCCACGGGCATCCCCGCCACTAAGTGGCTAACAAATGAGGGTAAAGAGTCAAAAGTAAAATAAACAGAGGATGAAAGACGCCCTCCAGCTTTTGCAAGCCAATCAGCACATGCATTGGCTTCCCTGTAGATATGCGACATACTAAATTCCGGTATCAGTCATAGAAGTGCCCTGCAATCAAAAATAAGCGTAGATGAAGGGTGAGTACTAACATTAGCATTAGAAATAAGATCAATCACGACTTTAGCGTCTAACTCAATCGCTAGCTTCTGAGCATGAATATTGACAGCAAGTTTGAGGCCGTCTCTAAGAGCCCACAATTCGGCCGTATTATTAGTACAGGTACCCAAATTTTGGTAAAACCCCGAAATCCAGTGGCCATCGCTGTTTCTAATGAGTCCTCCTCCACCCCTACCCGGGTTACTTATAGACGAACCATCAACGTTAAGCTTGACCCATCCAATGGGTGGCTTAGTCCAAGAAACCGAGATAGTTCTTGATTGGCGAGTAGTCCTTGCATCCGCACCCAATGCATGAAATTCGGTGGATTTAATTATTGTGTCGAGAAATGGTGGTTTACCAACTTTTCCTGGAGAGAATAATTTATTGTTTCTATTAATCTATAATAACCAACATCCATAAGCGAAAATTGTCCCCCACGGTTAGGGCTGTTAACGAGCCGAACCGAGCCGGTTTTGGGCCAAATCGGTTCGGATCGTTAAGAAAACCGAATCGATCGTTAATCGGTTCGTTAGTCAACTGATTCGGTTGTTCAATTCGTAATCGGTTCGAAATAAAATCGTACAAAACCGGTTCGTTAATCAAACCGTATCAAATCGTGCAAAACCGGTTCGCTAATCGGATCGAAAATCGTAATTCGCATAAAATCGTAATTCGCATTAAATCGTAATTCGGTTCGTTAATCGGATCATACTATTACAAAACTAGGGCTGTTGGCGAACCGGTTAACTCGTAAATCGCTCGTTAATCGGTTCGCTAACTCGCTAAAATCGGTTAACTCGTAAATCGCTCGTTAATCGGTTCGTTAAAATCGGCTCGCTAAAATCGGTAGAATATTATTAACCGGTTTAACGAGCGATTTAAAACGATTTACGAGCCATTTTACCGAATCGTAACCGGTTTGTTAACGAGCCGAGCGAGTTAGCGAGCCGATTTTAATGAACCGATTAACGAGCGATTAGCGATTTAATCGGCTCGATAACAGCCCTACCCACGGTACATCATTGAAAATAGAGATAACTGTCGATTCAGCGCATCCCTTGAGCCAGACCTCAAAGTCAATTTCATGAAGGCCTTGACATTCTGCAATAGTTTAAGTCGCTGCCAGAGTTCTCGAGTTGGAGCACAGTCTTTGAGAAGGTGCTGAATAGATTCGGGAAAAGACCCGCATTGGGGCAAGCAGAGTCCACGGTGATGTGTTTCCTAAAGAGATGTTCTTTTGTAGCCAGCCTGTTGTGGAAACAAATCCATAAAAACATTTTTATTCTTTGATTGCAATTCACCTTCCAGATCCACTCCCATATTTTTCCCCCAATTTCTCCATCCCGGATATCTTCGTGAATGATCAAATGGGCGGCTTTTGAACTGAAATCACAATCACCCGTTTTTCTCCACACCCTCCGATCCTGCAAGTCTGAACGGTCTGATCTAGGTACACCTTTAATGTATTCTGCAATAGTGTTTGGAAGATCAATAGATAGAAGTCCAAGGTTCCAATTGCCAGTGTTGGTGTAAATAGCCTTAAGCCTAGCATCGTCTTCACTCCTATTAAGAGGCCCTGAGATGAGATATCTCAGAGGACCAAGGCCCGTCCAATCATCAAACCAAATCCTAATAGTGTTACCATCCCCCGGGATCCAGGATGAAGACTTATGAAAGAGATCTAAGCCCTGCTTGAGTGCCTTTAAATTGATGGAGCCTTGCCCCCTTTTAAGCTGAAGCAAAGATTGAGAGTCATCTTTGTAGTATTTTTCTTAAGCACCGCAGCCCAAGTATTAGCTTTATCTCTTGTTGCTCTCCAGTTTAGCTTTGCCAGACCCACTCTGTTAATGTGCATTGCTTTCCTTATCCCCAACCCTCCCAGTTTCTTAGGTTTAGCTACTCTGGCCCACTTAACAAGGTGAATTTTCTTTTTAATCGACGAGCTACCCCAAAGGAATGATCTGTTTTCCCTGTCAATTTTTTCACAAATCGAGGCCGGTATAGGTAAGCATTGGGAATAGTAAGATATAATTTGAGAAGAGGAAGTTTGAATGATGGTCCGTCTCCCTGCTAAGGATAGGGGATTAGCTTTCCAGCCTGAAAGTTTGTTTCTCACTTTATCCAAAATGAATTGGAAGTCCGAGTTCACTGGCCTTTTCTGGAACATGAGACTGAATTTTTTAGGATAGTTGGTTGTGATGTCAATGCTATATTAAGAACATGAGATTGAATTTTTTTGGTGGGATATCAATCAATTTTGTTACGATTGTGAGTATAATGCAAGAGTTTTAAGAATCATGCCTTACTGCTGAGTAAAAGTCGTTTAGTCGCTATGTGAATACTAAACGCCCAAAGAAAAGAGGATAAACAAAATATATCTTTTTTTGGATATTTTGAATAGCTTTTTTTTAACGAAAAAATTGGATATCATTACTGAATAAAAAAAAAAGTGTGGTAGAGGGATAATTCGAATGTCCTTGTGGGTGGTTCTAGTTTCTTCGTACTTTATCTTTTTTTTCTTTTGATTTATATGTTGTAAGGTCGAATATTGAAAGTTTGAGCAAAAGAAGAAAAATATTTATTAAGTTTGAAGAAAACAACAAAAATGCTATTAAAAAAGAAAGAAAATTGACTATACTATAAACTTCAATTCAAATGCACCCGTGTAATGAAACTACTAATGTCAAAGTAATGTCGCGCTTGTAGTGCTATAATAAAAGAACTTTAAACGGCATTCACCCAAACAAGAGTTAAGTACAACTCGAACTGAGCTCGAATTAGTCTTAGCCAAATGGTATATTCTCTAAGGAAGGAACTTTTCTCTCTCTTCTCTCTCCTCCCTGCGCTCTTGCTGTTCTTCCTGTTTTCTCTGCCTTTGGCCAGATTTGGCCATTGGCTCCGGCCAATGGTCAAATCTTGGTCCTTTTGGTTAGTTTTTCTAACTCTATTTTGTACCACACATCATATGAAACTTTTTTCTAAGTACTTTTCTTCAAGATTCAAGACACAGAGGTTAGATTTGTCTCAAATCTTCTCAGATCTAGACTGTTTTTCTCTGCTTCTAGGAGAAGTCATTCAACCCGGACTTGATCTGGGCCCTTTATCAGCTTTCTACATCTTCCCAAGGCAATTTGTAAGACAGTTGATACGCCCATGTTCCTACAAATTGTCGATTCTAAGGATGATGTTGACACTGATCTTCTCTTATATCTGTGGTTCAAGAATCCTGCTGAAGATGCTGCGAAGACGAAGATTATGTATTTGTTTTATTTTACTAGTTTTAATCTTAGTATCTCATACCCATCTAAGTTTCTTGGGTGTGGCTTTTATTCATTATCATGGTTTTCTAAACCATTGTATAACTTTTAATTTCTGTATTTTCAGAGTTTTCTTTAATTGTAATGGCCTCGGCTATTTGTGATTAATGAAAACAAAATTTATTCAGCAAAAAAAAATAAATAAATAAAAGAAAGAGAAAGCAACTAATGTAATTTCTTACTATCAATTCACCAATGGTTTACATGAAAGACAAATCTAACCCTCAATTCCCCTTTCAATAACCATAAAAAAACCTCATCCTTTCAAACACCATCCACCCCAAAACTATATCTCCTCCAAACTCTCCCCCAAAACCAACATGGCTACAACAACACTTCTTTGCAGCTTGCCACTGCTAATGATTAGAGGGGACGGGGATGTAATTCGAATGTGTTTTGAGCAGAGGTCAAATTGAGATAATATATTTGTACTTTATTAAGATTTGAAAAAAAAAATTGTGTGTTTTCTACTGATATTGTTCTGATTTGTATAAGAAACAAGATGATAATGACTTAACTTACATGAAAGTAATGGATTCCATGGATATGTGAGATTACAAGAGGATACTCCCAACCCTAGAAGCTTAATAGCTGCTGCTTCTTTACTCTGCTGGAACTGAAGATATGACCTTTACGGACTAGAAGAGTTCTGGTGTACTTCAACTACTTTAAAGAATCTTGAAGAGTTGTATTTTATGTCAACTACTTTAAAGGAGTGTGGAGAGTTTTAATATATGTCAGTTACCTTAAGCTAGCAGGTTTCTAGTTCTATAAATACTCTTTAATAGTCTTAGAAATTAATTAAGTCATTATTAGATTATTCTAGGTTTTAATTTGTTATTGAATTTTTCTCTAGTATGAGCTAAATGTTTATTCTAAGGCCATGATGTAGCTAGATTAATTTTATATGTTATTCTCTTGATTTTGTTATTCGATTAGTGTTGTGGAATTAATTTCTTATTATTGTTCTTAATGCTTTTGTGTGATTAGCTACCACTCAAATTGTCTTTACATTAACTTGGAAGATTTGCGACAGCTGACCTTGTTAATTAGGTTAAATAATATGAACATAAATTTCATGCAAGATAGACATATACTTGTATGGTTTGTGCGATCTTTATGATTTCATATGTTTAATGCGTTTTTGTGGGTTAAAATCAACATGGACATATAGTTGGTTTATTCATGAGAATAGGTTTGATAAATCTTGAAAGAGGTTATTAGATATAATTGGAAATCGATCGATTAATGAAACTCACTTTAGAATAACATATCGTTAGGATAATATATTGGTTAATTTAGTGAATTCATGTGCCTTAGACTTTTATCACTCTTGTTTAAGTTATTTGTTTTATGTTAGTTAATTAATTTAGTTAAATTAAATCATCATCAACCATCGGTTTTATTTTACTTGCTTTTGATCATTGTAAAATTATTTACTTAGGAATTAATTAATCATTATTCTCTGTGGGATCGACCTTGACTACTACACATCGACCTAGTACACTTGCTAGTATAGATTTTGCGTATCAATATTGTTCTGATTTGTATAAGAAACAAGATGATAATGACTTAACTTACATGAAAGTAATGGATTCCATGGATATGTGAGATTACAAGAGGATACTCCCAACCCTAGAAGCTTAATAGCTGCTGCTTCTTTAGTCTGAGACCAATCGGCATTTGTGTATGTTTTATGGTCTGTGACTAATCCAGTTCGCTCAACTGTTGGACCCTTCTGAAGGGACGGATTTAAACAAGATCAAGTTTCACGCACAAGAAGGCGAGAGCTTGTTTAAGGAACGCTAAGTTCCTTCCACTTGAGCAAACTCTTATTGATGAAGCTATAGTTGTTGAATGTGGCACATTACAACAAACATTTAGATTTGAGGAACCAAATTGCCACTCATTCTTTGCTTAGGAAATGGTCCTTCAAAACCAAAGGTAAAGAGGGTACCAGGTGCTGCTAGGCTACTGCCTTCTTGAATCTTTGAGCAAGAGAATATTGGGAGTTGCTTGAACCCGAAACTGCAGCCGTTGAAGTTGGTTTTTCAGTCCCATCTTTGTGTAATCCACAATACTCGCTTCAGGCCAAACAAGCTGATTTCTGCTGCCAAATTTAATAGGCTCCCACCATCACCATTTGGATTAGCGACCATCTAAAGCATAGTAGTTGAAGATATCCGCAATGCGATAAGCTGAAACTGGTAGCGTCTTTACTTCATTAAACGTCTCCCATAATTATAATCAGAAAAATCCTGAACTTGCAACGAGGTTTTTGCTATAATTTTCAAGAGATGTATGAAGGGCAAACATCAAGCTTCTATCACCTGTGCCACAGAAATTTCTTCTCTACTACTCCGAACATTAGAGCTTGAATGGATGCATAAGTAACTGCAATCTATTTAAAATAACTGAACACAATTGTCCTTACTTTCTAGTAGACACGTTGAACTGAATGAACACAAAGCAGCCTTTTCTGTACTGGACGAATAACCTGGCTGCTAACAATTTTGTCACCACGCGTACAAAAAGGTAAGAACCCACAAAATGACGATCATAGAAGGATCTCCTTGAGTTTTCCCACACAATGCTGTTGAACTCACAAAGAGTATTGTCCTCCATCCCATGTAGCAAACTTTGATTATTCATATATGAACCAAATTAACACATTCTTCTGAACAAAAATTTCAAACCCGATAATCATGTCTGTCAACGTTTCTCTCGAGCTTTTGCTGGAAAAGACTACCTTTCTTCACTTTCCTTTGCTTAATTTTCACCTTAACATCAATACCATTATCAATGATGGATTGTAGTACAATCTGCAACTTCCCTTCCAATATCTCACCTTTCCTTGGTGTATAAACCACATTATGAATATCATCAGCCAAAGCCCTTTGAGCCAACACTTTACCAACAGCAGCACAAGTACTTCTGTTCTTAGTAGAACTAAGGTCAAACTTCATATCTTTAGAAATCGAATGCGCCACAGCAACAACCTTGCTAGTTCCCCGATGAATAACGCAGGCACGAACGGACCCTTTTGTTACATAAATATCTAAACAAAATGGTTGATGATATGGAGCAGTAAGCTGATTAAAAGTGGGAACCCTCAACTTCTTTCCATCTAAACAATCACCTCCACCAAATTGAAGCCCAGATATCAAAAGCTCATCCTTGTTAATAACCCCCTTAAATGAGTTAACTTTTCCAATTGGGAGTCCAGAATTATTATGATTAGGCTTCTTCTCCTTCTTGATTTCTTTATGCTCTTCCTTGTTCTTGATACCCTTTTCGTTTCGAGAAGCTGAAGAAGTCTGTTTTTCCTTTGGATCATTCTGGCTCTTTGAAGATTTTCTCCTGTGAAAATCAAACTTACACTCTTCATACTCTTTGGAATCCTTATCAAGCTTATAGAATAAATTTCCACGGACCCTCATATCCTCAATCTCATCAAAATCTGGGTCCGGGTTATTTGGAGGTTCATAATCATAACCCATCTGCCCATTAACATCTTCCTCCTCCTCTGCACTAAAGATCGGCTTTGCCGCCAACCCCACCAAGTCGTTGCCTTTCCAAACATCAGCCAAACCAGAAGACATTTGCCAGGTCTCATTATCAACAAGCTCAATCTTACAATCCTCCATACGATTTCTGTCAAGAAACAATGGTGAAAGATGAAGCCTTTTACCATAATTAACAAAAGAATCTCTCCTCTGATCGTCCTCTTTATCAGGAACGGGTGTAGATGCTCCAGAAGAAAATTTGCTCCTTGCCCATATAAGGATACGAGGATTTGGAAATGACTTCAAGGAGGTGGCCCTTCGGAATAGGAATGACATTTCGGTGATGAAGAGTTTCACCCTGGCTAATTCAATCGGCGATGATGAAGAATTCGACTTCCCGATATCAACCTCGGCTCGTTGGGTAATATCGTCGAACAGTTCGTGAGCATTCACAGAGATATGACAAGCAACCACGTCTAAGTCCTTATTCTGTTCACAAATTATCCTTTTTCGTTCTATATATTCTCTTCTCCCTTGTTTTATAAATGGAAACAGTCCGATGGTTCAAAGAGTAGTATGAAAATCACTAATTTTTTTTGTTACCCTTTGAACCTAGTATATGGACCTGAATTCACATTTCTACAAAGAAGATGTAAAACTGGAATCAATGTAAGAAAGATTGAGGGTGTACATAATTGTTTTTGATTAGTTGGATATTGTTCGTTTTTTCGAATCTCTTAAGTTTTGTGCAAGTTTCTCTCAACAAAAAAAAAAGATTTGTGCAAATTGAATTATTTATGATAATAGACGTGAAATTCTATCAAAAAAATTTAAAAAGTTACTATTTGCTAAGAAAATGTAAACTCAAATGAAAATTTGTGTTAGATTGTGCAAAAAATGGGGCACAAACCTAGGCAAATTGGTATAAATAATCCCTAAACAATTTATAAACCAGAGGTAGAGTCCCTAAAGATTTTTTTTTACTTTTTAAATCCTCAAACAATTTATGTTTGGTGTGTAAAGTCCTTCCGTCAAAATTTTTACAGTCAACATGAATTTATGGAAAAAAAGTTAGTCAAATAAAAATCTTGAAGGGGTAATTATGGTATTTTAGCACATCATCTTCTTCTTCAACCTCTACCCTACCCCTACCCATGACACAGCCTACCCCCACCGCGCCACCCTCCCAAAACAGCCCCCACCCCCAAAACAGCCCCTCTCCTTGGCTCCACCACCCCATCATTGCAACCCATAATTCTTCCACCCCACCTTACTTCCCTATCCGACAAAACCCACCACAATCCATACAAATTCGAGTAAATTGAGAACAATTTAAAATATAAGTATTAAATAATTACTTGGCCGGAGGTAAGGAATTTCTACGAGAGAGGACGGCGAAGAGACGAAGGCCAAGGCGCGCCAATAGTGAAGGACGAACAGCTCTCGTCGCGTGAGATACACGCGCAACGCTAATAATATGGTGGTGGCCGGAGATGAAGGGGATGGATGGTTGAGGGGTGGGGATTCGTCGGAAAAGAATGGGATGGGTTGGGGATTCGTCGGGAAGAAGGGGAAGAGAAAGGGCGTGGGGGGTGGAGATTGTGGGGATTCGTCGGGGAAGGGGGTGAAGGGTTGCGGGTTGGGGGTTGGGTAGGTTAATTTTAACGTCGGAAAAGAAGGAGATGGGTTGGGGATTCGTCGGGAAGAAGGGGAAGGGGAAGAGAAAGGGCGTGGGGGTGGGGGTGGGGATTGTGGGGATTCGCCGATGAAGGGGGTGAAGGGTTGCGGGGTGGGGTTGGGTAGGTTAATTTTAATGTGATGTACCATAAATGCCCTCTTGTAAATTCCATTGACCAATTCAATTTTTGAATATCACGGTTGACTAACAAAAAAATAGACGGTAGGACCTTACACACCAAATATAAATTGTTTGAGGGTTTTAAAAACAAAAAAAAAAGTTTCGGGACTCTATCTCAGGATTAAAATAGTTTGGGGACTATTTATACCAATATGCCCACAAACCTATGTGGTAGAATTTATGTAGAGGTAGCAAAATGAGCGGCCCAATTTTATCGTTTCGGTTCTTTTATTATTCGTATTGGATTGGCTTAGTTCAATAAGCTCATGGTCTAGGAGAGACACGAAAAATTATTGTGCCACTCGACTCGAGTGAATCAATAATTAATTTATAATATTTTACATATTTTAAAAGGGTGAATTTCATTTTGGTTCTTATAAATTGCTCGCAGTGACAAGTTCGTCCTTTAAATTTTATAAATGTCAACTTCCATACCAAGTGATATTGCAATCCGTAGAAGTTTTTGTATATATATTTTAGCAGTTTGATTCTAGTTTTATTATAATTGATTTTGAATTTCGTTTACGGGATTTCAATTTTCAATTGGTCTTTGTTAGCATAGAGTTAGTTAACAACTTAAGGACTTTTTTGAAACAACTTAAGGACCGAATTCGAATTGAATTTGGTAATTCGAATTCGGCTTGAATTCGGTAATTCGGTCACGACCGAATTCGAATTGATCGAATTTGGGACGAAATCGATTTGACTACTTTTGAATTCGGTCACCGAATTCGAATTGAATTTTTTAATAATTAAATATTCTTATTATATAATTAAATATTATATAATAAAAAAAAATTTGAACGCTAGAGGGCGGAACGCCAAAGGGGAAAGAACCAACCTCAAGGAGGAGAAGAGAATCCTAGAAGGGAGACAATTAAAGCTTACCCCATGCTTGGGGAGGGTATCGAACCCGAGACCTCTTGGTCACGGGCCAGCCAATGCCCCACTGGGCTATTGGACCTTTGATTAAATATTATATAATTAAATATATTATATAATAAAAAAATGTACCCTCCAATTTGGCCAATTTGGTCGAAACCGAATTCCGAATTCACCAATTTCGAATTCGGTCGGTTTTTTTAGGTAAGAAAAAACTGAATTCAAATTGCCGAATTGGCGAATTCGAATTCGGTGCTCACCCCTAATTTCTATGGATGATGTTGACATTTCTGAATTTACAAGGACGAACTTGACACTGGTAGCCATTTACAGGGACGAGGTTGACATTTAGAAAATTTCAAGGACTAACTTGACATTGCAAACCATTTATAGGGACCCAAATTGAAATTCACCCTATTTCAAAATGAAAAGAAGTTTACTTGTATTCAAAAGGAAAAGAAGTTTGCTTGTGGGAAATCTCAAAGTTGATTGGTTTCTTTTGTTGCAAAAAAACAAAAGATGCAAATATCAATCTAAGCTGACCCCTACTACAATGCTCGTGTTCTTCCTCTGCCATGAACACAAAGCCAAACAACTTCTTCAGCTAGCAGAATCACTTGTCAAACAAATATCAGAAAACTACAATCACAATCCCACTAGGTTTCTAAGCTTCAATTTGGAAGAAGAGAATGCTAAAGATTTCAATAAATGGCAATTAGTGAATTGCCGCGAAATCCTATTAGGTTTTTTAAGTTCGAGGTTAAGCATCTTCTTGTAATTACCTTTTTCACAACAGCCTAGTTTCAGTATTTTCATCAACATCAGAAATACAAGACCAGACCCTTGTCAAAGCTAGTAGCAGAATAAAAGGTCAGAGAATTAAGGATTAATACACACATAAAAGCTACCATTAAGGTTAGTGATTACAAACCATTTTAAAAGAGACATTCAGATTGGGTGGGTCATTGATATCAGTTGTCACCATTATCAGATTCTCCAGTCATGTCTATTAGTAGTAAGCTTGCTGGTAAGCCGGTGCCATTCCATTTCCATATCCTCCATATACCGGGTAGTTTACTGGAGCTCCTGGATATCCTTCTGGGGAATATGGATACGGGGGACTCCTGCTTCCATAGATGGCAGGTGGGGCGGGATATGCTGGTACACCAGCAGCAGGGTACTGAGTGTGCGAGGGAGACCTGACAAACGTGGGAGCTGCTGGGAAAGATGAGACGTAGGCATTTGTCAGACGGCCTGCCTTGGCAGGAGGCATCGGACCTACATTGCTGGCACGAGTACGTTTGTTAGCAGGAACTGCAACTGGCTTCCTTTTCTCGTTCTTGACCTTCTCCAGTTGTTCAAGACGCTTCTTCAGGTTTTCTGATGGGAATTCTGCCTCGAGTTTGTACTCTTCAATGCACTTAATAACAGCACGAAGTGCAGATTGTTCTTTCTTGGCAGCCAGATGCTGTGGAAGGCAGAAAATAATAACAATTAAATTGAATGTAAGAGGATTCCATAGTCCTGATTGTTCATGCCCATCAAGTAAATGATTTCTGATCTATACAGAAGAATGCCACACAGAAAACGACCCCTTCATCATAAGAGTGAATATTATGATTCCGGAAAGCGACGAATTTCCTATACGAAAATTTTCTTTTTCGTGAGATTTCCTTATAAATATCGTATCCCCCTCCCAAAAGAAAAATTCAGTAATAATTTCTCCTCATTAATGACAAATTCCTGGCTCCACCCCTGCACAAAGACCATGGACTGCATAGTTAAGGGCCAAAAGTTTTTACATATGGAAGCTATTTATTTCCAACGTAGCATCGTTACTCGCTTAGCCTTTTCTATGTTTTTGTTTCAGAAATTTGGGATGATATACCTCAGAATTAGATTTGGATGGAATCCTCGATATTTTGTTTGGTTTCAAAACACTAATGGGTTCAATAACTACATTCCAGCATTCTGGAAAGTCGCAAGATAACCTCCTGCGACACTAAAAAAAGTCGAAGAAAGCTAGAGAAAAGGATTTGAAAGAACAATATGGCCTCATCATCCTATAATTCCCATCACCGCCAATATGATCTACAACCATGTAAAGAGTATTTGAAAAATCTGGAACTGATGGTTCAAACCTGGATCGATTGATAAGAGAGATGGAAAAGAAAGTTGGGCAGAAGCGAGAATTTGGCGTGACAAAGAGATCTAGTGCATATGTGTCTGTTTTAGAAAGTATTAAGATGAGGCCATTTCTTTAGCATAAAATGCACATAGAACAACAATTTAGCCAGGTTGGTCATTCCCACTTCTATGTCCTCATGCCACCTATTTTCTAGTCCATTGCTTCTAGTCCCTTGCCAAAATATATATGGAATCAAACGGTCCTTTAGGTCAGACTAATATCTATCTAACCAAACAACCCTAATTTGCCAAGGACAATTAAACATTCATTTTCAAAATTGAAAAAAAAAAAAACCCACTCTTGTATATGATATATCTATGTAACCGAATTTTTGGAAAATAAGTTAATGCAAGGGTCAAAATGATACTTGAGTCTTATTTTTACTTATAAAAAGAGTATATAGATTTACGATGAAGATCAACAAAATAGAGAACCAGATGGAGTTCCACGCAAGTATGGCAAATGTTTGGCTTTTCTGAAGTAGAGAACATATAATTGTCCATTCAGCAAAGAAGATATCAGAGAATTAGATCTTGAGAAAGACCGCAAGGAAAGGAGTAACAGTAGGGAATAAGCACGTTCTGACACTAACTTGAAGGGGAACTCATTTATCAATTGAACGGCAAACATGAATATATATATATATATATATATATATATATATATATATATATATATATATATATATATATATATATAAAGGGTTCAATATTACCGCAGCGCGGCCAGAATTATCAGGATCCTCCATAATAGAACTACAAGCCTTCTTTGCATCCTTTAGAAAAGCTTTCAAGAGAGGGACAGGAGGGAACTTGTCCACAAGGCCAACTTCGTAAGTGAAGTGCACCGCATCAACTTGCTGGCCTCTGCTTATTAGCTCCTCAATCATATCTGGTAACAAGAGGGAAAAGCAAACTCAGCATTTCGAAAGATGTACTAAAATATCCACTAAATCCAAAATGAACCTAAAACATACACTCCAAGAAGAACGTGAACCACTTAGAAAATGTTCAATATGCAAAACATGTTGGGAGCAAAAAGATACTGTGACAATCCGAACAGAGAATGCAAAAGGAAGTCCTTAAACTGGCGTTATGAGCTAGGATTGGTAACTCTTTACCTGTTCCTAGCCACAGAAAACTCTAGTTAAATTCAGAAGAAACATAAAAGCAACATAGGTCATGCAAAGAGTAGATCTACACACATATGTTCACAAAACCCAATAAAAGCACCTTCAAGGGGTATGTCTGTGTCAAACCTTCTCCTTATGAGAAATTGTATGAGGAGATCCAAAGCAAGCATCTTTATCACCTCTCTAGTCAACTAAAACGCCAGCAAGACTTGTGAGTTGTGAGTTCAGTTTTTCCTGTTAGGTTATTGAGCCCGAGGTATTGAACAAACGCCCCACCCTGGTCGTCAACGTAAAATTGTAATCAGGGTTCGTCCCTTCTTATAAATAACCTACTTGTGTAACCTAAATATAGTATTTCAACATAGTAAATATCTTGTCTTGGTAGCGCCCCGAACGTAGTCAATTCCTTGACGAACAGAGTTAACAATTTCTTGTGTATTTCTTTATCGATCTCGTTTTCTCTCCGGTTATTGTTTTTTTATTTTCTAACCATTCCCAACTAAACTGATCTAAAACGTCCCCCTGTAAACACAAGACTAGCATAACTCCCTCTTTACTCAAAGCTAACATCTAATCACGTACTAGCAACATAAGAAAGCTCAAAACAAACCAAGAAATTCACCAAAACAAACCAAATAGGAAAGCAGAAAAGAAACAATCAAGAATACCAGGCATTTTAGCCCGAAGACCAAGTGAAATAGCTAGCTTAGGCATCTGTTTCCTCCAAGCAGAACCCACCACAAGCTTCCTGTACAAATCGACATCTTCTTCCTTAACAATCCCAAAAGTCACCAAATGCTGCAAGAAAGTATGAACATCAGGTGTTTTCACATTCTCAATTCCGCCTCTCTCCTCCAAACTCTTCTTCCATATATCAGCTATCTCCTCTGCTTTCTCCTTCACAGTCGGCGTAACAAGCATCCTCCTTTTCCCCAGCACTGGATCCACCATCACCGGAATCAATGATTCCAACAATAACACACAAGCCCACCCCAAATCATTGTTATTATTACAGCTATTTATCCTTTTATCCACCGGGAAAACATCAGAAATTACCTCCAAAACAAACTTAGGAGGATCAATACATTCACCTAAAGCTTTAGGAATTTCCTTCCTCAAAATCTCCAATTCCTTTTTCCGTACAATGATAAGCCCCCAAAATCCACCAACATCCATTCTAACACAGTGAGATTTCATCTTCAAGTACAATCCAAACGAATTATCAACTTCACCTCCAAATTTCCCGCCAATTTCATCCCCAATTTCCTTCGAAACGATTGATAAAGCTTCACCTTTAGATTTCTCCACTTTCTCTAGGGCAATTGAGATGGAATCAGAGAGAGTAGACTCACGCTCGCTGAGAATTTCCAGAGACTGCTTCGTCTGTGAGTCCAGAAACTGAAATTTAGCTTTCAGAGCTTCCGATTGCTTCTCGAGATTCTGTTCCAGTGAAGTGAAATGATCGGAGAGTTCTTTCCATAGAAGCGTACAGCTAGTCATCAATGAAGTCTGCCGCTGGAAATCATCGAAACTCGGCGGCGGCGGAGGAAAGGAGTGATCCAACTCGCCGGGGTCGGCGATTGAATCCATTGACTGAATTTTCTACTTCTGTAGTTTCTTCTGAGGTTAAAAAGGAGGCGAAATGAAACCCTAATTCATAGTTTGTAGTGAGAGAAAGTGGGAAAAAAAAGTAGAGACTAAAGAGGTTTCGGTTATAATACAGAACATATTTTTTAAAATACATAAGCAACACTATTTGAACATATATTATATGTTTTTTTTTTTTTTGAACGCCCGAGAGCGGAATCGCATGAACGGGAAGAGAACAACCCCATGAGCGGGGAGAGATCAACCCTAGAAGGGAGCCAACTTTTTAAAGCATACCGCATGTCGACGGAGTAGATTAACCCGGGGACCCAGGGCCAAGACTTCGCCCTACCTGGGCCACAACACTTGATGATAACATATATTACATGTTGGCATTTGTTAGATCTAATGCAATAATAATAATTATTGGATAAAAAAATTAGATCAGAGTATAAAATGAAAATAATTGTTAAAATTTAATGTGACATTATACCTTTTTTATCTAAATTTTTATACAATAATCATTACCTTGCAAAAAAAATGTATTCTTTCCTCATGAATATCTGTAATTAATCTACCATAGTTGTTTTAGCCTAATGAATACATGTAGATATGTAATGTCTGTCTTATGTATAATGTGCCTGAAAAATAATAACAAATGTATCTAAAAAAATTGAACTGTTAAAATATTTTATCTAAAGACTCAAAATGACTTAAATTGTTTAATATATTTTGAATTTTAATCGTTCTGCACATAAACGAAGCCAAAAATTTTTAGTTGGCTGAAAAACTATAACAGTATTTTAAATAAAATATAAAAATTATAAAAAAATATTATGACCGAATTTTAATAAATATTTCGAACTATATATAAAATTTATTATATCTAATAAAAATTTTTAAAAATTACCCCATCGCTCCCCTTGTTTTCATCCCTAATTCTGCATCGTAACCGGACTCGAGAGATAAAGTGAAGTTGAAGAAGAGAAGACGAGATGATGACGTGGGTGCCGGGCGAAGTTGACACGTGGGCCTTTGTCTGGAAAAAAGATGTCTCTGATGATGCTAACGTGCGCCAGAGGAGGGTAGGATTAAAAAGATGTGTATAGTTCAAGTAATCCTCCCGCGTGAAAATTCCGAAGTGAAATGAAAATTACGCCAAAAGTCTTTCTTTTTTCTTAGGCAATTTGGTGTGTTTACTTAGCAAAAAAAAATATTTGGTGTGTTTAGTTCATAAACAATTTATGATCAGAGATAAAGTTTCTAAATATTATTTTTGATGTTAAAATTTCCAAACAATTTACATACAAGGTTCTTCCATCCAAAAAATATTAGTCAACTGTTAATTTAAATTTTTTATCAAGTCAAAAGAAATATTTTAGGGTATAATCGATACATCACATTAAAATTACCCTTTCACCCATTTTTTTCATGCATTTGTTCTTGGAGTTGAGAAAAGAAGAGAAGGAAAGAGATAATGAGGGATGTTGAAGAGGGGGGTGGGGTGTCGGGGAAGAAGAACTGGGGTGGGGATGCATCAGGAGAACAAGGGATGTGGTGTAAAATACCATAATTACTCTTTTTACATTTTTTCTTTGACTCAAAAAAAATTCCAAAATTTATGTTGACCGTAACTTTTTAGATGTAAGGACTTTGCATACCAATGGTAAATTGTTTAGGGATTTTATTATCCATAATTAATCTGTAAGGACCTTGCATGCAATTTATAAATTTTTGGGGACTATATCGGCCAATTTGTTATTTTCTTAAGGAAAAAAAAAAAGCCAATTAGATGGTTACAACTTACAACTGAGAGTATACCTGTTTGTTTGGTTATTTATTGTTGATTTAATATAACAAAATTGGACAAAAATACTTCGGAGTAAATTGAGACAAAATTGTAAAAAATGAGCAAAGTCCTCACTGGTGGTTAAACTATTTCGGAATCAACATATGTAGCATCTGCAATGTTTGATTTTATTTTTGTAGTCTGCCTTCTAAATTTTTTAAACATGATATCAACTATCAGAGTAGAAATGTGAAACTAATCAGAGTAAAGTGATTCAAATTTCGGTTACTAAAGGAGTCAATTGTCACACACCGTAATCTGGAGGTGACTGGGCAGCGACTTGTTTGCTAATGAGACACCGAAACCTCATACGGAAATATTAAAATCCAAATAAACTTCAATACAATACTTAAAAAATCCCAAACTCTTGCATCATACAACAATTACTTCAATTACAAACTAGTTCTTACCTAAAAACATAACACGAGTATTCAACATTAAGGGGACTAAACTTGTTATTACAACATTATCAAATTGGTTCACTCTTCAGTCCAAGTATCATCATAAGTACCATCAATGACATAATATGCAAAAGAGAATAAGGGGTGACCAGCTAAACTAGGCAAATAAGGATCAACAACCATTGGGATGAAGCATCAAATAAGACACAAAACTCTTCCGGACTTTCCCAAATCGTTTGAAAATAGTGCATAACTTTACATGAACATAATAGACTTTAACAGATTTGAAACAACCTTTAAAACACTTGCAAATCACTTTACGAAACTTATAACGTACTTAACTTGGAAACGAAAATCCAAAACTGGACAAATTACCCTACGGACAGAAGACTCCGGTCGACCGGACGTCATCCGACTTAGAGGTCGTAGCCATGTCAAAAAGTCCAGACGATGCAGAGGTGAACTCGGTCGACCGAACCAGACCGGACGATGGAAATCTACCAAAAGAGGCAGTAACCCCAAAAAGTTTGGTATGGATGATGGAAAGGTTGTGCGGTCGATCGGACATGTTGCCCGCGATTCAGAACAGCCAATTCCATGTACAAAATAACAAACAAAACAGAAAATTTCTGAAATCCACTTTTTACCAACCCCAAAATGATATTTTTTGACCCACATGCACATACCAAATATGATCAAAACCAGAACAACAAAAGTTACTGCCACACCCCGTACCCGGGTGATGACCTAACAGCACCTCATATGCCAATGAGGCATAGAACCCATAACATAAATGATAAAATCCGTTATATCATACTAATAAAAGGACCCAATGTCTAACATGATTATCAGACTAAAGTATAAGTCTAACATCGAAAATAAAAGCAAAAATCCATACTAAGTGTTATTACATACTTAAAAGTTCAAATGGATAACTAGTTCAACGATTACATCATTATCATATTAGATCACTCGTCATAATCCTCATGTCAAGCTTCAACAAACACATCATCAGCTACCTCATCATATGCAAGTAAGGAAAAGTAAAGACATGAGCTATGAAGTCCGGTAAGCATAAACACCTTTTGGGATGAAACGCTATATAAGACACAAAATCGTTTTCCCGACTTCCCAAATCAGAGTGTGAAAACATGCAAAGTTTTACTTGACTTGAATAACTCAAATACACTTTAAAACCTCACAACATAACCTTTAGAAAACACCAAAAGAAATCAGAACAAAACATAACAGAAATCAATAATGACCAAAATACCCATTCAGACGACTAGACATGAAGTCTGGTCGACCGAACAAGATACAAGTCCAAAAGTCCGGACGATGTTCATAACATTCTGGTCGACCGATGGTCATTCGGAGCATCCTCGATCAATAGGTTTTTCACTCCCGGTCGACCGAGATTAGTCACCACTCATCCGCAAAACTCCAGTAGTTTGCTTTGGGTTATTGGTAAGGGTTGCGGTCGACCGACCAGGTCGTCCGGGGTACAAAACAACCAAAAACCAATGTAAGTTTGTGAAGGACAAATTCCAATCCCAAAATGAGTCATTTTAAACCAAATGCACATATCATAACAAGACCAAAACAAGAACAACAAAGTTATAAACCACACTCGTCGTATCCAACATCTATACATCGAAAATGTATCACAAGCACCATGTATTGCTCATACAAACATACACAACATTAGATTCTTCGAATATAGTTCACGCTATGACTCAACAAATCACACGACCGAACTCAGTCATCTATTCACAACTCTAAAGAAGTAAAACATTTCAAGGATTCAACACACAATAATGAATAATTCAACATTTCATCCAATGCGGAAAAACATGCTTTTAAATCCTTCCAACACAAATTTCATAACTCTAAAGTAAACATTTCATGAGTTTTATGTCAAAAAATACAAAGGTGAAGATCCTTATATGCAATTCTTAGCAAGCAAAATAAAACACATAAATCTAGAAAACTCAGCGGCCTTCCAACTTCAATTACTTCATACTGAGAAATCCCAATGCAGTATCGTCACTACTCACTCGTAGCACTTTCGATTATCTTCGAAGCGCACTAAAGAACGTCCAAAACGGAATTCATTTGCTAGTCTAATTATGCAAAACGCTCACATCACTCTTGTTTTTCTCAGGTTTCTCTCTCTTTGTCTTTTCCTTTCTTTTCTCTCTAACTTCTTTTCTTTCTTCTAGCCTCTCTCTTCTTTTCCACCCATGCCCAACAAGGAAACTATTCAAATAGTGTTCAAATAGTCCCTTATGTTTCTAGTTCAATTATTTAAGTCCCCAACTTACAAAGAACAACAAAGCCACCCTAAACAAATTAACACAACAATTACCATGTAATGGACATGTAACACATAAAATCAATTAACATGCTTTTCATTTAAATTGAAAAAGTTCAGGTCATCACAGTTATAAACCATACTCTTCATATCTTAACATTTATACATCAGAATTGTGCTACGCGCACCATGATTTACTCATAACCGATCAGACGGATATGCTGATTGTCAGACACTAAGAGTGTGGTTCAAGTTATGACACATAAATCCCACAATCGAGCTCAATATTCTAAATCCAACTCTACAACAAACTACTAAGGATCCACCCAACATTTTGCCAAAGACAGGAAAGGCCCAGACTGATATAACACATGAGTTCAGAATAACCCCCTGAACAAACGGGTCCAAACTGATATGTGTCTAAGGAATCATTCAGTTATGTCATCGCCCACCGTAGTGAACTCCACAACGACCGTTAGCAGCCCATAATTATCGCCAACTAGGGAAGGCACAGACGGATATAAACTTAACATCGCGAACTCCCGGGTTCAACGAAACATACAAACTAAAGTAATTGAATTATTCACACTAAAAGTCGTTCTTAGACAAGAGCTCGATATTGGGGAGACATGACCAACATATAGCAATTACGACAACATCAAAACAGCGACATTGGAACATTAAAACGAGTGACAAGAACAAGTAAACATAGATCATACACAATTAGACTCGACGATCCACCATACAAGAATGCAAATACAATTAAATACTTCATCCATTTTCAAATGCAGTAAATCATATGCAACATCATTTAAACAAAACCATAACTATGAAATACACAATTCATGCTTTTTAGAAAAGAAAACAAATGTGAAGATCTTTACCTCAAAAACTTAAAGTCAATATCTATGAAGAATGCAAATCACCAAAGTGCCGAAAACATCATACTTTCGATGCCAATTACTTTCTAATGGAATGTCAAAACGATAATCCTACCAAAACGTAGCTCTTTTAGTCCTCTTTCTAACTCCGCTGAAATCACTCCGATCCGACACCGTTTACTATCTCAATTATCAAATCTCTCACAACCGCTCAGTTATGCCAACCTTTTATGTTCGTTCTTCTTTCCCCATTTTTCTTTTGTAACTCCTTCCCTTAATTCTTCAGTCATAACTCCCACCAACTCCCCATTTAAATCTCTTACAAATAAGTCCTCCAACTTCTTAACTTCCATACTTAAGTCCCTCAACTAACTAACTCATCAAATACGCCATTTAACATAAATAATCCAACATGTAACATATAAAACATGTTACAACAAATAAATCACACAAAATTAATTACAAAACATTCAAACACATAAGTAGAAAAATTAACACGTAAGTAGAAAAATTTCCGGATATCACATCAATACCACTCACTATAAGCTTGGTGGTTAAAAAATAAGTAAAAATGTAACTTTCAATCCATATTTGCAAGAAGACTAGTGAATGCCTTTTTACACTTTTCTTTTTTCTTTTTTCTTTTTTTTTCTTCTTCACCAAGTTCAAGTAAGTAATTCTTTAAAGATCTTTTAAATCCACACATATTTTTATTAAAAAACAGGCTTTATTTTAAAACAATTTAAAATTGAAAGTAAATATTCTGAGAAAGTATTTCATTTCTCATTTACAATCACAACTCCACCTACATTCCAACCAACATTGTTAATATTTCACTTACCTCATAATAATTTACACTCTCTTCTCTTTTGTTTAATGAATATTAAAGATACTATTTGTTTAAGGTATCATTTGTCACACCAGGGGTCCATAAAAACAAATTGCATGTCAAATTGACATTGTTTTTAATTAATTGGCTGCTCAATGACAAAAGAAACATAATTGTCATTTTCTTCATAAGCAAAAGTCTCTTTTGTGAAGCTTGATTTTTTTTTTTGCCTTCAAAGTACCTCTCTCCCAAAAGATTAATAGCAGTTTACCACTTCATTTTCAATATTACTCGAACATTCGACCTATTGGTTGAAAAATAAAACGTCTTACCAATTGAGGTTATTTTCATGAGTATAATGTGTTATTATTACACATGCTATTTTATTAATCCTTCACAATATATTTCTTTTTTCATAAATTATGAGGATTTTGTTTGTAACAAATTAATAACATATACTATTGAAGAGAAAGTTCTCTTACACATATAAGTTGAAAATCAAACACAAAAACAATATATTAAAATAACATATACAGTTACAATATGTTAAAATAAAAATATTAGGTCCTAATTTACTATACATGCAACAAATCTAGAGAATATCTTTTATAAAAGTAGAAGTATTCTTGATATTTTATGGTCTTTGTGACAATAATGAAGGAAGTTTGGATTCCGTTTATGACCCTCATGTATTTTTTTATTGGTACAATATTAACTCAAAATTCTCGTTGAAAATAAATTATTTTAGTTACTTCAAAATCACTATTATTCTAGTTAAAATAACTATTTTTTTTTATCTAAATTCAATCATCAAATCAATAATGAATTAACATGGTAAAAAAAACATGTATCAGCATTCTACCTTAGTCGAAGGGAATGGAGCCTTAGAGCCAAGCAAGTGCAAGTTTGTAAAGCTAGGGTGTTTTTTTTTTAACACGTGCTGCTATATTAATAAACGTTTAATTTGTATAATTAGAGCATTAAAGTTTTATTTAAATAAATAATTATTTTGTAATCGCTAAATAAAAAATTAATAGTCGAGATAGGGTTAATATACTTAAGAAAGTGAATTTCAACAACGTAATCGGATCAGATAAAAACAATGACGTGAGGTGAGGATAGATGGTGTTTGGATAATGAGATTAGGATAGGGAGGAAAGCTTTCCCGGAAACCGAAGAGGAAAAGAAAAAGGTGGAAAAGCCTGAGAAAGGGATGATTGGTGGTGGCCCAACCCACTGACCACCACATGGTTGTAGTCAGGTAAAGTAAGGACATTGCCGGCCTTGTGCCTTAAATGGTGCGGAATTTATCATCGTTTGTCGAATTAAAATTTTGATGGTAAATATTTATTTAAAATGAAACACTTATCTTGATTTACGACACTTATCATGTAAAATATTTATTCTGAGCCCAAGACAACTGTCCTCATGCGATATGTATATGCAAAAAATTTATTGTTCTGCATAGGATTCAGACGGTATATCAGGACACGCGGGACACGCTCTCAGTCGTCGGATAAGATTTTTTAACTGTTCAGATCTGGAGAGAGAAATTTTTTTTTAAGTCCAACCGCAATTTTTCTCTCTCTAAATCTGTACCGTTCAAAATCTCATTCGAGACTGAGATCATTCCGCACGTGCAGAATTTTGATTGTTCCGCACAGGAGCCGGACTGAGAATAAGGGTTGCATCGAATAAAATTATTAGATTATTTTCCTCAACCAAAAAAAATAAAAGAAAAAAGATTGTCACACTAATTTCCACAGACTACCTCATATGACTTTTCATCATAATTCACTCCCAACTTCAACTTTCAACATCTTGCTCAAGGGCAAAAAATTCCCGTTCCCTATTCCTATCCTTATTACTGTCCCCAATTAATTATAATTTATCGTGTGTATATATAATTGAAAAAAATATTTATATAGTAAATTCTAATTAATTGGGGACAGGTATGAAGATAGAAATTGGGACAGAAAATTTTCACCCTTGCTCAACAAAAGGCCTTAACTCATTCAGCCACACTTTTTAATTTTCAAGAATTTGTCCATAATGAGATTATGGGGTTTTTTTTGGGATGAATAATGAGATTATGAGTTCAAGTCATATAAAATTGATTTGATATTGCAATATCAGAAAGATTGTCTTTGCAATATAAATTCCTAATTAATTAGTTGGATTTGTACCTGCTTATGTTCAAACAAAACTTCAACATCTTGCTAAACCAAAAAAAAACTGAGCAGTTCAATGACTGTATCAAAAAGATTAAAAAAATTGCCAGGTGTGGGAGTACTGCCAATGCCATGGTGCAGTTAATAAGTGAATGCATCTGTGAATGGACTGAGTGAATATATATATATCAACAAGGGTGATGATCAAGTGGTTCCAAGTTTACTCCCAAGCAGGGGCGGAGCATAAGAAGAGCAGGGAGGCCAATTTTTTATATACTAGGTATATATATCCAACGGTTCAATATATACTACGGCCCCCCAAGAATTTTCAATTTTTTCTACGGCCCCCCTAAACTTCAATCCTGGCTCCGCCACTGCTCTCAAGTGGTTTGATAAAACCGATATTATGAGTTCGAATCTTAGCTGCTGATGCTGGCTTTTAGGAGGTGTTGATCACCAACATTTGCACCTTCTTTTATATATTATTTTTAGTTGCTTGATTCTACAGTAGTATAGAAGTCATGGTGTCAATAATTACATCTGACGGCAAATATATATTATTTTTAGTTGCTTGATTCTTTTTTTTTTATAACAATTAGTTGCTTGAAGTCATGGTGTCAATAATTACATCTGAAGGTAATTTGTCAGCATGGATGAGGATGGATGAAACAACATTTTGAATTTGAAGTCACATCGTTTGTTATGTCCAATCAAATTTCTTAAAATGTGAGCAATTAAGATGGATTTTAGACCGTTAATGCGCTTATGATATTTTAAATTGTCGACTCCTAAAGGATGTAGTAACTGACCGTTTCATACTCTTGTGCTTCAAGAACCGCGATTAAGTTATTGCGTAGAAGAAGAAGATTCATTGAGAGGCATTAATTCTTATCACTTTATCAAGATCTTATTGGCTTCAAAACTTAATTAAAGCTTGCGGCATATCTTGAGAAAATTCTAATATAGATCTGGCCTACCACTTGATCCAGAATTAATCAGATCACCTCTTTTGATTAAAAAAAAAAATTCTCATAAGGCCCCCACCTGTTTTTATTATTTTAATCAAAACTGTGATGTGACTGAATGTGGACCAAGTGATTCATGACCAAGTGGTAAGCCAGATGCATATCAGAATTATTCCATATCTTGACCTTAGAATGTGAAAGTTTCCCATTACCTAAACTTATTTTTAAATAAAAAAGAAGAAAATAATACTGACTCCATTTTATAATAAATGTTTTTTTAACTTTTCTATCTCTTTCCAAAATACAAATCTTTTTTTCAATTTGTAAAGATGTTTCCCCCCACTGAATTTACCCCTTGGTGTTTTAAGAATAAACCAAAACATTTAAGGGTTTAATAGTAAAAATATATGTTATCCCAGCTTTAATATGTGTTAAACTAGGTAGGATTACTTCTATTATAAAACGGAGAGAGTAATATTGATATTCGATCATAGTCGTACAAGTGCATATTCTAGAGGTTAGATTAGATAGGATTGTCACCAATCAATCAATAAAGGTGGAAGGGACTATTTGGGTGGCCATTATCTTCTCCACGTGAACGAATTGGAAATATTCTTTTGGTATTCACTATTTGGCAACAATATAACAAGTCCGCTTCTATGCGGAACAGCTAAAATTTCGCACGTGCGAAACAATCCCAGTCATTGGATGAAATTTTGAACGGTCCAGATCTGAAGAGAGAAAAATTACAGCTGACTTAAAAATAAAAAATAAAAAATCTCTCTAGATCTGGACCATTAAAATATCTCATCCGACGGTTGGGAGCGTATCCCGCACCGTACGAACAAAAGCTGTCCTGCATAGGAGCCGGGAGCCAATATAACAAGTCAAAATGTCCATGCAATTATTTGTGTACTAATGAAAAAAGGGACTGGTTCAATGTAATCAAGACAAAGCTTCATTAACTCAAAACAAAATTTTCACACCGATCCGACTACTTATCTTGCAAATAATTCACATTTTTAGAAACTCGGGACAAAATTTTCAAACAGAACACTATCCCATCTTACCCTTAATTTGCGAATGACACGTGACATTCTGTCTCAAGTTATTAAAATACAAGTGAAAGAATATGTAAAATCGCGAGAAAGATATACATCTATTTAATTAAGACGAGAAAACTAACGAGACAATCTTTTTACAAACAATTCACCCCTTAAAAGGTTTCCAATTAAACTGTTCCTAAACAGGGGCTCTAATGAGACAAATAGTCTTGAATTGCAAAGTATAACATCATTTTCCATCATATCTTTATTTAGGATTGCTTAATAAATGTGGTTAGGACTATTACTTCTACATAGATGGGGACATCCCAACAAGAAGGTACCAATTTTGGCAATGCAAAAACCTTATTGGTTAATGCATTAATTCCATCTTCAACCAATCAAGTCAATTTAAGAGGATGTTGTAATAGTGGGGTAAAAAACTTTCTACTGGTGCAGTCCCAGTGGGTACTAAGAGGGAAAATCCACACAAATTACCAATCCCTGCAGTTGTATATAGGAGCCTGTGTAGAACCCACATAACATTTACGAGAAAGTTACTCACTGAGACAACTCTATGCCCGACTTTACCCGGGTGGGGCTGATTGCCCATTTAATCAATCACCAATGAGTAAAATGTCATCAACTCCTAAACCTAATAAGCAAAAGCTTATGAAGGAAAATGAGAGAGAACTACAAACATAAAACCATTACAAAGGTGCTGACATAATTTCTACCATACCGTTCTTAATCTTTGGATTGTTGATTCGACAACCGAAGCTATTTACTTATTTATCAATCATCGGATTATAACAACCTAAAGAATTTTTTTTTTCCAGCAACCTTAAATTCTCCTTCACCAGAGGAGGAGAATTTTGTATTGCCCCACGTAGGGGAGGGTGTCGAACCCGGGACCTCTTGGTCCCGAGTAGAGGCTTGCCCCACTGGGCTACGGCCTCCTTGACAACAACCTAAAGACTTGAGATTGTATAAAGTGCCAACAAAAAACCAATGAACACCGCTACCAAAATAATTAAAACAAGCCACGAACCTGTTAATAATAATCGTAAACTAGACCTACAAAATGCATGCCAAAATTAATCAAGAAAATTTCAACAAATTGGTAGCTTTTGGAAAGATAAACAAGATTCAAATGAATCTCCAAACTGTTCAATCATTAGTCAATCTATTGAGTGCATAATTCCCCTAACTAACAAATCTTCTTTTGATTGCTCAAGGAGAAATAAATTTCAAAGTCAATGGCTATAATAAATAAAAAAAAGCCTCGAAAACTCGAGGCGAGAAGGTATTATCAGCAGAGCAATCAACAAGAAAAATGACTATTCCTTATAGCAAGGATAAATAGCATAAAGAGCTCACTTATCATTAACTAATAACTTGACACAAACCAAAAGCTCAAGCCAAAGGAAATCATGAAAAAAAAAACTCTTGAAAGGTATTCTAGGTCATCAAGACTAATTGGGGGATAATCCTTCTGTTATCATGAAAACTTTCAAGAAAAATCTGATTCGAAGAACCTGCTTCAATAACCGTAAGGATGAAGCTAACAACACCTAGTTGGGTGCCTATTTGTTGCATGCAATGTAACTACTCAGGAGGCGGTATATCCCTCCTGTCATCGACGTATCCAAAACAACATTATAGATAAGGAAGTATTTCCTACCTTTGGGACTTGTACTCCCTTCGACTCTCAATGGTTACTTTCTTCATAGTCTCAAAATCCATCTTGTCTATATCAGAGACATTTGCTAGATAGCCGTAGAAGATTCTATTTTTTTCGCCCGTCTTCTGGTCCATCTTCACAAGGTTTGGATTGTTTTCATCATCCTTGCTTAAAGCTAAGGATTCCACCCGGGCCCAGCTCTTTCGCCCGCAGTTATCTTTCTCAAAATACTCGGCCAACCGCAGAGCCTCCTGCAAACCAGACCGATCAGCAGCAAATTTAACTAGGGTAATGCCTAGATGGCCAGCTCTTGAATACATGGACTTTGACTTGCCTCCAACAACTCCAAGCTCTGAAAGCAAGATTCAGAAAGGTACAAAAAGATGTGTCAAACTACAAAGGACTCCAATTGAAGTTGCGAACAAACTTCAAAAGATGTGTCAAACAACAAAAGAATCCAATTGAAGTTGCGAATAAACTTCAAAGATTTGTCAAACTAAAGATGGGGATGTCCATGCATCCATGATAGCCAATAACCGAACTGTGAACATAAATCATTGCAACAAATTGGAATGTGACTTAGAGACAACATTACACCGACTAATACCCAAAACCTAACGTTCCAATGCATACACCAGCAAGCAACAAGATAAACTCTCATCAGCACACTGCCAATAACGTCTTCAAATTTGGATTTTAGCAACTACAAGGAACATATTGAGTTCAACAAACTACTCAAAAATAATAAAACTAAAAATAAACAATAAACAAGATATCAGTAGTGCCCTCGTTCCTGCCTAAGATATCTATATATAAATCTTCTATAAGATGCTGAAATATTAATTAGTATAAATACACCTGGATTTTTTATAGAATCCAACCGCTATTCCATAGTTTTACAGACTTACTCCCAAATTTACCTTCTTCTAACTATCGAAACTCTAAATTTCACTTGAACTCTTGTAAATTCAAAAGCAATGTAGATCTACAAGAATACAGCAATAGATGTATCTCTCTTTCCCTGAAGCTGTCAGAGCTGAAAGTAGAAGACTTTCCAAAGAATAAGTTTCAAAGAACTAGTGGACAACAATTTCTCATGAAAGAAGTTCTAAGCATCCTAATGAGGACTTGTGATCCAAAAATCAAAGGACAGTCACATTGCCAAATGTAATCTAAGACACCAGGCATTTTTTCAACTTTCTCTTGCTTCGAGACAGTTTCTAGAGCTATAAATACATGAACCAAAGAGATAAATACAATTTCTTCCATCATAGTTCCGGAATGAATAACGGGTGTTCGAATATCAGCCTGAAGCACTCAGGAAGAAAGTAGAAAAGCCTAAACCTCAGCTAGTCATATAAGCAGAGGTGCCATATTATATTTCACCATTCTATATCCTAGATATAGTATCAATTAAGAAATGAAAAGCATCGGCAGAAGAAGTATTGAAGAGGAGGAAAGACTGCAAAACACAGGTTGGAACAATAAACGATTATTTATGGGATCGAGGATAACAAAATGTTTAGAAACACTCAACTTAGCCTTTCATTTCTACTATGTTCAAACTTCCAGGATCTGGAAACTTCAATAAATCTTTCACCCATAACATGAAGCAAATAAGAATTCTGACATTTATCAAAAATTGAGGGTGCCATTACATATCATAGTCAACTAAGAACTATTTCAAGGGTTAATGAACTATTAGAATTTCAAAAGTCAACCTCATCTATGTTTTGGAACCTCAGGAAGGAAATTATAAAACTTTGGAGGTTTTCGAGAGGCTGTCCAAAACATGAAGTTGGTCTATTTGGCATCCTTCTAGTTAACTGGACTGGAGAAAAAAGATACTGCAGATTTTGGTTTATCATTCCCTTTCGTGGAACCAACGATAAACTGTATAAGAGCTTAATCACACTTGTCGATGCAGAAACTGAGAGTGAGAGTATTTATGAGCAATATGTACCACTTAGCCATATATCATACAGGCCAGAAGGGCCAGGACAAAGATTTAAGATCGAAATCACATAGTTTTACAATTTACCAAGCCTCCATCAATACAGTTGAGTGGTGGAGGCCATACTATAATAATGATAAGTGGTTTCTATGATTGACTCCATCTTTTATACGATATGACATATCAATCCCGGACCCAGGTAGCTATCACCTCAGTGTGAGTCCCATAAACTAACATAGTAAAAATGTCTGGCCACTATAGTAAGAATGATCAATGAAGAAAATGACAACAAACTAAGAGGTGCATTATTGATAATACCTCTTAAGTAACTATCCATTGCTCTGTTTCCCATACCCTCTGCACGACCATGACTACCTTTTCCTGTCAATGTATTATGAACCATCACCATAGGTGGCCACAAAATGAGATCATCCACGTTTGCTGCTGCTTCGTCAGCAGGTAATTGCTGATATGCCTTTGAGTCATCAGCAGGTATCCCATAATTCCACCCCATCAATAAGCATAAAGCTTTGTGCAACCCCAAGTGGTCCACTATCAAGTCGGATTTATCTGAGTTGTAGGCATGCATGATGAGACCATGCGTATCTGAGAAATCTTTTGAAGACCTGTATTTTTTAACATCATAAGTTGTTCAATAATTTAAGATTTGTCGATCACAAATTCACAACAATCAATCAACTATAATTGGAAAAAAAAATCACAAACAGTAACTAGAGTACTTGTCACTGCTAGGAGAACTATTAGACGATTACAAGACAAGTATTTAGAAATAATCTGTGCTACTACAACTACCGTGACTATACATAAAATTGAGGTCGCAGGGCCTAATTGGTGCTTCTCTCATGCACTCACATATAGAATATTTATATAATTGCTTTCACAGACTGAAACAACAATATAATATCCTTAGTGGTGATATCATTAGTATGCTGATAAATGAGCTCATGCTCATCTTAAGCTCAGCTCACTTTTCCGGGCTGAGAGCAGGTTCCGGACCCATTGGAAGTCCTATATATAACACTAGAAAACGTTGCGCTAAGGCACCAACTTGTCGTAGAAAATACGAACAAACAAAGTTCACTTTAGAGGACAACAATGCCTATTTTCTTCACTTGCACTCTATCTAAGAAAAGGGGCACTGTCAAACACAAGACAGTTAACAAAGAAGCAACTAAAGCCCCACATTCAGACATCAAAATGGCTGTGAGGTCTCTCATAAGGTATTTCATCAAGCATACTGACGAAATCAGCACGGTATAAAGGGTACAAATTTAACAGAAAGCCAAACTTAATCAGATGAGAAATTATATATAGAACTAATGCCAACTAACAATATAAATTCTGATTCCCTTGCCCACTACCGCTAGCAGTTCCAACTAAAAGCACTCCTCAGTCCAAAATGTACTTGGGACTAACAAAGGATGGGATCTGAAGGTAGACTCCGCAAATAGCAGATCAAGAAATAGAAATTTACCATTCAATAAAATCAGTAATTAAGGTACTGAAAAGATTAAAAAAAATCACAAGGCTACGGAACTTCGAACGGAAGCTCACCATCATTCTAGCATGCACCAAGGAGTAGAATAACAGGATCCAGAAAAGTTATACTTAAGAAAGACGAATAACAAAGTAAAAACCAGATGAGCTACATATCGATGCAAACTGATATTTATCCATTTGTGAGCTAAACTCATAATTAAAGCTATCAAATTAATAAGTATTCCATCATCTACCAAAGTCTGAAAATCTCCGTTTCCAAAATATTTCATCTAAAAAAAGAGAGGAAAATAAGTTATTGCTCGATGAATACAAGCTTGACATGCCAAGCTATATTGAAAAGTTCTAAAAAGCCACTAAAGACAGCATAACGCCAGGATATTAAACTTTACCATAACCTGCCATCATAACATCTTACAAGGTGGAAGACTTCCAAAACTCACGCTCATCCTATCAAAAGACTATGTTATCCACTAATGAAATATACCCATTTTGAAGCCAATGGGAAGCCAGTTAATACTATCTATTAGAGAGGGTATGCCTATTTTAAAGCCACTCCAAAGTTGGAACTAATTGCCCAGTTGGCTAGTAAATACAAGTAACTACACAAAATGAAGCAACCTTGCCCTGAGACTTGTGAAGAAAGTAAGAGAAATTTGAGGATTAGCTGCAAAGGAGCAATTGTGATCCTAATAACACAAAAGGCAATCAGCAAACATCAAAGATGCCGAAGGAGGGAAACGATAATAGAAGGAAGAGAACTCATATCCAAGATCTCGCCTTTTCCTTTTAAAACAATATAAATCAACCTAAAAGGTACTCCTTTTGTTAATATTTTAATACGAGACGTAAAAGGCTAAATAATTTAGTCCATCCCAAGGTGAATGTTTCATCATTACAGTTACACAAGCAAAAGACAATAGTAAATAAACACTCCGAAAATCAACCTCAAAATAAAATTTCCAAAATACACACTTGGTGGCAGAGCTAAACTTTATGATTGAAGGAAAAGATCCCGTATATAGTTCATGACAGTCTTTGCTCAAGACTCATCAAATAAGTGAGCCCGACTGCTTGAGGAGAATCAGACCCAATAACTGAGTAACTGAAATAGTATCCATATATCAGAAACAACTAGTTGGCAAAGAAAGCCAGATGAAAGGAAGAGAGTATACAAAGATAGAAATAGCGTCGATTTTTAGCATATTATCTCTATTCAGACAAAACTGCAACTAATAGTCTGAAACTACTAATCTAGAGTCGGTCCTATGTACTTAGCTACTGAATACAATGAGCTAAAAGGGTTTCTACTGATTCCTAATATAATATAAAAGAACCAGTTCACAACAGTACAGTAACAGGAGACACTAACCGTTTATTTGGCATGAAACTACAGACTCTATAGCTCAGTAAAAGACTACTTATCAACTTCCAGTCCAAACGGAAGCTCCTAAAGGAATGCTGAAAGACTAGATGAATTCAGTTAGCTCTAATACACTAAGGGAATGCTGAAAGACTAGATGAATGCAGTTATCTCTAATACATATTATCAGTTAAGCATCCATGTTCAAGTGAATTTTTACCTTCTATCATCAACAAATATACTTAATCCTTAACCTACAAAGTTAGTTTTTTTTTTTTTTTTTTGAGCGCCCGAAGGCGATTGCCCCCGAAGGGGAAGAGCGGAGAATACCCTAGATAGGGAAGATTGAAGCATGCCCCATGCCTGGGGAGGGAATTGACTCACCAGAGGAGGAAGAGAACGCCTCACCAGAGGAGGAGATATATTATTGCCCCATTGTGCGGGGAGCAGGTGTCGAACTTGGGACCTTTCGGTCCCAAGCCAAAGGCTTACCCACTGGGCCAAACCTTTTGTTGACTACAAAGTTAGTTAAGTATCCATCTAACAAACACAAAGAAGAACCCTACAAAATCCTATCACCTATCTTATGAACCAACTAAATAAGCTAAAATGTTAAACCGGCATACTCGCAGAAAATCATAGTTTGTGATCACAAACCATTAACAACAATAGTAATAACGGAATTTCGGAAAAGCTTCGTAATATAATTGTAAGCACCAAACCTTCCACAAACAATGCAATGGAGAAGGCCTTGTTTCCCATCAGCCAAATACTTCTTTTTCTGATTACGACTCTCATAAACTAACTTCACGAAATGTAAAAATGACTTCTTTAAAGCTTCCTGATCAACCTGATTATGCTTAAGCCCACTTACATTTCGCTCATCAGTCCTCATATATTTCGCCGCTCTCATTATTCCCTCTCCTTCTCTTTCCCTTTCCATATACATCCCACTAGTCCCAGGCATCCCCCCAGTTACATTCCCACCCCCATACTGCAAAAGTTGCTGCCTTTGCCTCTCAAATACATCTCTCTCCTCATTCCCAAACTTCCTCTTCATTGAGCTCCCAGGCCCATCACCCGGCCCGGACCGCATAACATGCCCTTGACGTTGTTCCAAAGAATTCCAATACTCCTGACCCCTACCCATAATTAACCCATCACCCATTTCACCCATGTGAGGCCTAAATTCAGGTCCTCCAAACCCAGGACTCATAGGCAACTTCCTATCAAACCCGAACCCGGGTCCCGACCGGCCCGGTGGCAATGCTGCAAAATCATGATAATCCGGGGGTAAAACAAAATAAGACCGAACAGAACCATCGGCTAAGCCAATTGACCGCCGATCAAGCATGTGGAAGCCATAGGAAGGCGGCGGAGGTGGGTCCAGGAATGGAAAAGGAGGGAGCTTTGAACGGGTCGGGTCCAATTTTGGGGAAATTTGGGGAGGTATTTTTGGTGATGGCTTATTATTATTGGTGGAATTGTTTCTGGGTTTTGGAGTTGGGGGTTTAGGGTTAGGGTTTCCATTATTGGTGGTAGTGGGAGGAGGGTCTTTATTTGAGGTGGGTTTGGGATTGGATTTCTTGGAGGAGGAGGAAGGGGCGGAAGACGATGATGGTGGTTTTTGATCAGTGGTGGAGGAGGAAGCCCATCTGGTTTTTGTATGGTTTGAAGAGGAGGAGGTACCGGCGGAAGACGGTGGAGGATGTGGTGGTTTATTGAGATTGGGAGGGTGCTTATCGCCGCCGGCCATGGATGAGCAGAAGAGAGCTACTAATGGAGGTCAAAGTTTACGCAGAGGATGCGTATACCGTGTGAGGAATAAGATTGGTTTTATAAGCCCGAAAAAATAGAAATAATAATTGGTACAATATTTAAAGCAGGAAATAGAAAATAATTTCCCATATAAAAAAAAACATTACTTAAAAAACAATAAACATCTCATTCCAAAAAAAAAAACAATAAAATTTTTGTAAATTTTTTTTTATTTTAATCTGGGATGGAGTTTAATACCGGTACACCTATAGTTCCTAACCGAGAATTAATAGTCAATTTGATAATCAAACTATTTGCGCTTAGTCACTTTTAGAAAAAAATTATTTTTTTTGTCATAAATTTTTTTACTGGCTGCCACTTTTATCATTCCGTCCAAAATAATGAAAAAAATCGAAAAATCGTCTACTTTGAAACCTTGACCAAATGTTGATTGAAACCCTTTTATCTTCGAGGGGTATTTTCGATATGAAACTTATGTAACTCTAACTCTACCACACTTAATCAATCAAACCCATCATTTACCCAAATCAAATCAAAGCAAAAAAAATCCCAAAAAACCTGTGGAGAACAAAACTAGGGTTCATCAAATTCGTGATATTGTGCTTTGATATTTCAAAATCAAAGCAGCAAAAAGTGTGGGTAAGGCAATTTGGAACAAGAATTGAGAGAAAGTTTCTGAAATATGATACATCGGAACCCCAATGACGAAGTGCCCAAGTATTGCAAGTAAAATCATGTTTATTTTTTTTCAAATATATTTATATTATATGTGTTGTTATTGCTGTTATTTTGTATGTTCCATAAAGTTAGGGTAGAATCAATTCCTGAGAAACTATATTATAGAACTCTGGTCCCCCTGATTACTTTTGTTATTATTATAGTAAAGGTGTTGGTCCCCCTTTGATATCCTTAGTAAAAGGAAAATTCGATATGGGACCAGAGTAGTAGGTAGAGGCGCAGTCACACTGTCAAGCAATTTGCGCGTCGTCCCCCTCAAAAATTTACCGATCGCGGTTAAAAATCTAAAAAGATTGTTACGATATGGGCCACGATTAAAAGTAAAAAAATTGTCTCTCTCATCATTTTATAGTGATGTGACAAATTTATGCACTTTTTTACTTTTAAGCGTGTCAATATCGAAACAATATTTTTTGTATTTTAAGCATAGTCGAAAAAAAATTTTATTTTATTTTATTTTTTTTGGAGGGCGACGTGGCGAGTTCTTTGGCCAAAGTGGACTAGGCCCTCTATAGCTGCAGTCCATCTCGAAATTATCCTTAGTAAAAGCAATAAAGAATACAGAAGATGTGATTTTTTTGATTTTTTTTGGCAGATTTGGTGAATTGTTTTTAATATATTTGCTTGTTTGGTTTTGTTTGGAATTTTGATACAAAACAACAACAACAACAATAGCATGCTAACATTAAGTCCCCCGATAATTGGGGGGTATGGGGCGAGGATGGGCGGGATACTGAGCCTAGCTTTGTCAAACAAAGTGGGCGATCCCGAGGATACTGGCTAAAGCAGATGTATTGAAGACTAACCCTAACGCTTTGGCAACAAGTGCGCAAAGTGGTTGCTTTCATATAATACTACATGTAACAATGGTCACTATCTTTGTCGCGTTTCTTCTGAGAATCATGCCCTCAAATCAAAGCAAAAGGCATCGAGAAAGCGGGAGCAAGAACCATTTTGATTTATGTGCAGCGTCAGCATGCTTCTTTCATTCAAACGTCAAGAGCATTAGTGGTGCACATTTTGTTTGGAATTTTGATATACTATTATATTTTTTATGTTTTTTGCAGTAACAGATCCTCAAGATAAGTCTGATTATTTTACTATTATAGTTAGACACGGGTTCATTTGTTAAAACCTCAAGGGAATACATTTTATGAGGGGGTTGCACTGATGTCTTTGATTACTGCACAAGTGAGGAATTTTCTATGGTTGAGTTAGATAAGATGGGTTTTTTTGGTATAAGTGGTCTTGGGTGGAAGGGTTAACTATTTGGAAGTTCTTAGTGAAAGGTGAGGATGCCTTAGATATGTGTAGTGTAGTATTTGATAAAATAAAGATAAAAATATTTTTGGATTCGGATTCGGATGGTCTTGAGATGTTCTTCATCAAGTATCTAAGAAAGCATAATGATGAAGACATTGAATTGGATGTAAATCAAGATAATGTTGGGGCTGATGTAGATGATGTGGAGTCCTCTTTGAGGAATGGTGAAAGGCCTGCAAAAGGGTTAAAAACAAAGCATAATGCTGTGAAACAAAAAAGTAAAGGGAAATAAGTGGCAAGTAATGTTCATTTGTATAATGAAGAGGAAGAAGAAACAGACTCTCAATCTGATTTTGAAAACTCTTTTGAGAGTGAAATGGAATGTAGTGAGGACAGTGATGAGTTTTTAGAAATGTTTGAAGAATTTTGTAGTGAGAAATATAAAGAAAAAAAGGCTGATGTACCCCAAGTTATTGACACTACAGTCAACCAGGATACTGAGGTTGATGTTAACCAAGATACTGCTGCTGATGTTAATCAAGCAATGAGGCTGAAGTAAACAAAGAAGCTCAAGCTGAAGTGAACCAAGAAGCTGAGGTTGAAATGAACCAAGAAGCTGAGTTTGAAGTGAACCAAGAATTGAAACAAAGCAATCCAAGGACAAATGTTCAGATTGCAGCTGACAAGGACCTAAATACTGGTGAAGAGGTCTTTCTTAGGATTTATATATGCTTAAGTGTTGTCAAAGAAGGTTTTATTGCAGGATGTAGAAAGGTTGTGGGATTGGATGGAACCTTTTGAAAGGTTCTCATAAAGGCATCCTAACAAGGCAACTTGTCCAAATCCAAGTGTCAACCCTTTGCTAGGACTGAAGTGCAATGATGCATTTTGGAATGATTAGATCAATGTTCAATAGGGACTTGCAGTTTTTGTGGCCATTAGCATTTGTTCCAACTTTGTGCATTTATTCTTTTTTGTTGGAAATAATTATGGTATAAGATCAATTTGATGTGTATTTTGCCTAGTTTGACATGAAACAATGATTTTTGTGTATTAATGGTAAAGACATCCTTCTTTTGGTTTCTTTTGATCATGTCATTATTTCATGCTACAGGTACACACTTCTGGGATTTTAAACACTTCTTGCATTCATAAAATTTCCATCAATACAATAAAGGGATAACAGTACACACTTGCAACAACAAGAATTAAGGCTAAAATACTGAAAATTTGTCAACTAAATAACATAATAAAAATACTAAAACAATGACCAAACACTTGATAATCCAATCTTGCTTCTTGTTTTACAATTTTTCTTCAGAGCGATTCAATAATACGACTTTCCTTCTCCCTCAATGCTATGCCATCAGTTCCACTTAACTCACAATTGGTTACTTCTTCCTGCAAAAATCCAATTTGTTATAAGTAATTAATAAAGTAATTCATTAACCAAAACATAAACCAATAAATTTATTTGAAAAAATATTACCTTCAATTTCCTTGTTTCTTTCACTTTGGGAATAGGGTTCTTTGGAGTAACACCATCACCATTAAAAGAGCTCGAATTTGTTGGCATTCTTGAAGTGAATTCACCATCAATTACTCCAAACTCAAATTGAAGATTGTCAAATTCATTCCCATTACCTTTTGAATGTGTAGTGTGAGTTCTTCTTTCATCAATCTTCATTTGAATGTACTAGGAAAATGAGGATTTTTGTTAAAATGGGAAGAAGGGTTATAGGAGAATACTAGGTTAGAAATGGGGGAGAAGAAGGCATTTTATATCTCAAATGGGAGAAGACATAAGTTTCATACCGAAAATACCCTTCGAAGATAAAAGTGTTTAAGTTAACATTTGGTCAATGCGTCAAAGTAAACGATTTTTTTCATTGTTTTGGACGGAATGACAAAAGTTGCATCCCGTAAAAAATTTTTATGACAAAAAAAGATAAACTTTTCTAAAAGTGACAAAAGTGTCTAAGCGCAAATAGTTTGATGACCAAATTGGCTATTAATTCTCCTAACTGGAGTATTGCTCTAACTATGCTAAATGAATATTTCTCGACTGCATATGCATTGGGAGAATCTACATCAACACGTGTTTCAGTTGGCAGCTGATGATTGCATCAAACATCTAGAAACCTACCTAGACTCTCAATTCGTGAAAGACATGATCAAAGACTAGCGCAAACTTAAAACTTGATCAAAATAAAATATTTTTTATTTTAATGTTAATGTGGGATAGAGTTTAATACCGGTACACTTATAGTTCTTAATTGAAATATTGCTCTAACTATGCTAAACAGATGTTTCTCGACTGCATATGCATTGGGAGAATCTACATCAACACTTGTTTCAGTTGGCAGCTGATTATGGCATCAAATATCTAGAAACCAACCTAGACTCCAATTCGCGATAAACATGATCAAAGACTGCACAAATTTAATCTACACTAACATTAATTCCGATTGCAGATTCCTAATTTTTCAGTTCCAGACTCACAGCATGAAGCACGCTTTTACCAGATAAATCAAGTGGCTGCCTCCGTCGCCAAACATTAATCCACCCTGTCTTGGAATCAACGCCAAATTTTCTCATCAGTTTCAGATTTTGCTCTCCATATTTGGTGTAATGACAAGATGGGGAAAACTTTCCCAAGAACTAAACTAGCATGTAATCTAAATTAGTATTTCGGTTAGGTTGTATTTTTCTGTATTCTGTACTTTTCCTTTTCCTTTCTTCTATGTACTATTCCTATTATCTAATATATTCTCCTTTCTACCCAAACAAAAAAAAATAAAAAATTACTCCCTCCATTCCCTATTAATTGTCGTTTAGGAGATATGTAGGTATCCAAATTAATTGTCGTTTAAGGTTGTTTTATTAGTTGTCAACAATTTATTCCAATTATACCCTCAACATTTTCCTTTCTTTATGATAAAGAAGTGAGAGAGAGACGGAGGGTGGGGGATAATATTGGAAGTTTAGGTGAAAATGACAACTTCCTTAATTTTCTCAAATTGTCTAAAGAGTCTTATATTTAGGAATGGAGGGAGTACTTGGGCATTCTTCTATCACTCTTTCGATGGCGAGGTGGGATCGTCTAAAGACCAAATCCTTGCTGTTCGGAATAATTTTTTGTGAGGTTTGCAGGATTGCCGAGGAAACTCTCTATCCGTGCAATACAAACTGATCTCAGAGGTGTAGAACGGGGGAGAGACTGCATCCTAGGAATAAGCACCGATGCTTATTTTTGTGATATTTAGTCAAACTTGGTGTGAAAATAAAATTTCAAGCACTAAATCATTGAGAAGTTAATTTGGGCTTGAGATTAGTCTGAAACTGAGAACATGAGTCAATTTCAATCTCAGATTGAGCCTCAATCCAATAAGAGCCTTGTATCTAATGTTCTGTTTTGAGACGGAACAATGTTCACTAGGTACACTATGATGCCAAAATAACCAAATTCCAACGTGGAAGGATTTAGAACTCCAGAAGAAATTGCATGTATACTGAGATGTCATAAACAGTTGCAACTTAATAGATGTCATAAACCACTTAAATTCAGCAAGAAAAAAATTCATAAATCATCAACTCTTCAAAAACATAACCAGACATCTTTAAGAATTTAAAGAAATACTCGTACCACAAAATCTGAGTTCACTTCTGTCTGTTGCTATAAGAGCCATCAAGATACTAGGAGCTACAAGTTTTCGGAAATAAACAAAATCAAAACAAGACTCTGCAAAATCTGCAGATGAACAACAGCCAGACTCAACGCTTCTTCGAAACACCAACAGTCTTTCCCCTACGTCCAGTTGTCTTGGTGTGCTGTCCACGCACTCTAAGGCCCCAGTAGTGTCGCAGACCACGGTGGTTTCTGATAGAAATTAGAATAATAATGTCAATGAGAAGAACTAAATACAAAGACATTAGCACGAGATTGATAAATACTTGAAACCAGAGTAGACTCTTGGTGTAGAGAAGGAAACAATAAAGCATGCAAAGTATAAACAAGAATTCACTCAAGGTACAATAAAAGAGTAATTTCAAATTGGAAAACATAATCACACAAAATATAAATGAAAAACAGATTTCCTCAGTATTCAGCTATATGGTTCAACATGCCCATAATATTATATACAGACAACTATATCCTCAAAGGGGTCATGAGAAAGTATGGTAGTTTGATACGCAAACAAGGTAGTAAGAACATGTTGTCGTCCTACAATCATGCAAAGGTAGGCAATAGACGAAAACCTTAGAACAAGGCATGATATAGAAGTTCCAGGAGGAACTGACGGAAGTAGGAGGTATTCACATATTTAGTTGGTTAAATAGCTCAAACAGGTCGTGACTTGATGCATAAAGAATAGTTTTAAAATTTTCATGCAGTTTCAGAGTAACAATATGAAACTGGCCGAAAATTGTAGATTATACAACATACCTGACCATTTAAGTTGGTTAAAAAGCTCATACATGTCATGACTTGATGCATACAGCATATTTAAAATGCACGCATTTTTGGAGTAACCAATAGTGAAATCAACATATGTCAATGATACTCAGCATACCTGATCTTCTTCAAGCGTTCAAGGTCATCCCTGAGCTTCATGTCCAAAGCATTAGAAACAACCTGTGAGTACTTTCCATCCTTGTAATCCTTCTGCCTGTTAAGGAACCAATCAGGGATCTTGAATTGGCGTGGGTTGGCCACAATTGTCATGAGGTTGTCAATCTCCTGAGAGCTAAGCTCACCGGCTCTGAGAACATTTAAGCAAAAATTTACCCCATCAGTCCAAAAATCATCAAAAGAACAATTCTATCATACAGTGGCCTAGCAAAACGTAGTGCCAAAGCCAACATCCAATATGATACAATACTCTGTTAACTGCTATGATAATTAGTTCAAATCGGTAGAGAATTTACGCAGAATTGAGTTTTGAATACACGGAAAAAAGCATTACTCATTTCATGTTTGTATTTACCATGAAAACAATGGTTCTATTATACAGAGAACTAATAAAAGACCAGCGTTAATTAAACATCCAGTATTGTACAATATTCTGCCAGCTGCTATGATAATCAGTTCAATTCGGCAGAGCTTTTACACCAAGAATTAGTTATTCAACTACAGAAAAGATTGCCATACGAGGCACAACCAGTGTATTTTCTTTTATTTTTTTAATCCTAGGAGGATCAATAGTTGTTCCCATGCCCCACCACGAGCTTCACTTCGTTATCATACGAGACACCATCAGTGTATAAATACAATACCAAGACATCCGAACATTTAATTTTTACACATCAAGTCGGATTAAATTAACTTCAAAAATCATAAACCTTACAAGGGGATTAATGCGGAAAAATATCAGCCAACTAATTATTGGAGTATCATTTATCAATTTTAACAACAAATGCTACACTATTTGCTATGATTCAGATTACAAAATCATATCATACAATTATAACACATTCGAAATAAAAATAAAACGAGCATAAGAACAAAGTTTAGAAACAAAAAACTAACCTTTTGTTCATATCAACATCAGCCTTCTTGCAGATGATGTTAGCGAAACGGCGACCAATACCTTTGATCGAAGTCAGAGCAAACATCACCTTCTGTTTTCCATCGACATTCGTATTCTGAATACGCAAAATATGCTGAAACTCCTCGTTCGCCACCAGAGACTGAAATCACCAAAAAAAAAACTGAGTTCAGTTAAAAATTAAATAAACCGATCGAAGAATTCAGATTGTGCTTCACGATTCACTCACCATGATTGATTGCAGCTTCGAAGATAAACCCTATCTTTCTCTCTCTATGTCTTCCTGGTTTGCTCCGGAGCTGAAACACTAGGGTTTGGTGTATGGCGGCAGCGAGGAAATTTAAAGAGAGTGAACCCTAGCTTCGACGTGAAAGTACTCTTGTGCCCCTTTTCAGTTCCTAAAAACTTCCTAAATAATACTCCCTCCATTCCTAAATATAAGACTCTTTAGACAATTTGAAAAAATTAAGGAAGTTGTCATTTTCACATAAACTTCCAATATTATCCCCCACCCTCCCTCTCTCTCACTTCTTTGTCATAAAGAAAGGAAAATGTTGAGGGTATAATTGGAATAAATTGTTGACAACTAATAAAACAACCTTAAACGACAATTAATTTGGATACCTAGATATCTCTTAACGACAATTAATAGGGAATTGAGGGAGTACAATTGAGTTTGGGCGCCTCCATGTTTCATCAAATTACTTTTTTGTCCCGCAATCATATTATATTTAGATTGGTCTTAAAAACAAAATTATATACCAATAATTAGAGAAAAACTCTTATTTGTACATAAATTTTTTTTATTATTATTTTTGTTTGGTTAAAATCAAATTTTACTGTATTAATTTGCACTAATTTGACAAAAATAGTAATTTGAAAACAGTTTAAGTACAGAAAAATCTAAAATAAAAATTTAATAGCAGAAAAAAGTAAGAATACTTTATGCATATATATAGTGATATTTTCTCATAATAATAATAATAATAATAATAATAATAATAATAATAATAAATTGAGGTGGTTTCACCACTTTTATCAATTATTTTAAACTAAAAGTAAAACTATACTATCACATAATAACTAAATTAGTTATGTATGACATCTCACATTTCAAAATTTGGTCTTACTCATCTTCTAAACAATTGATTTATTTATTTTTTGCGAAATTCAAAATGAAAATCTAAACTCAGACTCTAACCAATTTCAAATGACATTCTTCTTCTTCTTTTGGGTGGGAGATGAAGATGCGTGATATACTTTCACATTATTTGGTAAGCGATATACTGCCTAGAGTAGTAAAAAATACACCGTATAATACAACTATATTTTCAGCACAATAGAATGTACATCATTTCCAACTGTTACGGCTCAAAATCCGTGGGAAGAAATGTTGGTAAGGAGAGAACTAGAAAAAAGAAGCTAAAGCACATATGCCATTATCATTTCAATTATGAATTAAAAGTTAGTTCTCTAAATCTAACACAGAGAAAATGAAGACCATATATAACTTATTTACAGAGACAATCTAGAGATCCACCAATAAGTCAGCAACATTTTCACAAAATTTGTTGCTGGGCATTCCAAAGCTACTCATTTTCGACTTAGATGGCCTTAAAATCTTAGTTTCCTTCCTCAGTATCAGCATTAGGGCATTGTCGCCTCTGCTCTACTATTGTCTAAAGATGCAGGAAAAGAATCGAGAGACAGTTCAACACGGTTACCATCTACGTTGAGTTTTTGGGAATCATCAGAATTAGATGGCGGTTTAGCTTGAGCAGAATCTTCACTAGAAAGGGTTTCAGGGGCATCTTGAGATTCAGCTTCAACTGTACTGGGAACCTGCTGGTTCGAGTCAGGGCTGCTGCAAATTGAACTCTCATTAGTACCACCCGAAGTAGCAGAGGGTACGGAAGTTTGAATCCTTTCAGAAGCAACAGATGGTTCATCTTTTACTTCTGCCATGTTCTGATCATTTGTACCAGAGTCGAAATTTGTGGCTTTAGCATCAGAAACAGCACCTGATAACGTGCCTCCCTCACTTTCGACATCATCTGCAACCGGCTGATTCAAGTCGGAGTTAAATCTTAAGACCGGATCCTCATTAGTGACAGGTGCAGGAGCAGAATCTGGTGTGCTAACTTTGTCAATAACATTCTGCATAGGACTGCTTAGCGAAGAACTTGTTCTAGGTTCAATAGGAACAGCTTCACGAAGAGAACCCTCTGAATTATAACATTCTTTTTTAATCTCAACCACAGTGGGCTTTTCTTCGGGTTGTTGCACTGAATTCTCAGCAATATCAGACAGTGTAGAAAGAGAAGCAGGACTCTGATCTTCAGTCAGGTCTTGTGAAGCATCGGTATTTCTTGAACCGTTGGTGACAGTAACATCTTTTGAAGGAACGTCAGAAGCTGAAAGAACAGCATCAGCTTTGTCAATTATGTCACTCGTGTGCTCTGATCCAGCATCATCCTGCATGTTTTCCTCTTGCTTCTCCAAGGAATCAGTCTCAGATTTGATTTCCATAACAGGTGACTGAGGGCAATCGCCTTTTGATTCAACAACTCTCGTGCCTGTTGTAGAAAATATGAACAGGTCAACTTGCAATTATGAAGATCAAGGCAGACTGAAATTTCAACACCCCTCCCCCCCAAAAAAAAGTGGGAAAGGTTCAACTAAGACGCAACAACAATAATAGAGAAAATTATTCGGTAATTAGTTTACCCTCAGGGATTTCTTGCTTCATTAGTTTCTTCTGTAACATATCAGTCCCCGGAAAAACCAACATGTTCACGGATTTCATTTCCTTCTTGTCTGAATCCACAAGTGGTTTGAAACCGAACACAACAGTCCAAGTATGCATATGCTCAGCGATTGCAGGAATAATCAATTTCTCAACCTTAAGTGAGCAAAGTACCTGGTTGTACAATTGCACAAAAATTGCATTAGACTAAAACGAACTGAAACCCAAAAAATACTAAAAGGTTTTTCAAGAAAATTAAAAAACTTGACAGGAAAGTGACAGAACCTAGACTCCCAAAATCCAGACTGTAGTTAGAACTATTCAAACTTCTGACATCAGCACGTTCACGTGTTTTATCACATGATACCAGCAGGAAATATATACTAGAACATCTTACATCCTCAACATCCTATAATTAATAAAAGGGTAAAAAGCGCTCACCCCCCCTAAACTATACAGTTTTTTTTACCCTCAACAAAAAAAAAACTTCATGTTTTCCCCCTAAACTATTCAGACGTATCAAACGTGACCCTTCCAATCATTTTCACCATTACATCGTGACAGATAAGAGGTGACAGCTCAGGAGATCATAAGGTATCAACACTAGAGAAACAACAAAATTGTGCATTATTTCATCAATTAAAATAGCATGTAGTAGAATCACCAGAGACATTACCGATTCAATAGTGGACAGTAAACGACGGCACATTCCCTGGCGCCTATATACATGGCGAGTCCCAATAAAAGGCATCTCTGCTAGTTGTGTTCCATGTATCCTGACAAAGAGATAAAACATATCAGGACAAGTATTCTCAGAATTCTGACGCCTTCAATGCAACATGCATTTTGACGTAAAAGTTAAAACAAATGTGTGATCCCATTCAAAGCTATCACCGTCCTTCTCACCAATGGGGATGTTATGATTGGAGTGTATTGTCTAAGTTGATAGTGGAACATGCCACCAAAATTTTCCAGGATCCCGTAGTAGGTTATTGATGGAAAGCACAGAAGCATGTTACAAGTTCAGCACCCTACATGGGCTAGTCTAGTTTTACAATGAAAAGCTCCCAACAAATAACTAATATTGCCTGTTCGTTTCAGGACAAACTAATCGAATCACAATGGGGCCACTCCAATTATTTTAAACATGGCGAGAAAGAAAGCGCAAGGCGCGCTTATAAAGAAGTTGAGCTCTAAATGTTTGAAAGCATCAGCAAAAAAAGGACTCTTAAGAACTGAAAACTCAGTCATAGCCCAAATACCTTCCATTAAAAAAGAAATAAATGAATATAAATAAAAGTAAGAGCTGACGAGAAAAAAGGAAATTGATATCATGACAATACCGTATAGATGCTGCAGAAATGATTTCATCACCTCTCTCCAATATCATCGCATAGAAACCACGAAAGTTTAGTCGACTAAAGTTTGACCTGTAGAGAAAATTTGGACAGCCATATAATAAGCACACTGTCCACACAGTAACAGAAGAAAACAAGGCTGCTTTCTGGATGGAAGAGAATGTAATACAACATTCAAGAAAATAGCAAACACTAACATATAAGGTTTCTTTGGAAACCCAAGAACAATAGGAACTGATCCAGCACATTTTTTTACAAAATGAATGATATGATCCCAAAGGAATATTAGCCAAAAAAGAATATCCTAATAACAAGTAAAATCTTCAAATATCTAACCTGCAACACAAACCAAATATATCAAGACATAGAGAAGCCTATGTTGTTGTAAAGAAAGCCTATATTTTTTCTGATGCAGTCATGAACGAAACAACATAAACAACTCGTGAAACGCTCATGTCACAAGACTCACAATCCAATTTAAATACTGTAGAGTAGAAGTTCCAAAACTTAGATGCTACAGGATTGAGTAGGAGCAGATTTCCCCTTGTTATTTAATGCAGAAAAGGAAGAGAAGTTTTCTAAAATGTAAATGGTGACTTCTTACCAGCAATTATAAAGTACATTACGAATCAAATTTATCTCACTCCTCCTGTCAACAATGGGCAAAAAGCACTCATCCATTACAGACAGAGCAACAGCCAACTTAGAATTGCACTCCACTCTTTGAGGAAACCCACAGTGTGCTGTGTTCGTTTCCAAATCCGTTCTTTGTATGAGAGACCATGAGAAGCCGGCTTCCAGCTCATGTTTGATCCCAGTAATCTTCTGCAAATGATCATAGAGCTGAAGAAAAAAGGAAAGAAAAGAAATAGATTAAATTTTGACACCTGGAGCATAGTTCAGGAGGCGAACACAATCAGAACTAGCAGGAATCCAAGACAGAGATTTGAAAATTAATCTAATTTTCAATTCCATGAGAAGGGATAGTATTAAAAGCCTGGAAATTTTTGAAATTTATTCAACAAATGATTTGATATTTCCTGTATTATTTCTAGGGGAGAAACAACCACAAAATGGAACAACCTACTAAAGCAGCAAACTTTCCATTTTTCCACATCAGAGTGAAGACAGAAAAAACAGGAAATCTAGAACTCTAGGACAACAGTCAACAAAGGAAAACAATTTCTGAAATTCAAGCATCCCATGACACTGGTGCTGAAGAGGTCATTTGGAGCAAAACACGCAAGAACAAGAAAAAAACTATTCCTGCAGTTCCACAAATATATGCCATCTTGTTGACATGTGAAGATTATTATTATCGTTTTAAAGCAAGAGAAGCAAACTAAAAAAGAATATGCTTACAATGCACAGATAGGATTTCATGGTTAAAGTTAACACAAAATCAGATAACGAGACATGCAAGTTACATTTCAGATCTTAATAGTTAAATTGTGTCCATAAAAATTTTAGTCTTAGGATATCTTGTCCAAACTACCAACAGTACAGAGAATATACTAGATAAAAATAGCTCAACTTATTCGTTTTCCCCCGTGTAAAACTTGATCCCACTTCATCAAGTACCATGTGCTTTCTACAGAAATTATAAAATGCAACAACTACAACATGATATGCCTCTGAATCAAGTGGATCCATTTTGACCCCTTCCAAGAACTGTTCAAGTTATTTGAATCCTCATAAAAGAAAATAACTATAGTACCTCCTGGCACTCTTTCCCACAAAAAGAGGCAGATGCATTGTTGCTAAGGACAAGTGGAACAATCATCTCCTTGCTGCATGATTGGTGATCTACAAGGATGAAAGACGTATAGATCAAGATTCTCTCTTAAAAAGAAAAGGAAAAACAAATGAAACCAGAAAATCTAAAGAGATATTGAAGATTTAATGATCATTACATTTCTTCTCACAAAGGCTGCATATCATAAGGTCATTTGCAGTTGCACCGCCTTCTTTAGTTACAGTGTCACCAGTAGTTCCACAAATTTTGCACGTACAGTTTGGGCAATGCCAATCACCTGGAGGAAGCATCTGCAACAAGAAAACGCATGGATTCCAATTAACCAAAAAAACGTTGCTCCATTCATACCCTTTCCACAGACCTGCTACCTTTTGAAATAACTTTTACTTTTGTTTAGCAATAAACTGGGAGCTGACATTAGGGAGATAAGCAATGATTACAACAGAATACATGGCCATGGAACTACAGATAACCAGTCCCACAAAATTAATAAGCAAAGCGTATTAGGCACATGACTGAACCGGCCAAGTTAACTATGAAAACTAGATGCTTCAGGGGTACATTAATTTCTTATCAGACTTCTGTAACCTTATTAGCTTCTAGATTTAAAAATGAAATTTTCCTGTGTTAAGAATACTTTCACATATTTTATACGCTGAATGGTGAAAAGTGAACATTGCTAAAAGCTTTATCCTTCATGAAAGTCTGCAATCCAGCTCATGAGCCAACCTTCATCTTGGAGACAGATCTAATGCGGAAACAATCCAAAGATGAACAACTCTTAACACAAAAGTCACAACAACATTAACATCTAAACCTACAAAACTTAACATTGCACTCTGTCTGCTTCAGCCTTCAAGATACCAACGTACTTGTGAGCAGAAAAAGGATTAAGACAAGTATTAGCAGGAAATGGTATTAGGGGTAATTAAATATGCTTTGTTCATTTATTTTCTATTTTAACAATGTCTTTTTTAAAATTGTACTGCAATGCATGTAAAACCTACACAAACAATGTACATATATAAAAAAAGAATTGTAGGTTTGATATGTAAAAGATCATCAATGTTATCATAAAGTACTAAGTGTATGAAATGTAAAAGAACTGAAGTAATTCTTGAAATTGTACCTTTATTCCTAAACAGCTCTGATGAAATGTGGATGGACAACCATCACAACAGATCAAATCGCCACCGTCACCACATATACCACAGGTATCATCATCTGGATCATCACTATCAACATCCACGATACGTAAATCCTGACGAACAGATTCCTCTTGCGTGTTCCATGCATCAACCAGGCATTGCAACAGGGATGGTCCAGACTCCAAGATAATATTTTGAAATGGTTGACGCAATTTGCTTCCAGCATGCAGCTCAAACTTTGAAACGGTGAGAATTTTACTACAGCAACCACAATGGATACCATCTCTTGTGATCCAACCTTCTAACTTGACTCGCGTCCTTCTACAGTTCATATACTGCACTTTTTCACTTGACTTCACAGTTCCAGAGTCGATGAGCCAGGCTAACAAAGTCCTTTTTCCAGTATATGGAACATAGCCATCCAATTCGGAATTCGGTCCCTTCTCAGAACTGCGAACCAAAAGGGTGCATCGTCCAATTTTTCTACTTTTTCTTGCTTGTACAGCATTAGATTTAGATTTTGAGTGTCTTGCAGCATTTTCTTCTTGTTCAGGGTCTTCTCCACAGGAATCATCACTTAGATCATCCCCATCCTCACGATTTGATTTGCGAAACCTGCCTTTCTTCGACTTACCATTCTGTCTGACAAATGAACTGAGCTTTTCCTCGTTATGATCACTGTCAGAGTCCTCAGCTGAATCTTCCGCAAGCCCTTTCTTAGACTTCTTAGTAACTGCAACATCTTTACTCTTCCTCTTCATTTCTTCTTCCATCTTCTTTCTCGTTCGCCGAGTTAATTTGTTGATCAGTTCACCTGACAAAGGACTAAATGAAGAAGATATTCCATGAGCTCTACTTTTATCATCATCTCCCGGCCATTGCTTTTGAAGGGCATCATAAGCCTTAATAATAGACCAGTATGCTGTTCCGCTAGAATTGATGTATACTGCATCCAGGTAGTCCCTATTCCTTCTTGGTCTATAGTCAATCGTCCAGCCAGCACTTAAGAGCATTTCCCTTATCCTCTCACGCAGTAATTGCTTTTCTGTGCTCCCGCCACGCTTAAGTTTTGTATCCTTATCTTTGACTGGAGTTAGGTTATCAGCCTGTGGAGTAACAGTTCTTTCACGACCTTTGATCGGAGAAACATTTTCACTTGGTAAAGATCTCTTAGTTTCCCTTTTTACTGCTTTTGCTGCAGCACCACCAGTATCCAAACTCGGTGACGTGTCAGTCGCATCTGATTCGTGATCTCCATCTCTGCACCTCTTTCTGATCAGCTGTTTTTGTAATTTCTGCTCACTTTTCTCCCTCTCAGAATCTCCAGGTTTATTGGGCTTCCCAAGTATCTGTTTCTGCAATTTCATCCGACTTTTCTCCTTTTCCATGAATGCAATTGGCTTTTCTGCTCTTTTGGAATCCGAGTGAAATGCAGGTTGGAGAGGAGTCTCCTCCTTAACAGCCTCTTCATAACTAGATTCCTTTCTATTATTATCAACTACTTGACGATCAAAACTTTTGCAAGAGGACAACTCCATCTTCTTCTTCTTGTTCACCATAACCTTCAGGACACCATTTTTACCCTGCAACCTGATTGGCTCAGCAGACTCTTCTTGATACTTCAACCTCAACGAAGAAATGGGTAAATTTGCTTCATCGTATTCGTCCTCCAAACCATGTCTATTCTTGCCACTAACAGCTACTGTCTTGTTCCTCCTACTCAATCCACTACCCGAACCATTAAAATACGCACGATGCTTCCTCTTCTCTCCCATCACATTCCTACCAGAACCACCACCTGCAAATTCTCTTAAGTTCCCTCCACTTCCTCCAACCATACCCATAAAATCATTTCTCATCCTTTTCCCATCAAATTCGTCGTACTCATCAAACTCAAACAACTTCAGCCTACTCCTTTTCCTATCATTCTCTACATTCGTCTCGCCATTCCTCCTGAATTCCCTCCCTTCCTCAACAACCCTCCTACTATAAACAACAGGGTCACCATTCTTCATTCTGTCATCAAATTTCCTTCTAACTGGCTCCAATGACTCATCACTAGACCCAACAACCCCACTCCCCAAAACATCAGCTTTCTTCTTGATAATTAAACACCCTGATGAGCTCTTCTTTTTAATCACTCCCCCTGATCTCATACTCCCATCCATCTCATTCATCATAAACCCTAAGAATTCCTTAAATCAAAATTCAACCCCAATTCAAATAACCCATCACATAAAGCCAGAATCTTTCTTCAAGCATTCACAGATCTGAAAGAAAAGAAACGAAAATTTTAAACTTTCACCGAAATTCACAAACAATTCCTACAAAATCGGTACAATTAAATTCCTCCAAACTCAAAATTGCATGATCTGTACCTCTCACCGGTGATTCTGCAGTTCCATTCAACGACGATCAGCCCGCCGGCTGGAAAAGATTAACGGAATGGAATCTCCGGCGAACAAAAACCCAAATTAATTTCACAGAGAAAGGAAAAGAAGGTGGAAGTAGAGAGAGAAAGGGTAAAGGAAAAATAAAGAGAATTGAGTGTATTGGTTTTCTGGGCTCTCAGTCTGGGCACGTTTTCTTTATTATTATATGAGAAAAATATTTAATTAAAATAAAATAAAAAATAATCAGTACTTCTCAAAAAAACAAAAATAATCAGTAAAAGAATTTTAATTACTATTGATTTATAATGTGTATTTAGGTTAGTATTTGTTTGTTTGGTGATCGGTATACGGTATTAACATGACTAATTTTATTGGAATCTTGATAGGTATTATTGTGATATGCTAGTAGAAATTTTTGTAAATCTGTGACATAAGTTGCTTCTAAAATGTTTTGATTTCACGATCTTGCTTGAGTCGCAAGTATGACTAGATAAACTAATAATATCTCTTTCCCGTAAAGTTGTGCTTACTTTTTTTTCCTTCCGTCACATGAAGATATGTTTATTTCCATTTTTAAAGAGTGGTTAAAAACATTATTTTTCACATATATTCTTAATTAATGTTCATCTTTCTAAGAATATTTAATTGTAAGTAATTTAAAATGATCGAACATTATTAAAAATAATAAACAATAATTAAAAGGAAAATGTTTAGGCGGGGTATTTATTGGTCAGCATTCTTATAAAAAACAATAAACAAAAAATAAAAAAATAAATACAAATCTAGTCAACATGTTTTTTATTTTTTATTTTTATTTTTGGCTTTGTCAACAGGTTGCACAGCCACACTCGCGGCCTATTCCACCAAGTGAATATATTTGGTGCGTGATGAGGCAAAACTCTAGGAGTCTTGGACAAAAAAATTCAAAGAATTGTCATCTTTTGCCGCTCAATCAAAAGCAGCTATTTTTTACTTTGAAATATGGGAGGATATTCAATATCAAAATTTGATAGTTGAAGGAAATACTATGTTTCGATCCAAATCTTTTTGGATAATAAGAGTATGGAAAGTTAGCAAAGCAAATCAACTACTTTAAAGGCGAGACAATATCTCAAATAGCATGAGAATTGGAAGAAGGCTTTTGTGCGGAAAACTTGTAATAGTTTTGCACATAATCTATTTAACTGGGATAAATGTAACAACTATATAGGTTATATTCCCTGAATGTATTCCCCTCCGACCACAAATGTAATAAACTAGGCTCGGACCAAGGTACAAACTCTATGGAAGTTTTGTCAAGTTACAAAACTAAAATAGGTATCATAGTATATTTGAAATGATACAATTTGAAGTTTTGAAGCTTTATTTTATAACAACGACATGGCCACAACTGTTTCTAAGACTAGTTTGAGGCCTGACTTGTAATAGAACTAAGTAAGGATTGGAAAATTGAATCATATGACCGTCTTTATGGGATTAATTTCATAGTCTTCTTACATTAATTGAGCAGATGTAGGCTCCACTCAATTTACATGAGGGTACTGTGAGGTTAGTCCCACAAGTACGGTCATAAAGATTGAGTGACCCGTAAGTATGCCCCCGAGACTTCTCCTGAATGAGGCATATTCTAATTGGATAAGGGAAGTTGGGCCTTGGCCCATATCTGAGTTCTAGCTCTTTGTGATATGTCCTGCAAAGGCCTTCTACCTCACCCCATCAGTGCTTGGTGGACCATCAATGTAGTCCTCTAAAGGCCTGACTAGTTTGAGCCGACGTGTTAATTTGGCCCAAAATGTTTTAAGAATCTATTACGAGCTTTAAAAGAAGCCCAAAGCTCAAACCCAATAGTGTACTGTTATTAAACACAATTAATATTATTTTACAGTTAATAATAATAATTTTATGAATTTAAAGTAAACACATTATTCTACGTGTAATAATAACTCACAAGAAGAGTAGAGAATTAACATGAGTTGGTACGAGTGTATTGCATCAATTGTAAATTGCTAAATTGTAGGATGACGATAAATTAATATTGGACTAAAATAAAACTATGAGCACATAAACAAATTAAACGGGAAAAAACACCAATCAAGCCGAAATTCCATAATGCTTTTCATAATTCTAACCTTTTGAATTCTTTTTTTTTTTTTTTAAACCTTTTGAATTCATAGTACGATTCAAATAAATTGAAGATCTTAAAAGTTTTATATTTCCCGTAAGTTTCGTCTATTTCTTGCCAATCCCACAAAAAAGTACATGAAAAAGGGGTAAGAAATGAATAAAAATAAAATGGATCTCTTTCGGTTACAAGTGCATGTTTCCAATGCATTGGAAGTGAGTCTATGAACACCAAATTTAATACATATTTAATATTTTTTGGTTGTTATATTAAAAGTTTGACGATTCAATTTTTTTTTAGAGTGAACGTGTGTTATTATTTTATAACAGATGTTTCTTAAAATACTTGTTATATATTTAGGACATGTGTAAAACATTTGTCTAAAACATGTAACATCTGTAAAAAAAAAAATTAATATATATTGACATTTTTTATTTTGCACATAACCGCAACTCCCATTTAGAAGCCGCGAAAAAAGGTGCAGAGATAGTGATGGGCACCTAAATTAATGGACACGTATAAATATCAATAATTTTTCAGGTGTTTACATTATACAGGCACTGATTTAGCAGAAAAGACAAAACATGACAGCAAAAAATAATGGGACAACATTTTTGTTCCCACTTCCGTCCCGGGGCCAAGACGGAAGTGGGACTTTCGTCCCCATGCCCCCAGAGATAAATTTCAACTTTCTTCTTCCCCTTCCCTTCACGCGAACAAAAAATTCCCAAAGGTAAAAAAAAAAAACCCAGCCCCCACTCCCCTGCTGCCTCCGCAGCTGCTTTGACCACCTTCCTCCAACACCTTGCTTTCTCTTTCATCTCTCAATCTCTCAATTTGTGAGGTAAAAAACAAATTTGAATTTGAATTTTTTTTTGGAAAATATAAAATTATGTGTTGAATTTAACTATAAATATACTAATTATGTTTATGAAATCAAAGTAATTTGTTGATGTTGTGAATTATTTGTGAATTTTGGGTATTTGTGAAATTAGGGCAATTATGAATTTAGGGTTTTTGTGAATTTGGTAATTTGTGAATTTATGAATGTAGAATTGTGAATTTGGCAATTGTGAAGTTGTGATTGTATGAATTTACACTTGAAACATTTGTGATTTTAGGACATGAGTGAACTTGTGAAATTGTCAATTTGGTAATTTGTGAATTGTGAATTTAGGGCAATAGTAGATTTGGAGATATAACATGTGTTTTTTCTGATAAATTGTATGTATATTCTTTTTTTGTATAGATGGTCGTACCCGCTCATCTTCAGCCCGACCCTTTTGTTCACACCGTTTTAAACAAACAACCGTCCCATAGATCTTTAAGAATATGGCACGAGGATGAGACACTGAACGAACATTTAAAGGTTATTACGAGTTCGGGTAATTTTTACGCAGCGTATACTAGAGAAATCAACCCTAGAGTAATAAACCTAATAGACCTAATAAGGTTTGGAGGATGCTGCAGACTAGGTAATATGAATGTAGATCATGCTCTCGTGACTACATTAGTTGAGAGATGGCACCCGGAGACCTATACGTTCCACTTACGTTGCGGTGAGGCGACCATCACACTAGAGGACGTAGGATGTCTTCTAGGACTACCTACCAGGGGCCAGGTAGTCTCGTGGGGTGAAAGTTACAATTTCACCAAGGGTCAATGGGTTCATCGCGTGTTCGAGCTTTTAGGATTTCGACCCAGTGATTCTGCAACCAGAGTGTAAGCCCTAAGGGCGAACAAACTCAGTTTTTGATATTGGACAAACTTTTGATGTTGTGTCTAATGAGCTTAATCTTTGTGATAGAATATCGGAACTCATTATGGAAGCTCTAAGTACTTCAATCAAGCCATTGGTATCAAGATTTAAAGTTATGCAAGGCTCATTTATCAAGATTGAAGATTGAAGACTTAGGTTTGGTTAGTTTAGTTTTGTCGTCATAAGTCGTTATCTTATAAAGCTCTAACCAAAGCTCTCATGAACATAAGCTCTACACTCTAGTCTTGCATGCATCATAAACACGTTTTCAAAAGGCTAAGTTTCAAAAGGATTCTTATTTCCAAAAGCCTTTGTTTTCAAAGTATAAGTCCTTTAAAATGGTTTTCCAAATGTCCTTACTTGTTACCTTTTGGGAAAACCTTTTAGACTTAAAAAGATTTCAAAACGTGTGAAAAATCAACATCTCTCATACTCAGGAAGGTCGGCCAACCGAGCTCAAGATCGGATCAACCGATGAGAAACTGAGAGGTGTGATTTGGGACTTCGGTCGACCTAAGGGATGGGTCGGTCGACCGACCTTGGTTCGGTTCAACCGAGGCTTCTTTCGGTCATCCGAGGTCTTTGTTCGGTCAACCGAACTCTGCGATTTCTAGCCGTTATATGACCGTTAAAGAGTCGTTTTTCAGCATATTTTGAAATGTATAAATACTCCAAAGCTAGAGAATGACTCAAATGCTTGTATATCAAATATTCATTGATCTCTCATCAAGCCAAAACACTTTCAAAGCAAAATACACTTCATTGCCATGATTTAAATCACTCAAAGGTGTATTTCAAAAAGCAAGACAAATAGTGGACTTCATATGTTCTAAAGAGCTTCAAATTGATGTACTTCAAAGGTATCCATCTTTCACTTAGAAGAGTGAACAACTTTGTTTAAATTACCCATCTTTATTCCCTTTCTTAGTGATTGGGTTAATCTTGTAAAAGTCCTACTTTGTGTGGGCAAATTGTTAAGTCCTACTTTGTGTGGGCAATCAAGCTCTTAGTGAGTTTTTGTATTGTGGTCGTGTTGTAAAACTCTTAGTGAGTTGTCCACAAGTGTAAAATCCTTCTTAGTGAAGTTGTTGAAATCCTTGGGTGCGGCTCAAGGTAGTGGATGTAGATTCTAAGTGAATCGAACCACTCTAAATCCTTTGTCTTGTTGTTGGGTTTAGTTTTGCATTTGCTCATCTTGCACAAACTTATACTAGCATTGCTTAGATTCGAAAAAGTTCCCAAGTTCGACTAAAACCTAATTCACCCCCCCTCTTGTGTTTTACATAGAGGAAACACTTTGCAGCTGGTAGAGGTTTATGCCCACATTAGTAAGCCCCCAGGACATGATATTACCGACCGCGAGGTAGAGCAGAGGGCTAGGGCTTTAATCATCATCTTGACACAACTTCTTGACACAACTTCTTGGGCCAGCGGTTTACTCGCACATTTGTACCGCCAGATGTGCATCACGTGCACGGCTGATTCCAAGGACATTACCGGGTGTTGCTTGCTGATTCAGGTTTGTCCAATTTATATAAATTTAAATGTGAATTTGTGATTTAAATATTTAATAATCGATTTTGTTTGTTTTTACCAGTTGTGGGCGTGGGAGCTTATATCATTTCTCCATCTGGCGAACCAAGGAAACATTCCAAATGAGATCCCCCGCCAACGGTAGACCTCACGGGGCTAGGTGGAATGTCCCCCGGAGTCTCGCAACGCCCCAAAATCGCAGCTGTTTATGTGTCGCGAACGGCTTGATTTGATGACGGAGACACAGTGGGTGAGTTAATTTCGATGTTCTTGTATTTTTTTTTTATTAACTAAATGGTTTTACATTAATAATTATCTTTTTTGGCAGTTCATGTGGAGGCCGTACCTGATTCGGTATATGCAGAGAGGGTGGCTCGGGATGTAGACTTCTTTAAGACGTGTCGAGCCCGTACGCCACTCATCTGCTTCGAGATGGTTGAGTATCACCTGCCCGACAAGGTCATGCATCAATTTGGCTTCTACCAGGTGGTACCAATCCCGGCAGGGATATAGGGCACTGTCGAAGGTCGAGACCTCCACACGGTGAAGGCGATATCGACAAAGAATTGGCAGACCGAGCACAGCGCATACATTAAATTGTAGGACTTATGCCTAGATGCACTGGAGGCCGCTGCTCCCGCCCTCGGTAATGTTATTGCACCAACCCGCGAGTACATGGATTGGTACAATCGCATTACAGTTCACCGTATGACGAACCCCCAAAATCGGGATCACAGGCCACTCCCGATTGGTATTCAACCCACCGCTACAGTAGAAGGCATTTTGGTAAGTTTTATTCGTTTATTTTTCATTGTTAATATTTTTTTTTCTAAATATACTAATTTTAATATTATGTGACAGGAGGAGTCGTACAGGGTGATACTGGAAGAGTTCGAGAAGCCTGCCACTCGAACTAATACGCAGTAGAAGTCACTCATCACCTGGCCAGCCAAAACAATTAAGGATGCCTTCGCAGCGGCAGGAAAGTCGGTGACATGCCGATCGCGGGCTGTCAATGTTGTAGAAGCTGCCGTTCTGCAACCTTACACACAGCCGAAGGAGCATGTTCAGGGTAGGGCTGTGGTTGGGAGGCAGAGTACTCGTCGGAATTGCCAGGCAATTCAGGAGAATCTTGTCGCGCGGCGCCTGAGGCATAGCAGCAGCAACCGACTCAGTCTCTTACTCAGTTCGAGCCTCAGGGTGATGTATCCCCCTAATATGAATAACAATTTCCAAGCATCGTCACTTATTCTCTGGGTATTGAAACGGGGGGCCATCCTGGTGCGGAGACTTCTTCATCGGGACAGCCGGAAGTCTATTTTGGTGAGACGCCCTCGTACAGCCTCGACCTGGACCAGACACAGACACTGCAGCAGACTACACAGCTCTAGCCAGATTCCCCTGAGGAGGCGATACATATCGACACCGAAGGTGCAGAATTCTTTGAAACGGAGCATGGTAGTGTTGTGCGAACCAGGGACGGCAACACATACTATCTCCGGACTAACCCAAGAAGGACCCATAGATACACCCCATCGGGACCGTAGATAGGATTTACTTTGTATTTCATACATTTGTTTTATTCTTGTTGCAAACAAATTGTTTTATTTATGACATACACGATTCCTTTGTTTTTTTTTCGCTTTTCTTATTTTATTAATGAAGTCGGTTTCATCAAAGTAATTTTTATACACGTATTTTGGTAAATATTCTGCTTAAGTGAATTATTTTGTTGTAAAAAGACCCAAGTGTCTCAGGAAAAGAAAAAAGCCAGGTTAGAACGGAATTGTCACTTGGCATTTTCTGCCCGGAATGAAAAAATCCTTTAATTTTTGGACAAATTTTCTGCCAGTTGGGACTTCCCTCCCGGGTCCAAGACGGATGTATCACTTCCGTCTTGGGCTGACATGGCAATTCCCATCCGGGTTCTGCCACGTCAGCCAGGATGGAAGTCCCACTTCCGTCGTGGCCCCTGCCACTTCCGCCCCGAATAAAAATGTTGTCCCATTTTTTTTTTTTGCTGCTATGTTTTGTCTTTTCTACTAAATCAGTACCAGTCTAATGCAAACCCCAATTTTTCAAGTGATCTCCTTAACCAAAGTTATTTTTTTTCATTTTATTAATTTTCACAAATAATAGAATAAGAAAAATTACGAAGTTCTGGTTGGGACAATTGGACCGTACTAGTTGACATTTTTTTTGTTATTGAGGGAAATGGATGTTTATTCAGTATCTGCAAGAACTGTGGAAACACACATGAGGCAGGTACACTCTCTATGAACATACAAGTATTCTTTAGAGAAATACCATAACGAACTAATAAATGTGCAAAAGTGTTACCATCACGACGAACATTCCGAATACTATAAGACAGGAAAGCTAAGAGTTCCTCTTTAACTAGGGTCACAATGTGACTACTAGTTGACATTTCGAAAATTCTTCCGTGCTATGTTGCGTCTAAGTTTTAGTGTGGTATGCCATTATTGAACAGTGTCAGTTCATTTTAATAATAAAAAACGTATGTAAGACGACACGATAAAATTAAAGTTTCGCAATTTTTCACCTCTGGTCATGACTCTAAATTCATTATTCCAATAATTCTATCTGTGGATCGATTGGCAACCGAAATTCCCCTGAGAAGGGACTGGAAGGCCAGGGTAGAAAAGGGGAACATAATGATAGAAAAACATACAGATTATTAACAGATATGGTATTAGTAGTGGTGATGCATAAAGAGAAAAAGGGCAAGAAGGAAAAGCAAAGTAAAGCAAATATTGCTTTCGCTGCAGAAAACAGCCTCTCATTCCATCTTTATCGCTGGCATCTCCAAATTAATGATAAAGATGTATGTATGTACTCCAAGTATATATATATATATATATATATATATATATATATATTGGCTGGTTCAGGACTTGAGAATAGTGGGATCACTCAACGATTCACTTTTTTGTGTAGAGTCACTTACTAATAGGGATGGCAATGGATCTAGTTTAATTGGATATCCGGCCCGGTCCAACCCGGTTGGGTCAGGGATTCACCAATTTAAACTGGGGGTGGGGGTTGGAAATGATGGGGCCGGGACCGGAGGCGGGTGAAATAATATTTCCGCCCCGCATGACCTGTTTAAAATGCTATTTCATTTTATAGACATTAAATATTTTATTTTATAATTCTATATTAGTTTTTCAAGGTTCTGCTTGGAATTTTTGTTAAAAAAATCCCATATTTTTTCTAGTAGAGGTTGGGCCTCTATTAAGACGAAAGTGAGGATTTAGGGAAAATATTCTCCACTTTTTTTCAATTGGGGCTGGGCCTCCACCTGAACTTGGGATGTGATCTCCATCCATCCCCAATGATGGGGCTGGGCCGGGGATGGGGATGCAATGAAAGAGGTAGGGCCGGAACCAGTGGCAGACCCAAACTCTAAAGACGGGAGGGGCACTCAATCAAGATTGACAAAATAAATTCATAGTCCCTTTACACACTTAAACTGTTAAAATTTTAACTAAAATCGTTAAGATATAAGTGGTGTTATTCCTATATTTCACGAAGCACAAAATATAATTTCAAATCGAAAACTGACTAAAAATAGGTAACTGAAAAATGCTCACAGGACGGGGTATTACAAAAATAAAACTAGAACTATATTTTTTTTTTTTTGGATAGGTTGTGCCCCACCAGGATCCACTGTAGGTCCGCCAATGGCCGGGACTAGAGATTATGGCCTCCGCCCCCACCCGATCCTATTGTCATCTCTACTTATTTACATATTATCTAAATGAAACAAAAATATATCATATTTATTAAAAAAAATATTTTTCAGCAGAGTATGTAACTCCGGCGGCAGGATACTGCATCCACGTGGATGATGATTATGACTTGGATTTGTTATGTACTCATCTTATAGTATGGAGAATGTCTATTCTTCTAGGCATGTTTTGTCTCACACACAACGACTTTTTAACCCCTCAAGAAAAGCCTTGCTGAATATTTTCTTTCATCATCATCATCATCATCATCATCATCATCATCCTTTTTTAAGACATATCTCATTGACTATCTTCATAGAGAAACTAAAATTACTTGTCCCATGAAATTTTTTTTTTGATAGTTTCAGGCAGGGCGGAAACATGATGGTAGATTAGGGTCAAACTACATTATATATTACTCCCTTCATTCCCATTTAATTATCATTTAAGAAAACTATAGGTATCCAAATTAATTGTCGTTTAAGGTTCTTTTAATAGTTGTCAATAATTTATTTTAATTATATCCTTGACATTTCTTTTATTTGCAACTTTTGCCATCCTCATTTTTTACTTTCTTTTCTTATGCTATAGAATGAGAGAGAGGAGTAATATTTTTTTTATAATATATATATATATATATATATAATTATTTTTGTGAAATTTCTCATAAATATTACGTTTTGTCGCCCAAAATTTTTAAGTTTGCTAATACATGTTTTGATGTGATTCGCTCCAATATATGGATTCTAAATCTGCGTTAGCAAGTTAATTATAGTTCAAGACATTATGTAATGACTCAAGAATAAAACAAGTTTTATAATGCAAGTTAGGTTCAAGTTCATTTGTTAAAGTCACATAGTCCAATATTGAATTTTCATAAATGTTATTAATGTTCTCGTTTTAGATGTCCGTCCTGAGTATTAGAGACTCCAGTCGAAAAATGTACATTCTTTCGATGATAGATTGGGTAATATATCCTTTTTTTTCCCACCAAATTTCCTGTTTGGAGGATCATGCCAATACACTTTAGAAACAAAGGAGGAAGAATTCCTGCTGCCGACGTGAGGGAATGTGTTGGTGAGTGATCTGTAAGTACCCTTGTAAGCGAGCTATGGTCCCTAGGACCTGCCTTGACCTGTGGTGGTGACCGGAGCCGAACCCTCCTAAACTTTAAATTAACCAAAAAAAAAAAAACAAAGGAGGGAGAAGTTAGCTAGGAAAAAAGAAATTGGCACAAAAACCTTATTTTCCACAAGGGTTTTCTCATTTTTGTGTGCTATTGTTTCTTTCACACATGTGCAAGCCCCGTATGAGATAAAAATAAAACCTTTAATTGGTATATAAGCATGTATCTAAGTGTTTATATAACTTCGAAATATCTATTTTGGCATAACGAATTTAGTTGTAAAGTAAGTGTTTGTCAGACACATGTGTTCATAAAAGCATGGATATGTAAAAAAAAGAGGAAACAAATAAGTACGTATAATTGACATAAGTTGAATGTCAATATGTATGTGAATTGCAAATTACTCAAAGGGCTTTATAGAGAAGAAAAAGACTTTAGCTCATTATTTTCATTGGATCCTACTTTTGCTAAAGTAGTAAAAGGGGCATTTCATTGCTCATAATTTTGTTGCTCGCACGCATTGGGTTGTGTTATGCTCACGATTCACAAAGTCATAGTAATATTTAACTCATTTTTGGATATCTTTTTTTTTCTTCTTCATGTATCTTATCTCTCGTCATACTAATAACAATTTGCAAATATGAATTTTTCTTTTGAAAGATACAATTTAAAAAAAATGGTGAAATTTTTAGAAGAAAGTGTAACACTTAACAAGCAGTTATAAATGAGACGGGAAATGGAACAAGAAATGGAAAAAAATATCTTTATCTATTTCCAACGAGTAGGGTTAGTAAATAATCAACTTTTTTGCAATTTTGAGATGAGTGTGTGTTTAGGACTAATGAACTTGTATAGAATAAAAAATTTAATTGAACCGGTAGTAATGTATAATACTCTCTCCATCAAGGACATGTCTAGGAGTGGGTGAGCTGGTAATCAAGATTTTGAAAATTACAATTTTCACGCTATAAAATTTAATTTTTTTTATAAATTTTTCTAACAAAATTATATTTTGTCTTTTAAGAATTACGTAAAATTTACCACTCTCTCCCTAAATAAAATTTAGTTTCTTCCCCACTCTCCCTCCTAAATTAAATATACGTTATTTTTTTTTTTAATTTTTCATTATTAAAATGTACATTGAATTTGGAAATAGTATTGTATTAGTTTGGGTTAAATTTACTTTTACTTTTACTGTTTCATATTGGACATAGGCTTGGTTACCAAGGAATTTACTTCTTTGAAAACCAACATGAAATGACAGAAGCTAATTTTACTGATTTTTTTTTTTTTTTTGAAGTCCGATTGGACGGTTGCCTCATATAGGAGAGAGAGAACTGCCTCCGACAAGGAGAATATAACCCTAAAAAGGGAGATTAAAACTTGTCGCACGCAGGTGAAGGATATCCCCACTGAATTAGGAGACCTTTGATTAATTTTACTACTTAATAACATGAATTACACACGATTTAATTCCAACATTGAAATGTTGTCTAGGACTCTAGATAAGCATGTTCTTTTTGACTATTATGTATTTTGTTTTTCTGTATTAGGGGTGCCTTTGCAATGTTTTCAGAAAAGTGGAAACTATAGTCAAATTCTAAAAACAGAATAAAGTAGGAATGAGACTAGCACACTTAGGCATGTGGTGCACGTGCAAACTTACTTTCGTTCGCCAAATTAATTTTTTACGGTTGAAATTAATTTAAAACGGGACATCTATCCAGATTTACGACATCTGTCGTGCATGGCACCTGTTGTGAGCCAAGATATTTGTCCTCATGTGATCTGTATGTATAGATTTTTTGATGTTTCACATAGAATCCGGACTGCACACTTAGCACATAGTTTGTAACTCGAAATTATAGGTTATTGATTCGGTATTCTTTTTCGATAATATTTTTTCGTTCCAAATTAATCATCGTTATTGACTAACAAATAGGAATTAAAATTTTTTAGGGGTATTGACTGAAAAAATAACAATAAAGATGCATTGATTTTTGAAACGTGGCAAACAATTTGAGATGTCTAAAAAACTGCAATGTTGCAAACAATTTGGAACGGATGTAGTAATATTTTCTAACTAGTTAATCACTTCTTGACTATTATGTAACTAAAACAACCTCCCTCTTGATTTGTATTGAAAACTGTCAATTTAATAAACTAGAAGCATTAAATTAGAGTTTGGAGGTAAGAGTAAAATTGAAAATTTTGGTCAAGGCTGAGGTCTCGTGATGTAAAGGTTACGAGTTCGAATTCCTCCCCACTTCTTGAATTCCCTCATTTTTTGTAATAGAGGTCTCCCAATAAAAAAATTGAAAATTTTAATATAAATAATTATTTTTATTTAAAAAGAGATCATTTGATTTAAGACATCAAAAAAGAAATGGGAACAATTTATTTTAGACGGAGTAAATAATTTTTAAAAAGAAAGGGAATTCTTCGGGGAACTACTAATTGGTGAACTAATCATAGTTAAGTCTCGCTCGTAGAAGCAGCATAAGGAATTGAATCATGTCTAGAGGTTGATATTCGACTCTTTCACCAAAACCTTTTGAGAACTTTTTATAAATTAAGACATATCCCATAATTTACATTCATCCACTTAATAAACTCTTGTGAAAACATGGTGTTATAATTAAAAAAATGGAAGTGTAGTGTTTTATTGTGTATCACTGTGCATACAAAATGACAATAAATAAATAAAAAAATCAATGAGACATTGTTTAAACGCTAAAAGTTGATGTCTAAAAACAAGAATAATTCTGATATGAATCAGGTTCATTGGACCTTCCGATTCAGAACTGACAACATCATCACAAAGTTGTCTCTCTCTTCATTATGTGGTGATGTGGCCAGTTCTGGACCTGGTCCATATCAGAATTTTCCTAAAAATAATACTCCATTCATTCTCATTTAATTATTATTTAAGGGATATATATATATCTAAATTAATTATCATTTATATATATTTTATTAGATGTCAACAATTTATTTCAATTATACCTTTAACATATCTTTTATTGAAAAAGTGAAGAGTGGGAGGAAGAGTATTATTGGAATTGTGGTGGAATGATTACTGTTTGTTTGAGTTTTTTAATTTTTTTTAAAGTGTCATAAACGTCTTACATTGAGAAATAAAGAGAGTAATATATAACATGTTTGTCAGAATTCATTATTGATGTGCTAAAATATCATTGAAATTTAAATCGAATTAACGAGATTAAATACTTGAATATCGAAAAAACAAAAAAAGAAAGAGAACAACTGACAGTTATTTTCTAGGCCTTTGAAAAAATCGATGTGGCTCCGGTGCAAAATGGGGGTAAGTTCCGTACGTACGGGACTTACTCTCGTTCAACAAATTTTAATTTTAACGATCAAGATTGATTTAAAATAGATAATTGTCATAATTTTACTACATATGCTGTATTTTTAAGGATATATATTTTATTTTTTATGTCAAATTATACTTGTCCTAAATCGTTTAGTACGTCCTGATTTATTATTATTATTTTTTTTACTAAATAAAAATTTACACATTAATCATAAAATAGCCAAGGCTATTGCAATCAAAAGATAAAACGATAATATAAGGAAAATAAAAGTTATACAATAGTGTAGACACTATGATAACAGATAAAAATTCACACCCCGAACTAGGTAAACAACACAAAAAAACAGTAGAAAAAATAAATACCTAATTTTTTTATTGTTACGTTTACAATCAATTGTCCGAAAATATTTTAAACTTTGGGCCCGCGCCTCCTATACCCGCAAAATTCGCCCCTAATCTAAACCACCACTTGTCCTTTCCTTAAAACAGTTGATTCCTTGGTACTTTCGCAATAATTCCCTTTCCCCACTACTCCAAACCAAACAAAACATAAGAACTATCACCTCAATCAATATCCTCCTCCTCTTCATCAAATCTTAAAGAAAATCACTTTTTGCCTTTTCAATCCTTTAAAAGTTCCAATTTTTCGTTGTGGGTTTCCTTTAATTTGATGAAAAAATGAGGGATTTTCCATCTTGTTTTGGTGAAAATGGAGTTCAAGTTGCTGATGCTTCTTGTTCTAGTGTTGTTGGAGTTGGAGTAGTAAGTAATTCTAATTCTTTTAAGGCTTCTCAGAATTTGGTTACTTGCTTATACAAGTGTAAATTACTTGGTAAATCTTGTTTAATTACTATTATTTGGAGCAAGAATTTGATGGGTCATTGTCTAAGTGTAGAAATCTATGATTTATCTCATCAATGTCTCTGTAAAGTTGATGTGAAGCCTTCTTTGTTCTTTAAAACAAAAGGGTCCAAGAATTTTGAAGTGATGAATAATTCTGCTAAAATTGACATCTTTTGGGACCTTTCTATTGCAAAATTTGGATCTGGGACTGAGCCATTAGAGGGATATTATGTAGCTGTTGTTTGTAAAGGGGAAATTGTTTTGGTTATTGGAGATCTTAGAAAAGAAGCATTCAAGAAAACTAATGCAACCCTTTCACTTTCTAGTAGTCCACTATTTGTTTCCAAAAGAGAACATCTTTTTGGGAAAAGGGTTTTTAGTACTAAAGCTAATTTTTCAGACAATGGTCAAATTCATGACCTTAAAATTGAGTATGATACTAATGGCAATGAAGATCCTTGTCTGGTAATTCGAATCGATAGTAAACCGATTATGCAAGTGAAGCATTTGAGATGGAAATTTAGGGGAAACTACACAATTTTGGTTGATGGGATTCCAGTGGAAGTCTTTTGGGATGTTTATAATTGGTTGTTTAGTAGTAGTAGTTGTTGTTTGGGAAATGCTGTTTTCATGTTTCAGTCTTGTTTGTCAGCTGAGAAGTTATGGACAAGCCAATCTTCATCAGCAAGTTTTGGAGATTCTAAGGTATCAGGTCTTGGTTTTACTCTAATGTTGTATGTTTGGAAGAATGATTAATGATGTTCTTCTTTAATTGCTAACTTTTAGTTTTGTTTACATTGAATATATACAGTCCATTCTTGAGTATTTTGATCCCTTCTCCCAGAATACGATGATCATTGAAGTTAATTGTCTTTAATGCTAAACTATGAATTATACTGTTGCTGTTACTTTCCATATATATATATATATATATACATATTTTGCATAGATTAAAGTATATATGAAATTGACCTTGAAATCCCTGCTTTTCGATGAGTTTCCAGCCAAAGATTTAATTTAAGTTAGTGTTGCTTGTACGGTGTACCTAGTCCCAATGTTACTGAAGTCACTAGTTGGTCGCCAAACTGGCGACTAACGAGTAGTCGGCGACTGTTGTTTATTTCCCAACAGTCAGCTTACCTAGATTACAAGGAATTTTTTAAAATTCCATTATCCTATATATTATACTAGTTAAACAAAATTCCATAAAAAATTAACAATCAAATACTAGTCAAATCAAAGTACACAAAGTCCATCCATAATGATTAGATTCAATACCATAATAAGTAATAACAAGTTCAAATACTAAAATAATCAAACGGCGTAGTTTTGGGCAGAAAATTGAGTTTTAAAAAAAGTTAGCAAATTCGTTTTGATTGTCTTCGACCGATTTTGACCGATTAAGTTGGTCAAGCGATTTTTTACCCCGACTAGTCAGTTAGGTGCCGACTAGACCAATTTTTACAACGCTGCCTAGTCCATCAATTGGTATATAAAATTTGTAGCTTTGTTCTTCATTCGTAACTAATCAAACTTTGCTATTAGGATTGGCTTGGATAGTGTTTGGTGTTAAAACAAAGCGTACTGTCTTTGTATAAGTTAGAATTGTTTGTGAGAAGAGATGCGTCTTTCGTTAATCTACGATACTCTGCAGATTATGGGTTCTGCATCCTTTTCATTAATCTTTTCAATCTATCAAGGGGCATTTATTCTTGTAATCAGATCAAGTTATGGCATAGCTATATGGATCAAGTTAGATGTTCTAAATTTATACAGAATGGGAATAATAATAATAATGTGCCTGCAATATAATTGGACAAGAAGTACAATCTTGAATCCCTTAGTGCATATAATAAGTGACGATAAGATCCAACTGTTCAATGCGTTTACAGCTCTACTAATACAATAGGTGATAATACCTTCAAAGCAACCATTATAAATGACCGTCACATAGTTGACTTAGCACTTTCGACTGGAAAGATAAGTTTCGGGTTTGACATAGCTGCCCGATAATATTGAAGGAGAAAACAAGAAAAAAAACCATTAGCAATGACCAAAGCTCCCCTGATCTATTGTATATAGCCTTTTAGCAACACTAATCATATCAGGCCTGTCTTCTCCTCTTGACTTAGTGCATTCCATTGCAAGATTGAACAAACAATGCAATTGTTTCTCTTGATTAACATCTTTGTCAAATGGCATTTTAGGATCCAGAATGCAACTGAAATGACCGTCTTGGACATGATATTTTACATAATCCACAATATGAATCTTTCCTCCTCCTATTCCTCCAATATTCATGGACATAACTTCTTTTCCAGTTAGAAGAAGAAGTAAAAGCACACCAAAGCTATAAGTATCAGTTTTGTCTGTAACAATACCTGTTTCCACGTACTCGGGGTCTACATATCCCCATGTCCCCATAACAACATCTTCAACCTGTGATTCTCCAGGAGGTAACGGTATAGAAAGCGAAAAATCGAACAGTTTAGGAATCCCAGATTTATCTATAATCACTTTAGATGGCTGCAAATTCCTATAAACAATGGTTGTTGGAAATGCTGAATTAAGATAAGCAATTGCATTAGCAATACCCTTCCCAATCTTCAGCCTATTCTTCAAAGTCAATATTTTCTTAGTACTATCTGAATTATAGAGTAGATCATTAAGCAGCTCATTACCAGCATATTCATAAACCAAAGCTGGAAACTTTAACTCCAAACAGCAGCCTCTAAGCTTCAATACATTCTTTAGATGACTCATCTGTGAGGTAACTGCTATATCGCGAATGGCTCCATAAAAAGTGCGATAACTTATGCATTTTTCACTAAATTTCTTAACTAGAATCGGGTTTTTTCCAAGAAATCCTCGAAAGATTTTCCCATTATCTCTGATCAAGAGCTCTCTATCAGTGAAATTGTTTGTTGCAGTGATCAACTCTTTTGCAGTAAAGCTCCGAATTGGATTCTTATATCTCCCGGAGAAGGATCCAACCAATTCTTCCAATAAGAAGCTTCCATTCTCTAAGAAAAACGATGATCTTTCTTTTTCTTCCTTCTCCTGTAATGATCCTTTAAAGCATGACAACATTTTCTTCTCTGAGGAGAAAATTGCCAAAAAAAGGAAAAATAAATGGAATCAGTTTAATTATCTGTGAAAGGAAAGGAAGGGCACATCTGAGAGATCCAAGAAGAAGCTCTTAAGGTCTATTTTCTTGACTTTTGACTTGTTCAATGACCTCATATGTTGATCTTGATCTTGATTCCTTTTTAGCCACTTTAAGAAATAAGAGGTGTGTATTCAATCTAGATTCTAAAGGATTTTTAAGGAGTTTTAAAGTTCATAGTATTTAATTTAGATTTTTAAAAGTCCATTAAAATCTGGAGATATTCAATTCAGATTTTTAATTATTTGTTGAAATCTGTTAGTATTCAAAACTCTATAGATTCTCATAGATTTCATTAAATGGAGTATTTTGATGGATTTCATAGGCCTAAATGTGTATGGTGAAATCTCTTCGTTCTTCTCGAGATTTTGAAATTCTCTCATTAATATTAAAATTAAATGTCTTTAATAATTTTATCTGATATTACAATTTTTTTAGTAATCCCATTTCTTTAAAATTAAAAGAAAAATAAAGAAATGTCCAAGCTCAATATATATATATATATATATACACACGAGGAAATTTAGTCTTTTCTTTATTATACAAACTGTGAACAAATAAATAAAAAAAGGGCAACAGTTTCGCTATCTCCAAACAAATCAAAGACTTAACCAAATTTTTTAAATTTTTAACAAAATGATTTGATTCCAAAATAAAAAAGATTGATAAATATATGTTGACTTTGAAAATTCAACACAGTTAAATTTGTATAATACATCGCTAAATTAGTCTTTTCTTTATTTTTTGTTGATATTTAAATAATCTATAGAATTTATAAATCAAAAGAAATCATGATAAATCAATCTAATAGAATTTGCGTAAAATCTGTATAGAGTTAAAACAATCCATACAATCAGTAAAATTCATAGACTTTTTAAAAATCAATTAAAATATTTTAAATTCGAATTGAATACCCCACTAAATAAAAGGAAATGAAAATGACACCAACATTTAACAGTTTTATTCAGAGCATTTCACCCAAGAAAGTACACAAAACTCGAATCATAGACTCGAGAATAGCTGTTCAAAATGCTTAATGACAACCCCATTTCAGAACCAAACACCTGTTTTCTATCCTAATACTCACCTTCAGTCGCAAATTGAATGTCTATTTTCCTATTTATTTTTAATACAAAAGCAGAAAACGAGCATTCAACTTGGGACGGGACGGAAGGAGTAGTAGTTCTACATACAATATAACAAAAAGAAACATGACTCATCTCACTACCTACATCTTAGTGCTGGACTAACTTCCGAGCAACTAAATCCAAGGAAGATCCATAAGCTCTGCGTAAAGCTTCAGCGCACCAGCCATGGCCATCATCAACAGTTGGCATCCTCACTTCCATAAAAGGAGCAAGCGGATGTTGTTTTCCCGGCATTCTAACCCCTGCAAAAACTCTTAAAACATTAGAAGCGTCAATATCCATACATACATTGACCTCAGGAACCCCTTTGGGAGCGGGAGGTATTCCCGCGATCTTGAAATAACCCAAGAGGTGATTCTTCTCCACTACTGTCTCATCATCACCCTCGTACACTATTATTAGCGCCTCAACCTGGTTATCATGAACGGTTGTGAAAACCAATTCCCGTCTTACTGGCATTGTAGTGTTCCGGGGTATAATGGGCACAAAGTTGTTTCCATCAGCCTGAATGCCAATGTTCAGAGGAGTTACTTGAATAGTTAACAGGTCCAAACTCCCAAAGGGGTCGTTTATTCCAGATGCTACTGCTCCTTCCAATGCTGCACCGCGAACAGCTGCTTCCATCACGTTCATTCCTGCATATAGCTCCCCCCTTCTTGCATATGGTCATAACTATATTCTTTATCCTTGGAATATAGGAGCAACCACCAACGAGTATGACATCATTTATATTTTCAATCTCCACTTTCGCATCATGTAAGCATTGCCTTATGAGAGACTCACATTTTTCAAACACTTTCTGGTTTACCTCCTCAAATTCTTCTCTGCTTAAAACCTTTGATATCTTGAGACCATTACTCAAATCAACATCAATCTGCACACTCGCTTGGGTAGAAAGCCGGTGTATTGCATCTTGGGCTGCAACTCGAAGAAGTCCCACTTCCCTTATTTCCTCGATCCCATGGCCGGAGAAGAGATTGTCCATGTCGGGTAAGAGACGGTGCATGATATTCTGAAGTATGTCTTCACCTCCTAATGTACTTCCTGCCACTGACTTAATTTGCGATACTCCTCCAGCTGTTGCAGTCACAGCTGCATCACAACAGCCAGCGCCCATGTTGAATATAAGGGCAATCTTCTCACTTCCGCTTCCCATATTCTCGTGCTCGGCCTGTTGCTGTTGCTGTGCATATAACAAAGCAACTGCAGTTGGTTCAGGCATTAGTCTTAGAACATGAAGACCGGCCATAGCACAAGCTCGTTCAATACGAGTCATTTGAAAACGGCTAAAAGAAACCGGAATTGTTAAGACAACATTTCTCACAGGACGCTTAAGACGAACTTCAGCCATTGCTCTTAGTTCAAACAGAAAGATTGCAAGGACTTCCTCGGGAGTAGTAGATCTCCACATGTTGTTAACAAGCGCTGCAATAAATGGCCGGACTCCAATATCTAACGTTTGCACTAAAAACGGCAGGCTTTTGCTTGAATGTACTACAGGATCAGTATCCACTCGACCAATTAAACGTTTCATGTTGAATATTGCAGCTCCGGATAACATTTCGTACTCATGAGCTAATTGATTGCTCACCCCACCAGCAGGGACTTCATCTTTGAAGGTTACATATGATCTCAATAACTTCTGATTTCTTGTGTTCCTAAGGAGCTCGACCTCAGAGCCGTTCCAAACTGCAACGCTACATTGAGAAGTGCCAATATCTATACCGATCGCAAACTCGGGTGAAGATTTGTCTTCTCCGGTGGTTTCACTATCAGACGCCACAGTGTATGCATGCTCGGAAGCCATTCCTGCAAAGTAGACATCTGATTAATGCCGAGAAAAATAGTAAACATTCGCCCACAACCATATATTCACTTCTGCTGATCGAAATCATCCAAGAAATACATATCCAATAGAACTTTGCAATCTAACAACTAATAAAATTCAGTCTAGAGTTGGCAAGTTTCTTCAATGTCTCCTTCTAGCTTATGCCCTTTTTTACTTCTAGCAACATTTCTTCGCTTAGTTCTATTTTGACACTGCGAATCAACAAACTGCATAGTAAAAATACTAAATTCCTCAAACAAAAGAAGGAAAGTTCCCGGAATGCATACATAATTCAGGATGAGGAAGAGAAATAAATATTCCCTCCTTCCCAAATTTAATGTCCACTTCGGTTTGGGATGGAGTATTTGATTTTGGCTGTGTTGGAACAAAGAATATCATGTCATCAACATGAAAGCTACGGGGAATTGTCTATTCCCAAATTGAATGTCCATTTTTCTCTAATTTGAAGAGGAAAAGGCGCGGGATTCAATTCGGGACGGAGAGAGTAGTTTCTTTCTTAGCCAATAAGAGACAATCAAAGGAAGAAGAAAAAAAGCATCTAAACGATAATACAACATATATTCCCTGGACTCGGGTATGGGTGTCGGATGCAGTACATATTAGTATCTAATATCTAAGCAAGTGTTAGTTGTTTATACCTCTAAAAGTAAGGACTCGAGGACACTTCTAGGAACTCGGACACGGAAATAATTAACAAATTAACAAGTTTTGTAAAGGGAAATAGACTTTAGTTCGGAAAATAAGCCTCTAATATCCTCCTCACCATAGCCAGGATGGGTAAGATCAACATTGAATATGCACATAGTCTCAGTCAAAGCACCCAATATTTTTTACCACATCCGAGGATCCCATACCCACACTCAGGTTGTATTGTGTCGGACACGGGTGTAACAGTCAAAACAAAGAGTCCGGTAACATAGAATAGAGCAAGATTAAGCTTAATTTGGGGTGGGATCAAACAAATAAGGAGGAAAATTAACATTCGCATTTAACAAATTAAACTAATATTTTCCTGTATAAACAGTAAAGAATCTCAATAGCCCAGGTCTAAAAATGAAATCTTGAGTATATTAACATAATTTTCTAAACAAACCCACAAGAATTGAAGGAAAAAAAATTCCAGAAGAAATAATAAATTAAAACCAGCTCCAAATACTTCTAAAGCTAAAACATCATTATCAACCAAACCACAATAACGGAAAAAAAAGAACTTACAGAAATGAGAGAGATTATAAGTTTGAGAATTGAAGTATTGAAAAGAGGGAAGTGAGAGAAGCTTTGAAGGTGGTAGAAGAGAAGAGCAATGGCGGAAAGGTGGAGAGTAGTTATAGAGAAGAAGAAGAATTCTAGAGCTTCCCAGAGAGACGAAGAAAGAGAAAGAAGTGACATTTCTAATTTACTTTTCTTTTTTATTCTTAGATAAGTTTGATATGCACGAGGTTCATTAGAATTTGTATTTAAAACTGAACACATTATTACAGAATAAGGATATAGATAACTCTATAAATATGTGTTCATTTCTGAACATAAGGTTCACTTGGACTTGTTCAATATCAATTTTTCTTTTTCTTTTTTTATACTATTTTGAAAATGGGTATAAATGTATTTTAACTAATGTCTTATTTTCAAAATATTCATAACATTTAGGGTTAAGTGCACTTTACTACATCAGTACGTTAGAAAAATCAAAACCAACTAATCAAAATAAATCCAAATTGATCTTTCGCTTTGAGCAGTGCATTGGGTTTATTTTGATTTAAACTAAATTAAAATCGAACTTTCGGTTTGGTTTAAGATATTTTATAATCCAATCCAAACCATATATATATATTAAATAAGTCTTTTGTAATAAAACATATTTAACATCTTATTTATACCATGACAAGTAAGTTCTCCAAGTGCTAGTGATTGAAGAGTCATCAGTTGGTAGGTTTTGTTTTGTTTTGAACTAATAATCGTATAATTTTTTTATTGTTTTGCTTTTCTTCTTCTTATAAGACAATTTTGTAGTAATTTGTTTGAAGATAAAAAATTTATGTTTCATTAATTTGTTTTCTTTATTGTGTTTAACTTGTGAAAACAATAGACACATTTCTTTATATTTTTAGCAGCCAAGTAATAATATAAAAAAACTTGTTTTATTTTTACTTTTTAATCAATATATTTTGTAGTCGACAACGAATCGCAACTTTCATGCGGTAAAGACGCTTCACTTCCAACCTAGGTAGGTTGGGAGTTCGAAATCATGTCAGTAGTGAAACCATGGAACCACTATTGATCCTCCTTTTGAAAGAAAGATATATATATATATATATATATATATATATATATATATATATATATATATATATATATATATATATATATATTGTAGCTCACAAAAACCGAACAACCAAACCAACTTTCGAATTCATCGGTTTGAGATTTTGAATGGTTTGAATTGGTTCAAAATTTTCAAACCGAATATTTTGATTTGATTTGAAAAATGTATAAAACCGAACATGAACACTACTACGCTAGATGAATTAACACTTTTTTACCAAAAAAAGAGAGAAGAAGATGAATTAACACTTTATGTATAAAGTTTCAATTAATGCATTAGAGGTCCATTCCATTAAATTCCGTTAAAAATGCCAGCAAAATGAGTTTGTTGACTCTGTTCATATTTTTGCATTTCATTACGATTAATTTAGGACATTTTTAATTTAGTCCCTTCAAAATATAAATAATTTAACTCATTTGCGTTCTTAGTTTAAAATTTAAAATTTTAATAGCAACAAAATCAAAGTAAAAAGTTTCATCAAATACGTTTTTTTCTTAGTCTCTTTCACTTTCAACTTCTTTGGAAACTCTAATTGCTATCATCCTAGTTGTCGGTACACTGTATATTATACATTCAAAAATTGTTATCGCCACTATCTCCACTGCAATGGGTCTGATAGGCGGAGGTACTGACAAAAAAAATATCTGAAAATCTAACTTTGATAGCGGTCGCAGGGTAATGGGTGTGATAAATGGAGGGAGAGAGTTTCAGTGAGATAAAGAGTGTTAACGGTGACCATGGAGATTTTAGATTGTAGCAAGTCAAAAATGTGGTTGACGTTTGCAGAGCTGGTGTGGCATGAGAGAAAAATTGGTGAAGTTTAGCCTTTGAGTTTACGTTCGATATTTGAGGATAATTTTTGGAATAACTGGTATGAGAGTAATTTTGTGGATACAAATAAAATAAAATAAGATAGTAATCACAAAACGAAAGATAGGGACATTAATGTCATTTTACACTTAAAATATATGTCATTCACTTTCTTAACGGTTGACTGGCATTCAATTAACTTGTAGTACAGTAATAGAAACAACAATGACTAAAGTAATATACGTCTAACTTAATGGTAGTGAAAGGTCCTCCTATTTCTCATAAAATGGCATTCAGCATTGACCTTTAATTTATTACATACTCCGTCCCAAATTAACTGTCTATTTTATCAAATGCACGGTATTAAGATTTTGATGAATTAGATGGTAAAATATAAGTAAAAGTCTAAAATACTAATCCAGGCTCAGCGGGGTCACGTTCACGCTTAGGCAACATAAGAATCAAGCTTGAATATTGAGCTCAAACTCGAATCACGATCAGCTCACTTACGCCCACACTCACATTTGTTCAGGTTGAGCGAGTCAAGTTCGAGCCGACCCAACCCATTGACACCCCTAAGAGATTTTTTACTATATAAGTTAATTTAAGCAGTATAAAATTATACAAAAATATTAAAAACTCTTGTAACTATTTTGAAAATTAATAAATTTTCTCTGTACTAAATCGAATGTTAATATTTGATTTTCACAAGAATTAATGAGGATAATAGTTTGATCAAGAGTAACTTACAATAATATTTTTAAACGTAAGTGCTCCCACTTATTAGCGGAGCTTACATCCTTTAAATATAAAAAGTTATGTATGATAATCTAGAGAGAAAATATATTCATTTGAATAAAGTAAATATCCATTTTATGAGAAATTAAAATAGAATATAGAAATTCAATTTGGTACGGACGAAATATAATAGTTGAGAGGCATTCATAACGGCCGAATGACCCAATTCGTCCTTTATGTATTTTTAAATTATAAGTTGAGTCCTCTTCATTTAATTTTAACTTTTAATGTCCATTACATTTTTTCAATCTGCTAATAAAGGAATTCTGTTCAATTTTCTGTCAACTTTCCGTCAACACAAACATGTGCCTCGCATGTGAGGTACCTTTTAAGGGTATTTCGGACATTTCAATCTATTTTCAACAAGAAAAAATTGGGGTACTCAATTGTTAAATAAAATAATTATTAATACCAAATTTAAATAACCAAAAACATTTAATAAACTTATCTTCTACCCCATTCATCTTCATCCACCACCACCACCTCCGCCAACCACCATTGCCACCCTGCAGCACCACCTGCAACCACCAACTTCGCATTACCACCGTCGACCACCACTACCACCTGCAATCTTCTGTCACTTAAAACCCATTTCAAATGATTAATTGGTTAACAATATTCATTTCAAATGAATAATTGATTAATTTGAAGAAAAGAATTTTAACAATATTCAAGAAACCCATTTCAAATGATCCAAGAAATGAAAATGTTGGCGGAGGTGGAGGTGGTGGTGCTACGGGGTAGTGGCTGAGGTGGGGGAGGGGAGTTGGGGCGGTGGTGGCAATGAATGTGGGGGTGAAGAAGGGTTTTTAAGATATGATATGACTATTTTACCCTTGTTTTTTTAGTGTATGTGTGCGGTGCACATGCTTAAGTTTCCGGAAACCACCGCAAAAATGGATGGTTAGGACTATGTAGGCGGAACGTAAAATTTGAAAGGATTTTTTATGCTAAAAAAATTAAATAGGGATTCACGAGGGCAATAGAAATAAGTTGTGGGGACGAGTGGTGCTGTTTACTCTTTTTTTTTTTTACAGTAAAGTTTGGAATTTTTTTTTTTTTTGGTAGAATTTGGGTTTTGGGGTGCGTATGTATATTGGAACTTTCAAGATTTGATAGTACAATGATAGAGCTTTTAGTTTTTAAGGAATCTATCCAAGCAAAAATGGGAAGATTCAGTGAAATACATTTGCATTTTAAGAATTGTGATTTGGAAAAGAAGACAGCCCACCAGAAAACAAACATTTGATAGGTAATATAGAGAACAAGCAGTGGAAGGGAGACAAAGAACAAATTAATAAGGAACTTTTCATGTTGTTGTAGCTTTGATTTAATTTGGGTAAATGGGTTTTCTTGGATTCTTGGTTCGGCGGTGGTGGTCAGGGACGAAGCCAGAAATTTGGTGTTGGGAGGCGAAACTGATAAAATTCTTGGGGGCAATAAAAAAGGCAAAAAAAAATTCTTGGGGGGCGAAACTGATAAAATTTTCTAATTTTTTTCAAAATACACATAAAATTTCGATAAATAATAGTATTTTTAAAAATCCTGGGGGCGCCAGCCCCCCTGTCTTCGCCCCTGGTGGTGGTGGTGTACAAGGTGAAGGGATGAAATGAATGGGGAAGATAAATTCGGCGGTGTTACTATAAATTGGGTATCTATAGTTATTTTTTTAACAATTGAGTACACAATTTTTATTTTGTGAGAAATTAGTTGAAATGTCTGAAATACCCTTAAAAAGACCTCACGTGTGAGGCACATGTTTATGTTGACGAAAAGTTGACAGAAAATTGAACGGAAGTCCTTTATTAGCAGATTAAAAATACGTAATGGACATTAAAAATTAAAATTAAACGAAGATGATTCAACTTATAGTTTAGAAATACATAAATGACGATTTGGGCCCTTCGGCCCATGCATAACTAATGTTCCATGTAATTGTTAAACTCGTTACGTCTCCTTTTACTAAGACCCTATCTTGCTCTCAACTCAGCAAATATTATTTCTAACTAATTTAATGGCCGGATAGTTTTGATATGGAGCATGTTTATTGGACCATATAATTTATAACTAATCGCATTAATACATAATAAGGAGAGTGACAATTATGTTAAAACATGGCCAATTCTCGATATACCTCTTTGTTTAGGCTCATGTGAAAACACACGATTTAGTATATAATGTCATCTCCCTCCCCCTCCCCTCTCCACCCCTTCCTATTCTCGGTGAACATATGATTCAATTATCATTCGACTAATCTTATTTAGACATATACGCAAGAAACATGTACATGTGATATGAAGCTACTTCTTGAGAGATTTAAATTCATAATTTTTGCTTAAGATATATGCAAGATAAACTTAATAATGGCGTACAAAATTGTTCTTTGAGTGATTTAAAACAATTGCTTCAGATCGTATATATATATATATATATATATATATATATATATATATATATATATATATATATATATATATATATATGTAAGATAAATCTAATTATGTGATATAAAGACGCTTATTGAGTGATGCATACTCATAATTTTATCTTAGACAAGTCAGGATAAAATCAGAAAGTAGACTCTTGTGTCCTTCCCATGGACGAAGCCAGCACTTTTAGGTTGGGAGCGAAAAACTGCAACACTATACCGAACTACATATAAAAACTTTAAAAAAAATATTGGGGAACAAATTTAATTAAATATTCTGAACAACAATAAAATTTATTAGAGTTAATAGCTATTTATAGCACTAAACTATTTACGAATTTCTCTTTATAGTACTAAACTATTTTTTTTTATCTAAATATGTCACTCAACTATTTACGTTTATCAAAAAATATACAACCACCCATTTTTTGGGTGTTTTCCGGCCAGCGATGTCACGTGAGTTGCTTCAGGACATGAACAAAGGCGAAAAGGAAAAGAAATATTGGAAACGTCGGGCCATAACTGCTTAATTTGATGAGCCGTTTGCCCTTCGCAACAACAAATTAAGCGAGTTATCGCTGGGGACGTTTCCAATATTTCTTTTCCTTTTCATCGTTGTTCATGTTCCGAAGCAACTCACGTGACATCGCTGGCCGGAAAACACCAAAAAATGAGTGGTTGTATATTTTTTGATAAACGTAAATAGTTGAGTGATATATTTAGATAAAAAAATAGTTTAGTGTTATAAATAGTTATTAACTCAAATTTTTCATATCTAACAAAATTTTTAAAAATTTTCGGGGCATGGTGGTCCCTAGTCCTTCCCCTGCTATTCGCTGACCAAATAAAGTTCAAGAAACCCGTGAGTTTAAGGTCGTCTTTCTGTCTTTAATAATTTAATCAAAACAACGAATAACGTATAACAAGCTAAATTATTTCCGTAACGGGCTTTAGAAGAGTTCAAGTCTCGAGACTAACCTAAACATGTTGCCACATGCTAGTCCAAACTGGAAAAAACAAAAAATTGGATCTCTTGGATTGGAGGGATACAATGGGCTTAAGAAGGGCCCAGAATGCTGAAATGACGAAACCGATATATGGTTTGGTTGGAACTGTCATGTACTTCACCGTTTACGAGTGTTCGAATCCTTGGTAAACTTCAACTTTCGTGGGAATTTCTCGTGATTGTGAGTTCCATGTAAAGAGTAGTGTAGGGCATGATCTCCTCCGTTTAGCGCTCATGGTACGGGGTGAACCGTGAGGGCGAACCCAAATTAATCACCACACTAACAATAGACACTAGATACCCATTTTTTAATGAATGGTTGTCAAACTCGTTATGTCTTCTTTTACTAAGGCCCGAATAAATAGTTATTTAGTTTACCAAATTATTTACTCTTAGCCACTTTTATTCATTTTAACAATTTTAACTTTTTTGATCCCCAATATATTTACGGGCTGTCAGAATCATCATTTTGTCTAAAAAATTTGAAAAAATTTCGACAAAATGACTGACGTGGCCTAACGTCTCACTTCTTCCTCTCTCTTCCAAGGGTATTCTTGGGAAAAGAAAATCCCATATCTCTTCTTCTTCAACCTTGCACCCCAGCCCACCCCCACCCCCCCCCCCACCCCCCACCCCCCAGCCCACCCCCCACATTCACATTTCTTTTTCTTCAACCTTGCTCCCCTATTCTACCCTCACACTCCGGCTCACATCACCCCACCTTCACCTCTCTTCTTCTTGTTCAACCTTACACCCCCACCCCCACACCTCGACGCACCCCCACCCCACAATCCCCGTAATTCTTTGCTTTCAAGTTTACATTACCCAAGAATTTCATTCTCACGTGTTTTTCATCCCCAAATTCTTAGTGGGGTTTTCTTGTTTTTATATTTCCTCGAGCTACAAGAACTAAAAAATTGTTTATGAATTTTTCTCGTTTTTTCACATTTCTTTGAAGTTCAAGAATCAAGAATTGTTTCTGGGGTGTTCTTGTTTTTTTTTATATTTTATTTTACATTCCTTTGAGCTTCAAGAATTAAGAATTGAAGAAGAAGAAGAAAAAGAAAAGAGGTGGGGTGGGGTGCGTCAGGGTGGGGGGTGGGGGGTAAAGGTGCAAGGTTGAAGAAGAAGAGGTTTAAAAAGAAAAAGAAGAGAGGTGGGGTGGGGTGAGGTGGTGTGCGTCGGGGATGCAGGCTTAGGGGTAGGGGTGCAAGGTTGAAGAAGAAGAAGAGAGATTGTGATATTATTTTTCAAGAATACCCTTGGTGGAGAGAGGAAGGAAGCGAGACGTTAGGCCACGTCACCCACTTTAATGAAATTTATCAAAGTTTTATACGGAATGATTATTTTGACAGTCCGTAAATACATTAAAACCAATAAAATAAAAATTACCAAAAAAATAAAAGTGACTAAGTATAAATAAATTAATAATCTAAACGATTATTTATTCACTAAGGCCCTATCTTGATATCAAGTGACAAATATTATTTCTAACCAGCTTTTTTTTGGGGGGGGAGGGGAAGGGATACGAGAATCGAACACCATCACCTCGCAGTCGGTGTTGGATAGCCTTTTCCACTAGGCTACCTGATCCCTATTATTTCTAACCAGCTTAATGACATGTACTAAACAGTGACGGATCCAGAAATATAATTCCCTGGAGTCATTTGATATACACAACAATTTACTGGGGTCATTTATACATTTATTATCTAAATAGAGTAAAATATACCATATACAATTAAAGAATTTTTTTTACTGAGGTCATTTGACCCCCACTCACTTTGCTGTGGATCCGTCCCTGTTACTAAATAGACATCTTTGTTTAGGCTCGTGTGAACACGCACGATTTGGTTGTTCGTGTGATTTTGCAGATATCAATGTGTGCATTTGGACTAAATTTCTATGTAAAACAAACAATGTGTTATAAGAATAGAGAAAGAGAGGAAAAGTTGGGAGAGAAAATGATATCGATGTCAATAGAAATGAGCACTAAGGTCTCTATTTATAGAGATGGAGACCTTTGGTTAATGGGGCTTATGGGCCTCCCATTCTATAAGTGGCTGCAGTCATTTATTTATTTACAACACTCACTTGAATGACTAATCTATACAACAATTGCCTCACAAAAAACTTATTTGGAAAAAAATTAAACCAAACTAAGAAAATGAATACAATTGATGTTGGATTATTTAATTGTCGCCTCGTTAAAACCTTGTCGGGGAAAACCCGGTGGGACAAAACACGAGCGAAGGAAAAAAGAGTACGACTACTCCCCCGATCATTGAATGTCTTTCGGACGACGCATTCCAATCTGATGTATCAACTTTCTGAATGTTGATGTTGGTAAAGCCTTGGTGAATAAATCTGCCACATTATCACTTGAGCGTATCTGTTGAACTTCGATGATGCCACTTTTCTGAAACTCGTGCGTGTAGAAGAACTTTGGAGAAATATGCTTTGTTCTATCTCCTTTGATGTAGCCTCCTTTGAGTTGTGCAATACAAGCTGCATTATCTTCATATAGTACGGTTGGATTCTCTTTTATTGATGTTAATCCGCATGATGTTTGAATTTGGTGCATCATGTTCCTTAACCATACACATTCTCTACTTGCCTCATGGATTGCAATAATTTCTGAGTGGTTTGAGGATGTAGCTGTTAGAGTTTGCTTAACAGATCTCCATGATATTGCAGTCCCTCCACATGTAAACAAGTAGCCTGTTTGTGATTTGGCTTTATGTGGATCAGAGAGGTATCCTGCATCTGCAAATCCTACTAAAGACGATTCAGGCTTTTGTGAATAATATAGCCCCATATCTATTGTACCTTTTAGGTATCGAAGAACATGTTTAATGCCATTCCAGTGTCTTTGAGTAGGTGCAGAACTATATCTTGCAAGGAGATTTACAGGAAAGGCTATGTCAGGTCTAGTGCAATTTGCAAGATAAGTCAATGCGCCTATTGCACTAAGATATGGTACTTCAGGACCAAGAATCTTTTCCCCATCTTCAAGTGGGCGAAATGGATCTTTATCAACTTCAAGCGACCTAACAACCATAGGTTTAAATCATCAACATAAACCGCGATAATTGCAAATCCTATATCTGTTTTCTTTATGAAAATGCAAGGGCAGACATCGTCATTTTTATATCCCTCATTCAACAGATATTCGCTAAGACGGTTATACCACATCCGTCCAGACTGTTTTAATCCATATAATGATCTTTGCAATTTGATTGAAAACATATTCTGGGGACAGTTCTCATTTGCTTCTGGCACTTTTAATCCTTCAGGGACTTTCATGTATATGTTACTATCAAGTAAACCATATAGATATGCAGTAACTACATCCATAAGGCGCATATCAAGCCTTTGTGACACAGCCAAACTTATTAGGAATCTGAATGTTATAGTGTCCATTACTGGAGAATAAGTTTCCTCATAATCAATTCCTGGTCTTTGAGAGAAACCTTGTGCTACAAGTCTTGCTTTGTATCTTGTAATTTCATTTTTCTCATTTCTCTTTCTTACAAAAACCCATTTGTATCCTACAGGGATAACATCTTCAGGAGTTCGAACTACAGGTCTAAACACATTTCTATTTTCTAAGGAATTTAACTCCGTTTGTATAGCCTCTTTCCATTTAGGCCAATCATCTCTATTTTTACAGTCTTCAATGGACTGTGGTTCAGGATCCTCATTTTCTATTATCTCAAGGGCCATATTAAATGCGAAGACATTGTCTATAACAATATTTTCTCGCTCCCACAATTTATGAGATGATGAGTAATTTATTGAGATTTCATTATTTTCAGACACTTGTTCTGCTGGAACTTCAATATTCTCATATGTTTGATCAACCATGCCTTTAACTTGTTCTTCTGGAACTATTTGTTGGCTTTTCTCTTGTACCTTTCTCTTTCGAGGTACAGAATCTTTGGAACCAACTGGTCGACCACGTTTTTGGCGTATATTAGATTCGTTGGCTATAGCAACTTGTCCTACAGGGATATCAATTTTTGCAGGGACATTTCTTGCTGGTATATAAGATTTTGTCACCCTTTTTGTGTTCACAAACTCATCTGGGAGTTGATTTGCAACTTTTTGCAAATGAATGATCTTTTCAACTTCTTGTTCGCAATGATTACTACGGGAATCAAAGTGAGATAAAGTTATTTCTTTCCATGAAAGATCATTTTGTTTTTCGGGATGTAGTTTTGTCCCTCCCTAAAGTTGGGAATATCATTTCATCAAAATGGCAATCTGCAAATCTTGCAGTAAATAAATCACCCGTTAATGGTTCTAAGTACCGAATAATAGATGGTGAATCATACCCAACATAAACTCCAAGTCTTCGTTGGGGACCCATTTTGGTACGTTGTGGGGGGTGAAATTGGTACTTGCACAGCACAACCAAAAACTCGTAGGTGAGAAACATCAGGTTCTCTTCCAAAAACAAGCTGCAATGGGGAATAATTATGATATGCAGTTGGCCTTACTCTGACCAATGTTGCAGCATGCAATATGGCATGACCCCAAGCAGAAATAGGGAGTTTTGACCTCATAAGTAATGGTCTAGCAATTAATTGGAGTTGTTTGATAAAAGACTCTGCTAAACCATTTTGTGTATGGACATGAACAACTGAATGTTCAACTTCAATCCCAATTGATACACAATAATCGTCAAAAGCTTGAGATCTAAACTCAGCAGCATTATCAAGACGTATTTTCTTAATTGTGTAATCTGGGAATTGAGCTCTTATTTTTATAATTTGAGCAAGTAGTTTGGCAAATGCTTCATTTCTAGTTGAAAGCAAGCAAACATGTGACCATCTCGTTGAGGCATCAATTAAAACCATGAAATATCGAAATGGTCCACATGGTGGGTGTATTGGCCCACATATATCTCCATGTATTCTTTCTAAAAACTTTGGAGATTCATTATTAACCTTCATTCTGGAAGGTCTAATAACTAATTTACCTTGTGAACATGCAACACATGAAATATTATTTGGCAAAAGAATCTTCTGGTTCTTTAAAGGATGCCCTTGTGTGTTGTTAATTATTCGACTCATCATTGTAGTTCTAGGATGTCCAAGTCGTTCATGCCAAAGTATAAAACCTTTTGTGTCAACGAACTTCTGGTTCGAGACATTGTTTGATTCAATTGTTTTTATGTATGTATAATACATTGGGAAAATGACCTGAATGGTCCTCAAAGTATTTACCAATACAAGCTAAGGTCCCTAAAGTATTTCGACTTCCCATAAGGTCCTGAAACTATTTACGCAGCGTTTAAGTAATCCTACCACCACTTTGGACGGTGGTTTCGGCCCAAGCATCATCACGCCCTGGGGGCAAAATCGTCCCCAAAAAAAGCAACGACATCTTTAAAGCTAGGGAAAATGACTCGAATGGTCCTCAAAGTATTTACCAATACAAGCTAAGGTCCCTAAAGTATTTCTACTTCCCATAAGGTCCACGAAACTATTTACGTGACTTTTAAGTAATCCTACCACCACTTTGGACGGTGGTTTCCGGCCAAGCATCATCACGCCCAGGGGCAAAATCGTCCAAAAAAAAAAACAATAGCTACTCAACAATGACAATTGAGAATCCTAGACTTGCTGAAACTTCTCAAAACCTCAATTAAGTATTCAAACTTAACCAGATAACATAAAGCAGAGAGCAATTAACAAAGTCAACAAAGAAAAAACTTCTCAAAAAAACACAGAAATTAAACCCATTCTTCCAAAACCCAAAACTCCAAATTACACAAACTTTTTCCAAACTCATCACCAAATCTGGAGCGAAACAACGATGTAGGCGACAAATCATCAAATTGATCAAAACCCATTTCTTAATTCATGATTTCTTTCTCAAAAACCAAATCAATCAAAACCCACAACTCAAATTACATAATTTTTTCCCAAAAACCCATTACCCAAATCGAAGCGAGAAAAACAATAGGTGCGACAAATCATCAAATTAGCGAAACCCATTTGTAATAGCTTTAAGGGAAAATGACTCGAATGGTCCTCAAAGTATTTACCAATACAAGCTAAGGTCCACTAAAGTATTTCGACTTCCATAAGGTCCTACAACTATTTACTGCGACTTTTAAGTAATCCTGCTTTTTTTTGGGACCATTTTGCCCTCAGGGCGTGATGATGTTAGCGGAAACCACCGTCCCAAAGTGGTGGTAGGATTAATTAAAAGGCTGCGTAAATAGTTTCAGGACCTTATGGGAAGTCGAAATACTTTAGGGACCTTAGCTTGTATTGGCAAATACTTTGAGGACCATTCAGGTCATTTTCCCTAATACATTTCAGATGGTAATGCTGGCAGTTTTTCGATTATGTTCTTCTTTCTAGATAAAAATGAATTTATGCAAAGATACTCTTTACCATTCTCTTGCATTGTCTCAATATGGTATCCATTGCAGCGGATATCTTTAAAGCTAAGCAAATTTCTTCTGGATTTGCTGGAATAGAGTGCATCACTTATATACATTTTTGTATCATTTAGTAAAACAATACAAGCTCTTCCGGAGCCTTCAATTAACTTTGATGCACCTGATATTGTGTTAACATTATTTTCAGCTAACGTCAACTTTAAAAAATATTTTTTTTGTCTTGAAGAATAGTATGTGTAGTTGCACTATCAATAAGAATACTATCTCTATCCATCTATAAAAATACAATAAAGTGAATTAATTTTTTTGTTTCTAAAAACTCACACTATATAGAATAACATTGAGATAATAAATAAAAATAAAAATAAAGCAACTTATAAACATATATGATCCTTCGGGGATTATATTAGCATAACCAAATATTTTCAGAACAAAAATACTACCTCAGGAGTATAATAAAAATTTATGAATAAATATTTGTTATTTCAGGAACAATATTTTGAAATTCTTCAAGAATATTTTATATTATTACTCGTCAGGAGTAAAAAGTAATTTATAATAATAATATTCTTCAAGAATATTAGATTGTGTTCTTCGAGAATATTTAATTTTTTTTTTATTAATTTATACTGTTACTTCTTCAGGAGTAATAATTTAATATTCTTCGGGAATATCGGAAAGAAAAATAATCAGATCTATCTTCCGGTGAATATACTAATGTTTATCAATTGTATATACTGGTGGTCAATAACATTCAATAACTTTAAAATTCGATAAAAATAATAATAATAATATAAATGGAAAGTCAGCTAGTAATTAAATGTGATGACAATCAAATTAAAAACAATAAATATGCAATCAGTATGTAATAAATATGATAAATATGTAATCAATATGCAATATAATTATAATAAATATGATTGATTATACAATATGCAATTCAATTACATAACCAAAACATGTGGTCAAATATACTCCAAGAATAATATTCCTTTATTACTCAAGTAATTCTAAAATACAATATACTCTTCTGGAGTAAATAATTAATGAATAATAATATTCTTCTGGAATATTTAATTAATTTATTATAATAATATTCTTTATGAATAAATAATATTCTTCAGGAATATTATATTATGTTCTTCAAGAACATGTAATATTATTAATTTATACAATTACTACTTCAGGAGTAATCGTTTAATATTCTTCATAATAATAAATAAAAAATAAAAAAAATAGACAGAATTTAAATAAAATAGTGAATCATTGTATGTTAATATGTTGTTCAGTATATATAAAAATATAGAAACAAGTCAGGCCATGATTAAGCAAGACACCAGTAGGCAAGTATTGTGATGAACAGATCAATTGCAATTTTTTTTTTTTAATAAATATATACTGAATAATACGATGAATAGATCAATTGCAATAAACAGATCAATAGTATTCATATGCTGCCATAAACAGGGAATCATGGTATTCAGATGCTGCCATTAACAGCAATATTAAGATCAATACACGGAGGATGCGTTCATAAGCATGCGTTTGACAAATTAAAATATCAAGAAAACAATATTGATCGGCGGCAGTAACGATGTTCATACAGATTAGTATTTTTGTTTAAATCAAATAGAGATGTTAGATCTATTGTATACTTCAATTGATTTGAAGCCACAATATCAAAGATGTTAGATCTATTGTATACTTCAATTGAATTGAAGCCACAATATCAAACAGATCTATATAAAAATTATAATAACAAACCTAAATATATAAGAGAGGGGAGAATTTGGCAGAACTTCGTGCTGATAACGTGTTATAAGAATAGAGAAAGAGAGGAAAAGTTGGGAGAGAAAATGATATCGATGTCATATAGAAATGAGCACTAAGGTCTCTATTTATAGAGATGGAGACGCTTTGGTTAATGAAAGCTATGAGCCTCCCGATTCATGAGTTTGGCGCAGTCGATTCGTTTATTTACAACACAATGCACTTTTTTATATATATATTTTTACTATGAATCTCACGTCTCTCTTACAAGCTATTTTTTTTTCTAAATCTTCAAACAACTTTTATTTTCAATCAAAATATCACTCCAAGATAGAAATAATACATTTATAGTTCTCCTAACTGAAATATATGATGTCACATCCCTTCCCTTCCCCTCTCCTTTCCACGTATTCTATGTAAATTGATGATTTAGTTATTATTTGACTAATTTGCTTTGGATATATGCGGTAGAAACTTGATCGTGTGATATGAAATCATTTTTCGGATGATTTGAATTTATAATCTTCAGTTGAGATATTTAAGATAAACTTTTTATTTATAAAAAAACTAGACCATTTATAAGTATGATCCACTTTATTACAATTATATATTATTAGACCTCTCCAGAGGAGGTCGACCTCACCAGATGAGGAGTAGTAGAAGCCCGGCTGAGCGGGTGCCCCGTGAGGGTCGTAGAAGTCCCGTTGAGCGGATGCCCCAGTGAGGGAGTATAAGACCTCACATGAGGAACCCGAAAAGAAATGACAATTAAATCATTCCCCTTGTGTGAGGTGGGTATCGAACCTGGACCTCTCGGTCTCAGGCAGTGGATGTTACCCACTGGGCTACCGTGCCTTCGATTATTTAAGATAAACTTGATCATATAATATAAATTCGTTCTCTGAGTAATTCTAAATTATTACTTCTATACGTAATATATGTAAAATAAATCTAATAATGAAATATAAGTCGCTCATTGAATGATGCGAATTCATAACATTATGTTAGAATGAAAGATGAAGCTAGTTAGTTACAACTCTTGTGTACTTCCCTCCTATTCGCTGACGAAACATATTTCACTAAACCTGTGAGTTCAAGGTCGTATTTCGGTCTTTAATGATTAAATCAAAACAATGAATAAATGTATACAAGCTAATTATTTCCTTAACAGGCTTTAGAAGAGTCTAAGTCTCGAGACTAACCTAAACATGTTGCCACATGCTAGTCCAAACTGGAAAAAACGAAAAATTGGATCTCTTGGATTGGAGGGATACCATACAATGGAACCCTTATATGTGTGTGTGTGTGGGGGGGGTTCGGATGCATTTGGACAAGTCTTTTTATGAAAAATCTCAATCTCTTGGAATAAAATGTAAAATTAGGAACCCAAACTCTAAGCAGTTGGTCGTAGTTGTCCTATGCATTAACGTTGACGAGTGTTCAAATTGTTCGGTAGACTTAGACTCCTGTGGAAAATTTCCGTAATTGTGAATTCTATGTAAAGAGTAATAGTATGAGTTAGACTCACCCTCTTTTAACACTCACGCTACGTACCAATCATGAAGGCGAAATTTCGAATTAGTCACTACGTTAACGGTGGACACCGAACAACTCAAACAAATAACTTTAAAAAAAATGCAAAATTAGAATATTTATACATGTTTTTACTCACTACAACAAAAATAATCTTTTGCGACGTTTTTGTACCAACGTTTTTTTTTCTTCAAATATCGCTTAAAACAAAAAAGACAAAGTTAAATCAACACTTTTTGCAAACGTCGCTGTTTGGATTTGATACGACGTTTGTAGTAATTATTGTTCATACCAACATTTTAGTGTTGTTTAACGGCATTTACATTAAATGTTGTTATAAATTGTTACTTTTTATGACTCATATAATGATATTTATATACTATGTCGTTAGATCTTGTGACTTTTCAGACAAACATCGCTAAATTTGAATTTTATACGACGTTTCATAGCGTCGGTTATAATAATTGTTGATAAAATCGATATTTTTATGTTAGTTAGCGACGTCTACATTGAATTCTGTTATAAATTGTTACTTTTTGCGACTCATATAGCGACATTTGTATACAACATCGTTAAATCATGTGACATTTCATACAAACGTCACTATGTTTAGATTTTATACGAAATTTCATAATGACGGTTATAGTAATTTTTGTTCTTATCGACAATTTGGTGTTAGTAAATGACATTTACATTACATGTTGTTATAAATTGTTACTTTTTTGCGACTCATATAGCGACATTTATATATTATGTTGCTACATCTTGTGACATTTTCAGACAAACACAAACACAAATACATAGATTATGTTTCTGAAATATATATTTTAAAATATTAAAGACATTTAATTATTATAATTTTAATGAGAGTGTATTAATTTTAATTTGATTCATAAAAAAATCAAAACACAAAGAGAAATTACTTGGAGGAGAAACAAATAACAAATGATCATTTAACACAACGGCCCATTACACAATATATTTGCAAGAGGTTGCGAGTTCAATTAACATTTATGAGTATGGAGAAACTTTATTATACATTATTTAAAGGTGGATAGATTCGACGGCTCGGCTGGTATAGGCTCCAACTTGACTCCTAGGCTCGGCTCGACCAATCTAGTTTCAAAATTTACGAATGTCAGAATAGATATCTTATTATAACTATTTTAAAACGTCGGAATAACTATTTTGCATTATTGCAACATATTTTAACCGTGAAAATATCAGAATTTTCGTATAATTATATATTACCGTGAAAATATCATCACCGAGTCCGACGTAAGCGAATTTTTGTTCCTAGTCAAGAGTTCCCGTGTGGCTTTCAAGATGCATAGCTCTCGTGACGACATGTGTCAGTACAAATCCTATGCATAACATTTTTTTAATACATACGGAATATTCACAACAGGTGTTCTGAGGCTCATGACAAGTATTATGAGCCTCAAAATAGGTATTTCGTACGATAAAAACAAAAGATGTGTTCGTTTTAAATCAAATCTTGTTATGAGGTTCAAAATAAATGTTCGTTTTAAATTAAATTTTACACGTTAAATTTTTAATCCAATGAATAAAAAAAATTTCGTACTAGTGGAATTATCCCGTTCCGCACTGGAGCCAGCGCAGACGTGCGTAAAGTGCAATCTTAGAGATGAATATATGTATTTTTTTTTATTATTAAAAGACATTAAATTACAAACTGGTGTTTTTTCATTTTTGGCTAAGTAGGCACTCGAACTAATCAGCGTTAAAGTTTGACGGTTAAAGACAACTCCGTGTATATTATGCATACCTATAATTTAGGCGGATTCATGAATTTGTTATTGGAGTGAATATTTTACTGACATTTATCATTTGACGACTTTCTTTTTTTCAACTAAAAATCATTTTTGAGAAACGATATTTATAAGAAATTTTACGAGAAATAAAAGTTTTATACAATTTTTTTTTTTATTATTTCTGAAAATATTTGAGGGACAGTCACCACACCCCGCCCCTCTATGAATCCACCACGGCTACTATGCTGAACAAGAAAATTCAGTATATACGGCCAATTTGTCAGCCATTGGATTTTATACTTTTTGATCCAACGGCTGTATCAAAATAGGGGTATTTAGGGATAAACTTTGAGCTCTTTTTTCTCTTTCTTACTTTTAACTGGGAGAAGATTTTTTTGGCGAGAAAATAAAATTTTGAAAAACATGTGTGCAATAAACAAGAATCTGTGTTCACTAATAAAAAATATGTGTTCACAAAATAAAAACATGTGTTCATAATCAAGAACATGTGTTCACTGCACAAAAACACATGTTCATTAATCTCAAATATACAAGAACATGTGTTCTCTGATAAAAAACATGTGTTCTCTAACAGAAAACATGTGTTCACAATATAGAAGAACATGTGTTCATTGCACAAAAATATGTGTTCTTGTAGAAATGTACCTTTTTGACTTTTCTGCCGTTTTCTCTCACCTCGGTAATCCAACCGATGTGACGGTTGCGTGTTACTTTTTACTGTTATTATTATTATTTATTTGTGAAATTATATATGTATCATTTTAACCCTCTTTTAAATCTCAACCGTCGATCCTCTTTTAAAATGAAATCAACGGCCCTGGTTGTGTTACGCACGTGCGAAACTTGGGTTGTTCCGCACAGGAGCCGGACTGCTATAAATCTGCCACTGGCCATAATGGGCTATGCAATCATTGTGGATTTGACTACAATGTTGATGCATGCATTATTTTTAAATATGGTGTTCATACATATATAAAATAATTCAGTATTAGTGTTAATGCAATATCGAATGTTAATCTTTTTAATTAATAGTTAAAAATAACTATTTCCTAAAATTTCATTAAAGAAATATAATTTCTGAATACATATTAGCAAATTAAAGGTTTTTAAAAATCAAATCCCAACTATTTTAATAGGGTTCAAATTGTCATAGTGTCATTGCTAGCAATACCCCATCTTGAAGGATTTATTGAGAAACATACTCATAATAGTTGAAAGAAGGAATTATTAGCCACTTTGATCATCAACGTTTTTCCGCCTAGCCACTTTGGTCAAAATTCAAGTTTTTTAACTTATTTCATCATTAAACATTTTTCGGCCTGCCATTTTGGTCATAAATGATTTTTTTAACTTTTTTCATCACTAAAGTTTTTTCTATCTTCCATTTTGATCACTAAAGTTTTTTCATTCCGCCATTTTGCTCACTAAAGTATTTTTCATTTTTGCCATTTAGGTCACTAAATTTTTGACCAAAATGGCGAATAAAAAAAAACTTTAGTGACCAAAATGGCAGAATGAAAAAACTTTAGTGATGAAAAAAAGTTAAAAAAAATTATTTTTGACCAAAATGGCGAGGCAAAAAAAAATGTTTAATGATGAAATAAGTTAAAAAACTTAATTTTGACCAAAGTGCTGATCAAAAAACGTTGATGATCAAAGTGGCTAATTATTCAAATATATTTTCTGAATACATATTAGCAAATTAAAGGTTTTTAAAAATCAAATCCCAACTATTTTAATAGGGTTCAAATTGTCATAGCGTCATTGCTAGCAATACCCCATCTTGAAGGATTTATTGAGAAACATACTCATAATAGTTGAAAGAAGATATATTTTGAAAAGAACTGAAAAAATTAAAAAGACTTATATTATGAAACAGATAGAGGACTTGATAAGTGATTGCAAGAAAGCAACCTATAGTATTATCTTTCTTATTTTCTTAACTTTTGACATTCGATTGAATTTTCAAAGTCAAAATTTTCCTAAATGCCACAATTTTTTTTATTTATTTATTGAAATGAAGTACTAACTTCATTCCTAAATATAAGATTTTTAGAACAAGTAATAAAATGTAAGGAAGCAAATATTAATTTTTTTTAAAACAAAATATCAATACTATTATTTTAAATAGAATTAATGGCATACTAATTTTATTTAAGATAATACTGCCTCCATTTTTTCTACTTGTATTGAAAGTCTTATATTATGAAATGGATATTATGAAATGGAGGCAGAAGTACCTTACTAATAAGAAAAAATAAATAAAAAATAAATGCCACACTATAAATAATAGTACTAGTGCAAACTAATAATACATTGCAAGTAGAGCTCTCATCATCATGCCTTCAAACTCCCATTATCTTCTCTTCTTGTTATCCATTTTCTCCACACTTTTCCTTTCCTCAAGCCATGAATTTCACCATCCATTAGACCCTCTAACTCTTTCAGAGCTAACTCAAGTCCAAACCCTAGTAAAAAAAATCCCTTTGTTCTCCATGTCACAATCTAAGTTTCCATTATGTAGGCTTAGATGAACCAGAAAAACCATTAGTTCTTTCATATTTGTCCAAATTCAAACCTCATAATTTCACAATGCCACCTCGTCGTGCCTTGATTATCGCGCGCATCGACCTTGTAAGTCACAATATTATTGTAGACTTGGGATCTTTTAAAGTTGTATCCAATGAGGTTTATGATGGACATGGCTACCCTTTGCTCAATTTTGATGAGGAAACAATTGCGCACCTTTTATAGCCTCTATTGAGAAAAGAGGGCTAAAATTGGAAGAAATTATATGTCACGGCGTTAGTGTTGGTTGGTATGGAGAGGAAAAGACTAATAGGGTGGTTAAAGTCCCATGCTATTATTTGAATGGTACTATTAATTTATACATGAGACCTATAGAGGGAATTATTATAACCGTTGATCTTGATCAAATGAAAATTACAGAATATAAAGATCGTCTGATTGTTCCAGTACCAAAAGCTGATGGGACTGATTATAAAGAATCAAAAGATAACCTTCAGTTCAATCCACCTTTAAAAGGGATGGCAAATTTGCAACCTGATGGACAAAGTTTCACCATAGATGGACATAGTGTAAGGTATGATCTAATTTTTTTTTTTTTTTTTAAATGTAGCAAGTTTGGTAAGGATAAATAATGAGGGGGTTTTTATTGGGAAAAAAAATTATTTGTCCCAATTTCCGGTTTCATTCCCTGTCCCATTAATAGATGATTGTCACATGTTCACTTTTCCCCTGAGGGTTCCACACTTTCTGTTAGGTTATAAAATTTTTAATTAAAAAATTGACACTTGTCAAATTTTTATTGATGGGATAGAAAACGGGACACAAAATGAGACAAAAGATCCTTACAAGTTTTTATTTGGAGCAAATAACTTTTTCTGCCGTAAAAATATTTTTGTGTGCTATTTTTGTTACAAATAATTTTCGGTGTCTTTTCTGTCACAAAAGAAATTTTACGTGCTATAAGTTGCCATAATGCAACTTATTCAATTCAGGCTCGACCCGACTCGAACATTAACTCGATAGCTTCTTCTCCATTGCAAACCCGTCCATTAACCCGACATAGTCGATGTCGACATTTTCTGATATTTGTGGCAGAAATAGCACCGAAAAATTATTTGTGTCAGAAATAGTAAACAATACTACTTTTGTGGTAGAAAATGTATCGAAGCACATAAAATTACTTTTGTGGTAGAAAAAGAACCATGCACGACCCCAAATTTTCTTTGTTTTGAGCCATATGTATAGGATAAATGACAATGTAGTTTCTAAGTTAATAATTAAGTGTTCGAGTTTCTGACTCGTAAATCAACGTATTATAAATTTTAAATCTTTGTTTTCCTTTTCTAACCCCATCGGATAAAAAGATGAGAAGATTATTTTAGTGTAATGAGTTGTTTATATTATGAATTTCAGATGGGCAAATTGGGAATTTCACATAGCTTTTGACATGAGAGCAGGTCCAATCATATCAATGGCTTCAATTTATGATCTTGACAAAGATGAATATCGTAGTGTTCTTTATAGAGGATTTGTCTCAGAGGTTTTTGTGCCATATATGGATCTAACAGAAGAATGGTACTATAGGACATTTCTTGATGTTGGCGAATTTGGGTTCGGTTTATGTGGAGTTTCCCTTGAATTATATAAGGACTGTCCTGTAAATTCAGCATTTCTTGATGGTTATTTCACTACCCAGAATGGTACACCTGGAAAAATTTCCAATGTTATTTGTATATTTGAACGTTATGCTGGAGATGTATTGTGGCGCCACACTGAAACTGCCATCCCAGGAAAAGAGGTAATTTTTATACTTTCTCGACTACAGATCTTCTGGTGCATTATATAAGACTTTCAGGACATGTAGCAAAAACTTAAGGAAGCAAAATTTAAGATTTTTTAAAATCAAAATACCAATATTACTCTCTTGATTGGAATTAGTGGTATATAAGTTATATTTAAGAGAATAAAATTAGTATTTTAACTAACAAAATACCTTAATTTTTGCTTCCTTAATTCTCGCTATATGTTCTAAAAGTCTTATATTAAGGAATGAATAGAGTATATTGTTTAGTACACCAATAAAATTGGTTTACGTGTAACACCATTGGATTATTGTGAGTTTATGATCTTAGACAGAATCACAATGTTCCGTATGTGATAGTTTCATTGGTGTACTAGACAATGTACTATAAGATGTAATAAAGGAACCGTAGTTTACTTTTGTCCTCACCAAAGTTGTTTGATCATAGGCAGGGGTTAAAGCCAGGATATGCACTTTATGGTACAAAATATATTTTGCATGGACAAATTCTAAATTCTTTGGGGGGCAAATATGTTTTTACACTAAAATATGTCGTTTTAAAAAATGTTGAGAAAATCACTTTTGAAGTTCATTTTAAAAAGGAAGGTGAACATTTAAGTTGAGGAGTAGTTTTGTCATGTACTGGTTTGAATTCACCATCTCGCTAAATGGTAGAAAGTAGAAAGAAAAGAAATTTGCCTCAATTCTCTATTTTTTATGGTTAACTCTAGACCACAAAGTTCACATGAGGAGACATGAATTGAGTTCACAACAAAAATTCCTCAAATTTCTCATTTTGGAATAGAGGGAGTAGTATTTATGGTACCATAACAAAAGGAGGAAATACTTGAATATGTAAGTCATGATAAATAGAAAATGGATTCATTTCAAAATGATTTTTATTTATTTATTTATTTATTTATTTTTTTGCAGATAAAAGAGGTAAGACCAGAGGTGAGCTTGGTTGTGAGAATGATATCAACTATTAATAACTATGACTACATGATTGACTGGGAATTCAAGCAAGCTGGCACCATCAAAGTCACAGTAAGTAATGAGATTAAAAAAGAGAGTACATTAAGTATAAAATCTTTGTATTTGTATTAATTTGATCTTAAAGAACCCTAATACAAGTCTATATTTAAATAGCAGTTCGTTATCAATTGTTAATTTTTTTTTTAAACTGTTGAATCTGATACAATATTCTTATTGTTAATAGCACAAAAAACAAGCCAAATGTTGTGCCGAAAAGCACTTTTAGGGCGGCTTCTAAAAGCAGTTCTTTTTCCATTTATTTAAGCTAAAATTATAAGTGACAAAAAATTATCGGGAATAGCTCAAAACAATTTTTGACTTAAAACTGCAATCAAATTTTTATTTTGACAGAGTGGATTGACTGGATTGCTTGAAGTTAGGGGATCAGAATACACCAAGAAAGATCAAATACATGAGGAAGTTTATGGGACATTGTTAGCTGAAAATACATTAGGGATTCATCATGATCATTTTTTGAATTTCCATCTTGATCTAGATGTGGATGGTAGTGCTAATTCCTTTATTAAGAGTAAATTACAAACAATGTCTGGTAAGGACAAAGGGTCACCTAGGAAGAGTTACTGGACAGTTGTTAGTGAAACAGCGAAAACCGAGTCGGATGCAAGGATTAGTCTTGACTCAAATGCAGTAGAGTTTTTAGTAGTTAATCCTAACAAGAAAACTAAGATTGGAAACGTCGTTGGCTATCGTTTAAGGCCTGGATCATTAGTTAAATCCCTATTATCTGATGATGATTACCCCCAAATCCGAGCTTCGTTTTCTAAGTACAATTTACAAGTTACACCTTATAGTAAGTCTGAGAAATGGGCAGCAGGGTTGTATGTTGATCATAGCCGAGGCGATGATGGTTTAAGTGCATGGAGCCAGAGGTAATTTTGCATTACGAGTTTCTGTTAACATATTTTTGAAATTAATTTTTTAAAAAAAATGTCAAAATAATTAACATGTTTTTATTTTTTTTCAATTTTCAGGAATAGGGATATTGAAAACAATGACATTGTGGTATGGTACACATTAGGTTTTCATCATGTACCTTACCAGGAAGATTTTCCAATAATGCCAACTCTTAGTAGTGGATTTGAGCTCATGCCAACGAATTTCTTCAAACATAATCCTATTCTAAAAGTAAAATCACTTGTTATCAAGGGGTTCAACTGCAGACAAGACAAAGACAACATCATTTAACTGAAAAGATCAAACACAATGTCTTAAGTTTCTTATACGTTATCCTAAAGTTTATTTATTTCTGTTGTAATAATGTGGTATCTTCGTTAGTCAGAAGCCCATTCTGGTCCCACCAAGACTGTGTTTGCAGTAGTGAAAACTTGTTAAGTTGCAAAAACTTGTCCCAGGAAAGTTAATCCTCGGATGATCATGTGATGTGATACTTGTGGTCTTTCCGGTATATATAAACTAATTAAATATTCTGGTCGGTGACTAGGCTCGTGGATTCATCTTAAAATGCTGGGTTGGTAAGTGAACAACTGGCGTTAAAATAGAATTCTGTATGTTGCTTTCTTATTTGTAAAGTCACAATGAAAGAATTCTGAATTAGACATTTTTCAAATAAGAGTGAGACAATATAATTGTAATGCAAACAATCCGAATTAATGATGTCAAGGTGAAGATGTCAAATGCTCTAAGCAAAAATGAAAACTCTATATTAATGAGTGATAATTTGGTTCTAGCGACTGTCAAAATCTTATTTCAGCAACGTACAAACATATCTTGACTGTCGAGTCATTTAATCAGACGATTGAGATTAGTCGTTCAGAAATCTCTCTTCATGATCAACTGTACGACAATCAACCGTTCAAACTGTAATTGAATAGTTGATCAGACATAACTGTTTTTGAGCTATGAATCTCGACTGTCTGATCAATCGACCTGATAGATGAGACTTGTTTGCTAATGAGACTATACCAGACTACAAGTGGTATTATGCCAAACTCTAAATGGAAATAAACCCTCATCCACCATACAACCAAATCCACCAATCCCTCAAAATTCATCAAATGTCTAGAAATCATGGAATCATTGGCTATGTTTACTATTGTTGCCTTGGTGGTGTTTGCAGCCATCATTGGGGAATGGACCCAAAATGGTCAATGCAGACATATGGGGAGTAACCATTGATCAACTCCTAACTTGCAAACCTGATGCGGAAAATCCTGATTCAATTCCTAGAATCTGACTCTTACTCGTGATAATGTCCGATCAAATTAATTGATTTTCTCTGCCTTTCTGTTGGTGTTTCCTCTTTTTTCATGGTTCAACATGTATGCTTTTTTTTTTCTTCTTGTATTTCTGCTTTTGATTTCTTTGGATTTTGAGTTTTTTTTTTTTTTTTTTTTTGTAATTTTTATTGGACCTAATTTTGAAATCATATTGGCAATTATTACAATGATATCTGATTTCTTTTTAGAGAAAATGTACCAACTTAGTACTTGGTATGGCAAGTGTGTGCAAATTTATTTATTTTTGCATTCGAACGTGATAGAAGCTTGATAAAATTATAATTCTTTATCTTCTTCTTTTGTGTATCCCAAAATTTAAAAAATCATGAGAGTAAATCAAAGACTCCTTTAAATGGAGAAGGAAAAGACATTAGTTCTAAGAAACTAAATCCTTGATCAAACTAAATACCAAACACAAATAAAATATACCAAAATACCAAGCATAAAAGACATGTATGTAATTTGAATTCAGAAATGTTTAAATGAATCACTTACTGACAGGTAAGTAATTTGAATTCAGGATTTATGTTCAATAAATAATATTTTTAATTAATTGAGCTACTACTTTGTCGTAAAGACGAACAAACATTATGATATACACGACAAACCTAAGTCATCGTGTTTAATCTTTTCAGTTAAACAATGTTGTCTTTGTCTTGCTGCAATTAAACCCCTTGAATAGTACAAGTGGTTTCACTTTCAGAACATGATTATGTTAAAAAAAATCGTCGGTCTGAAATCAAATCCATTTCCAATAGTTGGCATTACTGGAAAATCTTCCATGATAAGGTACATGATGAAATCTTAATGTGTACACTCCACAATGTCCTTGTTTTCTATATCCCTATTCCTGGAAAAAAAGCATATTATTTCGGCATTTTTTAAAATTAATTTCAAGAATATGATTAACAGAAACTCGTAATGCAAAATTACCTTTAGCTCCATGCACCTAAACCATCATCCCCTTGTCTCTGATCTGAATCTCACATCTCTCTTACAAACTACTCCATTCATTCCTCGATATAGTTCGTTTAGGACACTTTGAGAAAATTAAGGAACTCAAACAAACAATAATCTTTCCACCACAATTCCAATAATACCCCTTCCTTCCTCCTTCTCTTTCACTTTTCCAATAAAAGATATGTTGAGGGAATAATTGGAATAAATTATTGACACCTAATAAAAGACATGTAAATGACAATTAATTTGGATACATATATATATATATATATATATATATATATATATATATATCTACTAAATGACAATTAAATGGGAATGAAGTGAGTATTTTTTTTTTTAAATCTTCAAACAACTTTTTTTTTTTCAATAATACATTTATACTTCTCCTAACTGATGTATATGGTGTCACTTCCCTTCCCATCTTCTATTCTATGTAAAGTGATGATTCAGTTATTACTCGATTAATTTGATTAGAATATATACGGAAGAAATCGATCATGTAATACGAAATCATTTTTAGGATGATTCGAAGTCATAAACTTTGGTTGAGATATATACAATATAAACTAGATCATATAATATAAATTCGTTCTTTAAGTGATTAAAAATCATTACTTGCATATGGGCAAAAACATCGATTTCGTCCTGAAAGATATTCTAAATTATGGTTTTTGTCCTGTATGTAAAATTTTGGGGTTTTAGATCCAGTATGTTTTTATGACCTGTCGTTATTGTCCTTCCGTCCCATTTTCTGTTAAAAAATCGTCAAGACAGTCACGTGTCTCACACGTGAGGCACTTTTTAAGGGTATTTCAGACATTTCAAACTAATTCTCACAAAAAAAAACTTGAGTACTCAATTGTTAAAAAAATTAACTATGAATACTCCAATTTAATTTATCCAAAAAATCTTCTTCTTCTTCACTAAATCCTCCGGTAATCTACCCACCATCTCCGGTGAGCTTCTTCCCCAAAATTAACCATCTCCGGCAAGCTCCATCAACAATACATCACTCCACATTTCCAAGAAATCATTAGCTAATATTCCCCTATGATATCACAAAAGAATAAAACCCATTTCGATTTTTATGATTTTGAGAGAAAATTTTCAATTTTTTTTGTGTGCATCTTTTAGTGAGGATTTATATTTAGATCTTTGACTATAATGGGTATAACCCGTGACCAAAAAATCAAAATGCCAAAAACCCATACAAAAAATTTACCATCAATTCATTCCTCTGACATTTCTATTGTTGATTTAAAGCTTCGATTGCATTTTATATTTCTAGATATTCTAGAGACCATAAATCAGTAAAACAAATCCCATCAATGAACCTTAAATAGAAGTATTATTCATCCTGTTATGGCTGAATTGACCATAAATCCGTAAAATAATGCTTAGCAACATGCAGCTCAAAAGGTATTCACTTGGATTTGGTGGTACAATCTTAGATTTAGTGGGTATTTTGTGTCTTAAATTCATTTGCAATAATATGGAAATTCTAAGGTTATTGAATTTTGTTTCTCATTTAGCAAATTGCTTAAGTTCTTGCATATGAGTTCTCACTGTGGTTAATTTAAAATGGGTTTCCATAGTGGTTAATTAAAATTGGCTATCCATGGTTTTTCTTGTAGGAGGTAGTTGTGGTGGTGGTGATGGAGAATGGTGGGGTGGATATGAGTTCTCACTGTGGTTGATTTAAAATGGGTTTCCATAGTTGTTAATTAAAATTGACTATCCATGGTTTGGAGTGATGTATTGGTGATGGAGCTTGCCGGAGATGGTTAATTTGGGGAAGAAGTTCACCGGAGATGGTGGGGAGATTACCGGAGGATTTAGTGAAGAAGAAGAAGATTTTTTGGATAAATTAAATTGGAGTATTCATAGTTAATTTTTTTAACAATTGAGTACTCAAGTTTTTTTTGTGAGAATTGGTTTGAAATGTCTGAAATACCCTTAAAAATTGTCTCACGTGTGAGAGCACATGATCTGTCTTGACGATTTTTTAACGAAAATGGGACGGAAGGGACAATAACGGCAGGTCGTAAAAACATACTGGATCTAAAACCCCAAAATTTTACATACAAGACAAAAACCATAATTTAGAATATCTTTCTAGACGAAATCGGTGTTTTTGCCCTTGCATATGTAATATATGTATGATAAACTCGTTAAGTGAATGGCACGAATTCATAACTTTATGTTAGACAAATAATTGAGAATGAAAGATGAATCCAGTTAGTTTGAACTCTTGTGTACTTCCCTCATATTCGCTGACCAAACAAAATTCAAGAAACCCGTGAGTTATGGTAAAAAATCGTCTGTACTGAACTTGGGTACTCATACATGTACTCACCACTCAAAAAAATTTATGTGGACAGAGAAAATATTTTTTCTTTATGGGTTCTACTATTTCTTTTAGGTTATAGATTTCTTAATTAAAAAATTGACACGTGTTAATTTCTTATTAATGGTACATACATGGATACACAAGTTGTGGATAGAGGATTCTTAGCCGTGAGTTATGGTCTTGGATTGGAGGGATACAATGGAATGCATTAACGTTGATAAATGTTCAAATTTTTTGACAGACTTTGACTTTTGTGAAAATTTTCTTGATTGTTCAACTTTTTTTTTTTTACGCCCGAAGGCGATTGCCCCCGAAGGGGAAGAGCGGAGAGTACCTTAGATTGGGAGGTTGTAGCATGCCCATGTCTGGGGAGGGAAGATTAGCCTCATAAGGAGGAGAAATTATTTGCCCCATTATGGGGAGATATAGGAATCGAACACAGAACCTCCACCCCGTGTTCGGGTAGCCTTAACACTTGGGTTACCCGATTCCCATATGATTGTTCAACTATGAGGCGAAATTTTGAATTAGTCACTGTATTAACCGTGGACACCGAATAACTCGGATAACTTTAAAAAAAATGCAAAATAAGAATATTGATACATGTTTTTATGGTACATCTTATCAAAATGTGATCTAATAATTTAGTAAAAAGATAATAATTCAATGCTCACGTGTCTATTTAATTTGTCAAAAAATGAAATCGCCACTTTTTAAACTGCACATATTTTGTCTATAAGCTGAAAATCGAATGATTATAGAATAGCTAAATAACTATTTTTCATAAAGAAGATTATATTTTAAATCATTAAATTAAAAATTAACTATTATAATTATATATTACCGTGAGAATATCATCACCAATCCGAGGTAAGCGAATTTTTTTTCCCGGTCGAGAGTGTACTGTTCTGACTTCAGTGCGGAACGGGATAAAGTTTACACGTGTGAAATTTATTTTCGTCTGTCAAATTAAATTTTTTACGGTCAAAATTGATTTAAAACGAGATACCGGTCTTAATTTAAGACATCTATCGTGTAAGATATGCGATACGTATGTCCAGAATTTTGCTGTTCCGCATAGTATCCGGACCGAGAGTTCACGTGTGGCTTTCAAGATGCATAGTTCTCGTGACGACATGAATAAATTGCAAACTGGTGTATTGCTAGCAATGGTACTATAATTTAATTTTTTTCTTAAAAAAGACATTAAATTACAAACTGGTGTTTTTTCATTTTTTGCTAAGTAGGCACTCGAACTAATCAGTGTTGAAGTTTGATGGTTAAAGACAACTCCATGTAGATTAGCATATCTATAATTTAGGGAGTCACGAATTTGTTATTGGGTGAATACTTTACTGACATTTGTCATTTGGCGATTTTTTTATACTGAAAATAATTTTTAAAATACAATATTTATAAGAAAATATGATGAAAAATAAAAAAAAAATTCTTCTAAAAATGTAGTAAAGATGGCCACCAGTCCGTCCCTCTATGAATCTGCCACTAGCTATAATGGGTTATGCAAACATTGTGGATTCGACTACAATGTTGATACATGTTTTTTTTATTTTTTAATATGGTGTTGATATATAAATTTTTTTTTCCAGTATTGGTGTTAATGAAATCTTGAATGTTAATCTTTTTAATTAATAGTTAAAAATAACTATTTTCTAAATAGCTATTTTTCTGATTGAATTAGCGATTAATTATTTTTCAAATTTAATCTTTAGATCAAACTAATTGTCGATAATAATCAATATTTATGATAAAAAGAATATGTATTAGCTTAGCACTCAGTTTTGGCCATCATTTGTATGGGCATGAAGAATCTTTCTTTTTTCTTTTTAGGAGGCACGAATGTTCTGTCCCGTTCCTAAAATTTTATTAAAGAAATATAATTGCAGAATATATCTTATCAAATCAAAGATTTAAAAAAATCAAATCCCAAATATTTTAATAGGATTCAAATTCTCACAGTACCATTGCTAGCAATACCCCATCTTGAAGGATTTATTTAGAAACATACTCTTAATAGTTAAAAGAAGATATATTTTGAAAAGAACTGAACAATTAAAAAAAGACACAATTATGAAACGGATTGAGAATTTAAGAAGTGATTGCAAGAAAGCAACCTCTAGTATCATCTTTCTTAAATTTTGACAATAGATTGAATTTTCCAAAATGCATACATCAAAATAAATGCCACATTTTTTTATATTGAAATGAAGTACTTGTAGGACAAGTAGAAAAAATTAAGTAAGTAAATATTAAGATTTACTTAGAATTTGTATGCCAATAATTCTATTTAAGATAATTCTATTGATATTTTGTTTAAAAAATCTTAATATTTACTTACTTAATTTTTTCTACTTGTCCTACAAGTCTTATATTTAGAAATGGAAGTAGTAGTACTTTACTAATAAGAAAAAAAATAAATAAATGCCACACTATAAATAAATAAATGCCACACTATAGGACATTTCTTGATGTTGGCGAAGTTGGGTTCGGTTTATGTGGAGTTTCCCTTGAACTATATAAATTTAGCATTTCTTGATGGTTATTTTACTACCCAGAATGGTACATCTGGAAAAATTCCCAATGTTATTTGTATATTTGAACGTTATATTGGAGATGTATTATGGCGCCACACTGAAACTGCCATCCCAAGAAAATAGGTAATTTTTATACTTTCTCGACTACAAATCTTCTAATACATTATATACGTATTATATTATTTAGTACACCAATAAAATTGATTTATGTGTAACAACATCATTGGATTATTGTGAGTTCATGATGTTAGACAAAATCACATTGCTTCGTGTGTGATAATTTCATTGGTGTACGAGACAATGTATTAGAGGATGTAATAGAATATCCGGAGTTTATTTTTCCTCACCAAAGTGGTTTGATCATATGCAGGTTCAGAGCCAGGATATGCACTTTGGGGTACAAAATATATTTTGTGGGGATAAATTCTAAATTCTTTAGGGGAGGGGAATTTTTTTTTACTCTACAAATATGACGTTTTTAAAAATGTTGGGAAAACCACTTTTGTATCCATCTTGAAGTTCATTTTGAAGAGAAAAGTGACACTTAAGTTGATGAGTAGTTTTGTCAGGTCTGAATTCACCATCTCGTTAAGTGGTAGAAAGTTGTAAGAAAAGAAATTTATTTCAATTCTTTATTTTAAAGGGTTAACTCTGGACTATAAAGTTTATATAAAGAGACAGGAACTGTGTCCATAACAAAAATTTCTCATTTTGGGAAAGAGGCAGTCAGGGACGAAGCTAAGAATTTGGTGTTGGGGGCGAACACTGCAACAGTATGTCGAACTACATATAAAATTTACTATATATAGTAGTATTTTTATAAATCTTGAGAGGCGACTGTCACCCCCGCCCCCTCTGTCTTCGTCCCTGGAGGGAGTAGTATTTAGGGTACAATAACAAAAAGGAGGAAATACTTGAATATGCAAGTTAGATAAATAGAAAATGGATTAATTTCAACATTTTTTTTTTTTTTTTTGCAGATAAAAGAGGTTAGACCAGAAGTGAGTTTGGTTGTGAGAATGGTATCAACTATTAGTAACTATGACTGCATGGTTGACTGGGAATTCAAGCAAGCTGGTACCATCAAAGTCACAGTAAGTAATGAGATTCAAAAAAAGAGTTCAATAAGTATAAAATCTTTGTATTTATATTAATTTGATCTTAAAGATCCCTTAATAACTCAAAACAACCTTTTACTTAAAACTGCATCAAAATTTTATTTTGACAGAGTTTTGATTGGGTGGATTACTTTTAGTTAAGGGATCAGAATACACAAAGAAATATCAAATACATGAGGAAGTTTATGGGACATTGTTAGCTGAAAATACATTAGGGATTCATCATGATCATTTCTTGAATTTTCATCTTGATCTAGATGTGGATGGTAATGCTAATTCATTTATTAAGAGTAAATTACAAACAATGTCTGATATGGACAAAGGGTCACTTAGGAAGAATTACTGGAAAGTGGTTAGTGAAACGGCGAAAACCAAGTCGGGTACGAAGATTAGTCTTGACTCAAATGCAACTGAGTTTTTAGTAGTTAATCCTAACAAGAAAACTAAAATTGGAAACGTCGTTGGCTATCGTTTAATGCCTGGATCATTAGCTAAATCTCTATTATCTGATAATGATTATCCCCAAATTCGAGCTTTGTTTTCTAAGTACAATTTACAAGTTACATCTTATAGTAAGTCTGAGAAATGGGCAGCAGGGTTGTATGTTAATCATAGCTAGTACTGTCAAAATGGGTCAAAGCCCGCGGACTGGCCCGGTCCGTCAATGAATGGAGCGGGTATGGACTAAGGATATGGCAGCCCGCAAAAATGCGGGCTTTTTCAGCCCGATCCGTTTAGCCAGCGACCCGTGCGTGGTGGATCAAACGGATCACAGACTGCCTCGGGGTTTTTTTTTTAAAAAATAATTTATATATATACTTCTTTTTTTTCTTAAGAAACCCTAAACCTAATTTATACTCACCCACCTAGCCGCCTCCAACACCCTCTTTCCCTACTCTTCTTCTTCTATAGTTACTGTAAGTCTGTAAGTGCCTTGCAACAAAAAATTTAAAGCAAAATCTGGAATCTGGAACTGGGATTGTTTTTTTGTGGGCTGGACAACATCTTGATGATGAAATCTGTTTAGCTTTCTTTAGACTGTTTGGAGACATAATCCCTAATATCTCTTATTCTATTGCTTGGATAAATGCATAAAATACATACATTTCCATTGTTTTATTACCTGTTATTCCCTTTCTCATCCCTTAATATGTTTTCTTTTTCCTTTCCTGTCTTTGTTGTGATTGCTTGGTCCGGTTGATAGTATAGACTGAAAGTGACTGAGCCCGCGGGCGGCCCGCGGACTAGCAACGGAGCGGGTACGGACTGATGTTGTTGGAGTACATTTAATCTAAGGTGCGCCAATTCGATTGGGCCGGGACGGGCTTCGGGACGGGATCGGATTGGGCCCTTAATCTGGTTGGGCCGACCAACCCATTTGGATCAATCAATTCGGTTGGTCCGTGCCGGGCTTCGGGCCGGGCCGGGATTGGATTGGGCCCTTAATCGGGTTGGACCGACCAATATGATTGGGCCGACCGACCCGTTTTGACCGACCTTATGGCTGGAATATTAGACATAATTTCAGCTCTCATTATGGTGGTTGAAGTGGTGGAGAGAGTGGAGGAGTGGTTTCCTCCATGATCTCCCACTTCCCCCACTATCTCACCCCACTCTCTCTTAATAGACTAGGAGGAAAATACTGATTTTCCACACTATTCTAATCAGATTTTTTCTCCAGCTTTTGAAGCTTAGAGAGAAGAGAGAAAAGTGAGTTTCAGAGAGAAAAAAAAAAAGATAGATTTCTAGACTTGTTTTCTAGCTTTTTGCTAATAGGAAAGAAGTTAGAAATCCTGTATCTTGTTCTTCTGAAAAGGTCTGAAAAACATACTCCATTGAAGAGTGTCTTCAAAGCTTCTATAAGGCGTTGGCTAGCACCAAGCAGTAGAAGACCATCCCCGGAAGATCGAGTGGATACTGAGAGAGACGGAGCTCGCATTGTGGTGTTCAGTTCAGTGACAACATACTGCTGAAAGCGTTTCAGCCATTCTAGCATCAATATAAGGTAAAACACTATCCCATAGTCGTAGGTTCTTACTCGTGGAAGATCCCTGGTAGAGGCGAGTCAAGTTTTATTCCATCGCGCACTTGTCCAGTGACCGGTTATTCCTCTAACGGTGGTATCGAGCCACTCACGAGTACCCTATAGACTTAATGTGTTATAGTGTTTGTATATAGATTTTGAATCTATGTTATGCATGCCTTAGGATTGCTAGAAATGTTGTATATGTTTTATGACATGTTTTTTCATCATTTTGAGTGTATGAAAATCGAGAGTTTCCGATTTTGAAGTCATTCAAAAGCTGGAAAAACTCTCGATTTCTAGCTCTTCGGTCGATCAGGGACTCGGTTTGATCGGCCGAAAGCAAGACAGCTACTCGATATTTGGTTCGGACCACCCGAGTTGGTCTTGATCGACCGAAGTGCTCGTTCGGTCAGCCGAGTACTCTCGAGTACTTTTTCGGTCGACCAGAGCTTGGTGGCCGGTCAACCGAAACCCGACCAGAGTATATGAAATGTTACGTTTCTTTGGTTGCTCATTATTTTTCATAAATTGTTATGTTAATTGAATAACATTAAAAAATAAAGAAAATACTGAGTCCTACATGTTGAACCATGAAAAACTAGAGAATACCAACACAAGGCAGGTAAAATCAATTAATTTGATCGAACCATCATCACGAATAAGAGTAAGGCTTTCGGGGCAGTGGAATGACTAAGCAACAATCTGCTGATGGAATTGAATCAGGAGTTCCCACAACAGATTTGCAAGTTAGGAATTGATCAATGGTTACTCCACATATGTCTTCATTGACCATTTTGGGTACATTCCCCAATGATCGCTGCAAACACCACCAAGGCTACAATGGTAAACTTAGCCAATAATTCCATAATCTTGTACGGTCTGATTAGCATACTATTCAATTACAGTTTGAACGGTTGATTAGGGTACATTGTTATACAAGATATTATTCATTAATGGTGCGAGTTAGCAGAAAGATTTGAACCCAACACGGCTTAAGTAAACATTCGGGTCGGTTTATAGCACAGGTCAAACATTGGACCTTTTATGTGTCTATAAATAGTAGTTGATAGTTAGTTGAAGGACCATTCAGATATTTTGAGAAATGTTAGAGGATTTAAATCATCTCTTCCCTCCCATTTCTTTCCCAATTCAATTGACTAGGTTTTGTTTGTCTATTTCACCTATGATCTCTTAATTTCTCTGTAATTCTTCATCAATTACTATGAATACGCAATAAAATCACTATTCCAATTACTTAGACACAACAATTTGGTATCAGAGTTGTATGTTCTTGTTGCGATGGTGACAACCAGAAATCATGGTGGTGATGCTCAGTCGACGGTGGCACATGTCACTCTTACCAACTCCGGACACCTCGAAGATTCGAATTCCATTGTAGCAGCAGGCTAGAAGGTTAGTAGACCTGGAATTCTTTATTAAGAGTATAGATTCTCAATTAGATGATGTTATGCTAACTCTAACTAATTTCAACAATGAAATTAGTTCCATGAAACACGATACTGAGGGAAAAATCAATCAATTAGTTTATCAGATGAAAAAAATTACCTATCTATTGAAGGATAAATCATATGTAGCTGAAACTAGTAAAGGACTTGTGATTTCTACTCCGGTTAGGCAATTGAGAAATGACATTAATGCTGGAATGGATAATGAACCTAATCAACCTACTCATGTTGTTGTGAAGCCTAGGTTTGATGTAGGAACTGGTGAAAATGGAGGAATTAAACTGCTTAAGTAGGATTTTTCTAAGTTTGATGGTGAATCACCTAGAGAATGGGTGATTCAAGCCGAGCAGTACTTTAGATTGCACAGAATTCCTGACTAGTTGAAGTTAGATGTGACTCTGGTACAGTGGCGGAGGATACAAGGGGCAGGGGGGGCCCTGGCCCCCCCAAGAATTTTCAATTTTTTTATATACTAGGTATATATATCCAACTGTTACGGCCCCACCCCCCAAGAATTTTATGATACACACCGAAATATACCATTTAGAAATTTTTACAATCGTTTGGTCCACCAATGTTGAAGATTAGTAGAAGAAATGAAGATCAAGATGAAGTTCTTTCAAGTTGCAAGCAGAAAGATCAAGCAAAAGAGAATAAAAAAGAGTCGCAAAAAATGCTAAGGAAAAGGAAGAATGGACTTGTGATGTGGGCTGAAGATTTACGCATTGGGCCAAAAAAGAATTAAGTAAAATAGGTCCACTTCTCCTTGTAAATAAAATAGCTCGGTTATGTATGTTAAGCGATTTAGGGTTAAAATCGGGGCAGAAAACTCATTCGATTAGCTGATGGACCCCCCTCTTCCGCTAACCTAAGACTTTGTATATGTCGTTTAAATTCAATTTTTCTAATAAAATATATAATTCTACCTCAAATATATCATTTTACACCGTAAGCAAAATTTTAGTTCGGCCCCCCCTAAATTCAAATCCTGGCTCCGCCACTGCTCTGGTATATTTCAGAGGAGAAGCTTTTGGCTGAGAATGACACTCAGGATTGGGAGGGATTCCTGAGAGCCTTATATATTAGGTTTGACACCAAGTCCATGTTAAGTATTGTAAGTGGGTTTTCTAAACTCAAACATGAGGGAAATGTGCAAACCTACATGAAAAAATTTGAGGCACTTAAGTCTACAAGAACAAGAGCAGCTCACTGAGTTCTTTGTAGATCTATTCGAAGGTGGCCTTAAAGATGAAATAAGAGGAACAATGAGCATGCATAGACCTAATCCCTTGTTGGAAGCTTTTAGATTAGTTGTGGAGCAGGAGATGAACCTGGTAATGACTGCAAAGTCACACTCCCAGATTAAAGTATGTTAGTTTCTCTCAGAAGTCCACTCATAGTGTTGTTACTGTAGCTAAAGTCTGTTGTTGCTCCTACTCCTAATAACAAGGTTCCATTCAATGATCATATTAAATTCAAGAGAATCAGTAATGAAGAGATGTAAATGATGATGAAGTTGGAGAGAAGTACTCTCCTCAACATAGATATTCCTTGGTTGAGGTCAACATGTTAGTCATGTGTGATCAAGCTGAACAAGAGGGGGGAGAATGTGCATTAGAGGTTTTGCAGCCCTATGTGAATGAGGATGAGTTTTGTCTAGGAGAGAAGATAGACGAGTCTGCTCATGTGTATCTTTGTGCTATGAATGGCACAACTGGTGGGGGATATTCAGGATACCTAGAAATATGGCTAAGAACCTGCCAGTGTCCATCTTGATTGATCCTGGTAGTACCCACAGTTTCATAGACCCTAAGGTGATGAAGAATACTGGGGTTACAAGTGGAACATACTAGACCATTGCTCATCATTCTTGGGAATAGAGAGAATATGTGGTATGAGGAGCACTGTAAGCAAGTTAAGTGGATGATAGATGGAAGGGAACACTGCCATGACTTGTACATTCTAACACTGGGAGGCCGTGATATGATATTGGGTGGGGACTGGCTTGGAAAACATGGCCCAGATTATTTTGGACTACCATAACCGAGTTGTAAAGTTCTTTAAAGATGGGCAATAAGTGGTGGTGAACAGTAGCCCTACTTATGTGGGCTTGAAAAGCTGTTTCTGAAGAAGGATTGCTCAAATGTTTGGAGGGAGCTGCTGAAGTTTGAGTAGGACAGCTATGTTTGATGTAAGCTAAATCAGGGCAAATGCAAGACATTCCTAATCCTATTAAGGGGTTACTGGAAGCATTTTTAGATGTATTTGAAATTCCAAAGGACCTTCCACCTAGCAGGAATCATGAACATCATATTTTTCTTAAGGAATGATCTCAAGTTGAGATCATATAGGGTACATCATTCTCAGAAAGATTAGATTGAGAGGCAAGTGAGGGAGATGTTCCAGGAAGGGATAATTCAAGTAAGTAAAGTCCATTTTCTTCTCCAATAATCTTGGTAAAGAAGAAATATGGGACTTGGAAGTTTTGTGTGGATTTTAGACAGCTCAATCTACTGACTGCCAAGGATAAGTTTCATATTCATATGGTAGATGATCTCATAAATGAGTTACAATGGGCTGAATACTTTTCCAAGATTGATTTAAGGGATGGATATTTCCAGATTAGGATGAAGAAGGAAGATGTTCCTAAAACTACATTCAGCACTCATTTTGGGCACTTTGAATTCAAAGTGATGCCTTCGAACTCACAAATGCCCCTGCTACCTTCCAAGCTTTGATGAACAAAGTGTTTGGACCCTTCTTGAGAAAGTTTGTACTTGTGTTTTTTGATGACATATTGGTATATAGTCCTAATTTTTCATCACACAAGGAACACTTATATAAGGTACTTGAAGTATTAAGGGAAAATCAACTTTATGGGAAGATGAGTAAATGCTCATTTGCTCAAAGGGAAGTGAAGTATTTAGGTCATCTAATCTCTGGTAATGGGGTATAGGCTGACCCTAAGAAGATTCAAGACATGTTAGATTGGCCCAAACCAACCAACATCAAACAGTTAAGAGGATTTCTTGGATCGACTGGTATTATAGGAGGGTTATTAAGGGATATGGACTTATTAGCAACCCTTAACCACCTTATTGAAGAATAACAATTTCTCTTGGACTCAAGAAGCTGACCAGGCATTCCAAGATTTGAAGCAAGCCCTTACAAAACCTCCTGTCTTAGCCTTACCTGATATCTCCAAGAAATTTGACATCGAGTCTGATGCTTGTGACATAGGTATGGTGGTTGTTTTGATGCATGAGGGTAGACCAATAGCTTACTTCAGTAAATCTTTTGGACAAAAAGGTTCAGTCATGTCAACTTATGAAAATGAGTAGATGGTTTTGTCCACTTCAATTTTAAAATGGAAACACTACTTAGATGGACATCCATTTGTGATCAAGACTGATCACCAAAGCTTGAAGTATCTTCTTGAACAGAAGATAAGTATTGCAGCTCAACAAAAAGTGGACATCAAAGCTTTTGGGCTTTAATTTTGAGATTCAACATAAAAAAAAATGAACAGAGAATAAGGTGGCAGATGCTTTGTCAAGGAAATATGAAGGTAATGCAGCCTTGTGCACTACTATTTCTGTTGTTATTCCTAAATGGATTGCTGATGTCAAACTCAGTTATGATGGAGATGAGTTTTCTCAAAATTTGATTGCTCAATTTCTTCTTGGAAAACCAACTGAGGACTTCACTTATGCTCGGGACATTCTGAGATATAAGGGTATGATATATATTGGAAGTCAAGTGAATATCAAGATCAATGTAGTTGACTCAGTGCATGCCTCTACCATTAGAGGTCATTCTGGAGTTCAAGCCATATACCAGGGGTTGAATAAAGTGTTTTATTGCTCTGGTATGCATGAAGATATACATGATATGGTGAAGTATGAAAATGTGCCATATCCAGGCCTCTTGCAACCCTTGATAATTCTTGAAAAACCTTTTACTCACTTGACCATGGACTTTGTTGAAGGATTGTCGAAGTCTAGAAGGAAAATGTGTCATCCTTGTAGTGGTTGACATGTTTACTAAGTTTTCTCATTTTATTGGGCTAACTCATCATTTCTTAGCTAAGAAAGTGGCTGAAGAGTTTCTGGACAAGATTTTTAAGATGCATGGGTTACTTGATTGCATAGTCAGTGATAGAGACAAGATCTTCACAAGTTTGTTTTGGAAGGAATTATTTTCTAGTCTTGGAGTGAAAGCTGAAACTCAGCCCAACCTACCATCCTCAAACTGATGGTCAGACTGAGAGAGTTAATCAGTGCTTGGAGATGTATCTCAGGTGCTCAATTGCTCACAAACCACATCAGTGGTACAGATTCATTTCAATGGCGGTGGTACAATTTATGCTACCACACTGCCATCAAAATGTCTCATTTTGAGGTATGTATGGCTACAAACCTCAAGGTTATGGGGAAAACATTGTGATAGGGGATATCAAACATGGGGAAGTATTTAGGATGTTGAGGAGAGGCAAAGATTGAATGTGCTGCTGAATGAGCAGTTGAATGTGGCCGTGAACAGAATGAAACAGTTTGAAGACAAACATAGAACATAAAGAGAGTTTTCCACTGGAGATATGGTTTACATAAAACCCAAACCATATAGACATCACTTATTAGCTTTGAAAATTTCTCCTAAGTATTTTGGACCATATCCAGTAGTGAGAAAGTTGGCAACTGTGGCTTATGAATTTTCATTACTTGCAGGAGCTAGACTTCATCCAATCTTCCACATCAGCCAGCTAAAACTTAGAGTGGGAAGTGATCAAGTTGCTCAGAAAGACCTGCCTATGTCTAATGTTGATGGTCAATTGTTGGTTGAGCAAGTAGCTTTACTGGACATAAGGTTAATGAAGAAAAATAACAGGCCAGCAATTCAATGACTGATCAGTTGGAGCCATGTACAAGAAGAGGATGCTACTGAATTTCTAAAGAAATGGCCAAACTTTTCTTGGACATCTTGAGGACAATATGCTTATTAAGGGAGGGGAAATGTTATACAAGCTATTATTCATTACCGGTGTGAGTTGGCACAAGGATTCGAACCCAGCATTGCTTAAGTAAACTTTCGGGTCGGTTTATAGCGCGAGTTAAACATTGGATCTTTTCTGTGTCTATAAATAACAGCTGATAGTTAGTTGAAGGACCATTCAGATATTTTGAGAATTGTTAGAGAATTTAAATAATCTCTTCTCTCCCATTTCTTCCCCAATTCGATTAGCTAGGGTTTTGTCAATTGTAATTGTCTAACTCACCCCTGATCTCTTCATTACTCTGTAATTATTCATCAATTACTGTGAATAAGAAATAAAACGACTCTTCCAATTACTTAGACACAACATACAGTTGATCTTGAATAGAAGTTCCTAAATGAATAATCTCAATCGTCCGATTAAATGACTCGACAATCGAAATATGTTTGTACGTTGTTGAAATGAGGTTCTCGGAGTCACCGAAACCAAATTGACACTTGTTAATATAGAGTTTTCACTTTTGCTTAGAGCATTTAACATCATCTTGACTTCATAAGACAGGCCAACAATAGGATATACACGACAAACCTAAGCCATTGTGTTTGATCTTTTCAATTAAACAATGTTGTCTTTGTCTTGCTGCAATTAAACCCCTTAATTAGTAAAAGTGGTTTCACTTTCACAACAGGATTATGTTCAAAGAAATTCGCCGGTCTAAGCTCAAATCCATTGCTAATAGTTGGCATTACTGGAAAATCTTCCTGATAAGGTACATGATGAAATCCTAATGTGTACCACACCACAATGTCCTTGTTTTCTATATCCCTATTCCTGGAAAAAAAATAAATTATTTCGACGTTCTTGAAATTAATTTAAAAAACATGATTAACAGAAACTCATAATGCAAAATTACCTTTGGCTCCATGCACCTAAACCATCATCACCTTGGCTCTGATCTGAATACAACCCTGCTACCCATTTCTCAAACTTACTATAAGGTGTAACTTGTAAATTGTACTTAGTAAACGAAGCTCGGATTTGGGGATAATCATCATCAGATAATAGGGATTTAGCTAATGATCCAGGCACTAAACGATAGCCAACGACGTTTCCAATCTTAGTATTCTTGTTAGGATTAACTACTATAAACTCAACTGCATTTGAGTTAAGACTAATCCTTGCATCCAACTCGGTTTTCGCTGTTTCACTAACCACTGTCCAGAAACTTTTCCTAGGTGGCATTTTGTCCATAACAGTAATTGTTTGCAATTTATTCTTGATAAAGGAATTAGCATTACCATCCACATCTAGATCAAGATGGAAATTCAAGAAATGATCATGATAAGTTCCTAATGTATTTTCTGCTAACAATGTCCCATAAACTTCCTTATGTATTTGGTCTTTCTTTGTGTATTCTGATCCCCGTACTTCAAGCAATCCAGTCATTCCAATCTGTCAAAAATAATAGATATTTTATATTTGTAATACTTCTTTTTTGTGATACCTTAACCTACAACTGAAATAGCTGAGATTATAAAATGGTATATATGAACTATTATTTTGGACGTACGTCTTAGTTACTATAATGGGTCCCACATATATCTTTCAGTAATATCAAACATTTCAGATGAAAGAGTGTTTGAATCTCATAACTTACTGTTACTTTGATGGTGCCGGTTTGCTTGAATTCCCAATCAACAATATAGTCATAGTTACCAACAGTTGATACCATTCTCACAACCAAAGCTTACCTCTGGTCTAACCTTTTTTATCTGCAAAAGAACACTTTTAAGTGAATCAGTGGCAGAACTAAAGAGCGGAAAGACCACCTCTAACATTTTAAAAAAAATGTAACATTTGTAGTGTAAAAATAAAAAAATAAAAAAATCTCCCCCAAAGAATTAGAATTTGTCATATTCAAAGTGCATATCATGGTTCCGCCCCTATCTATGATCAAATAACTTTGGTGAAGAGAAAAGTAGGCTCCGGATCTTCTGGTACATTCTCTAATTTATTGTTTAGTACACCTCACACACGAAACAGTGTGATTATGTCTAACGTCATGAACTCTCATTTATTGGTGTAATAAACAGAAAAAAAAATATGTATATAATAAAGTATGAGAATTACCTCTTTTCTCGGGATGGCAGTTTCTGTATGGCGCCACAATACATCTCCAGCATAACGTTCAAATATACAAATAACATTGGGAATTTTTCCAGGGGTGCCATTCTGGGTAGTGAAATAACCATCAAGAAATGCTGAATTTACAGGACAGTCCTTATATAGTTCAAGGGAAACTCCACATAAACCGAACCCATATTCGCCAATATCAAGAAATGTCCTATAGTACCATTCTTCTGTTAGATCCATATATGGCACAAAAACCTCCGAGACAAATCCTCTATAAAGAACACTACGATATTCATCTTTGTCAAGATCATAAATTGAAGCCATTGATATGATTGGACCTGCTCTCATGTCAAAAGCTAGGTGAAATTCCCAATTTGCCCATCTGAAATTCATAATATAAGCTACTCAATAACAATAAAATAGTTTTTTCATCCTTTTCCCCTCCATTTGGGACTTGAAAGGAGAAACAAATATTTAAAATTTGAAATACTATGATTTACTAGTCAGAAACTCGAACACTGTCATTTATCTTAGATATAATGGTTATTTATGCCCCTTACGTATGTTTCAAATGTAAGTGTTAACCCTCGATTATTTTATGTGTTATTATTACCCCTAACTATTTACGGGGTGCTATTTATGTCCCCAATCAGGCGAAATTTGGCGAGATAGGGTGGAGTAGCACATGTGCCACTCGCACATGCGATTGTTAAAGGGGCATAATAGTCAAATTACCCCCGTCATCTTCAACCTTCAATCTTTTCTTCCTCTCACACTTCACTTCTTCCAAATAAATTGAAAAAACAAGAAGAGCTTAGAAGAAATTGAACCCTCAAAGGAACATCCCAAAACACCATAGTGGCATAAATGAACTTGTAAAAAAGCGTCAGAAATATAGCCCAAAACAATAGAACATTCAATTTATTTGTAGTTCCCAAAAAATTCAAGAACTCGCGAATATGATCTAGCCAAATTCAGCTACAATGAGCATGGGAGAACATAAGCAAATGCAGGTATATGATACCTATATCACTCCATAAAGCATTTTTCCTCACCGTAAAGCTAAAAACGATTGGGGTTTCAAAATATTTTTGGGATTAGACGAACTAGGATTTGGGTTCTTCAGACTTTTGGGTAGTATAATGTCTTGGTGGGTCGGATTTTGACTTAAACATGATATCTTATAGGGTCATGGGTCGGGTCATTAGATGGCTTATAGGTAACCCATTGAAAATTGAATTATTGGACAATTATACACTTAAAAAAGTACTTGTGCGAGTGGCACGTGTGCTATTCCGCCGACTCTCGCCGGAATCCGCCAAATTTGGGCATTAATAGCTCCCCGTAATTAGTTAGGGGCAGTAATAACACATAAAATAGTCGAGGGTTAACACTTACATTTGAAACATACGTAAGGAGTATAAATAGTCATTAGTTCTTTATCTTATAAATGTAGGACGCAAAAATAAAGAGAACTTGGGATCATGTATGATTTTCTTATCTGTTTAACTTTATTACGCAAATAACCTATTTTCTGAAGTTGAAGAAAACTAACTAGAAAGCGTTGCTATAATTCATTTTTTCCAAGCAAAAACGTGAATGAACATACTACGGTAAAAAGCGTTCATGTTGATTCTGTCAAGCCTTAAAAAACAGAGTTATTTGCGGGGTGACATCAATAAATATAGTCAAAACAAATATAAAAAAAAAAAAAACCTTAATTATTGAACCATACCTCACACTATGTCCATCTATGGTGAAACTTGGTCCATCAGATTGCAAATTTGTCATCCCTTTTAAAGGAGGATTGAATTGAAGGTTATCTTTCGATTCTCTATAATCAGTCTCATCAGCTTTTGGTATCGGAACAATCAGACAATCTTTATATTCTGTAATTTTCATGTAATCAAGATCAACGGTTATAGTAATTCCCTCTATAGGTCTCATGTACAAATTAACAGTACCATCCAAATAATAACACAAGACTCTAACCACCCTATTAGTCTTCTTTTCTCCAAACCAACCAATAGTAAAGCTTTGACAAACAGTTTCTTCCAATTTTAGCCCTCTTTTCTCAATAGAGACTACAAAAGGTGAATACTTAAATGGTAATAAGTTAGCAGTCGTTTGCTCATCAAAATTGAGCAAAGGATAACCATGTCCTTCATAAACCTCATTGGATACAATTTTAAAAGATCCCAAGTCTACAATAATATTGTGACTTATAAGGTCGATACGCGCGATAATCAAGGCTCGACGAGGTGGCATTGTGAAAGGATGAGGTTGGGATTTGGACAGATATGAAAGAACTAATGGTTTTTCTGGTTCATCTAAGCCTACGTAATGGAAACTTAGATTGTGACATGGAGAACAAAGGGATTTTTTTACTAGGGTTTGGACTTGAATTAGCTCTGAAATAGTTAGAGGGTCTAATGGATGGTGAAATTCATGGGTTGTGCAAAGGAAAATGGTGGAGAAAATGGGTAATAAGAAGAGAAGATAATGGGAGTTTGAAGGCGTCATCAATGGCTGCTATGAGTAACTCAGTAGCACTATATTATTTATAGAAGAGATAATCATTATTTATGCCCCTAAATTATCTTTTAAAAGCAACTATTACCCCTAAGGAATATATCGTGCCATTTTTATCCCAACAAGTTACGGGGTACCATTTATGCCCAAAAGTGGCAGCGACCGGCTAAAAGAGGCGGCGTTGCACACGTGCGAACCGCACAAGCATATTTTCAGGGGTATTATAGTCATGATAATTTTATTTAAAAAAAAAATCTCTTGTTAAAAAAAATGCATCCCCACCACTATGGCTGTTAACGAGCCGAACCGAGCCGGTTTTGGGCCAAATCGGTTCGGATCGTTAAGAAAACCGAATCGATCGTTAATCGGTTCGTTAGTCAACCGATTCGGTTGTTCAATTCGTGATCGGTTCGAAATAAAATCGTACAAAACCGGTTCGTTAATCGAACCAGTATCAAATCGCGCAAAAACCGGTTCGCTAATCGGATCGAAAATCGTAATTCGCATTAAATCGTAATTGGTTCGTTAATCGGATCATACTATTACAAAACTAGAGTCATTGGCGTAACCGGTTAACTAGCAAATCGCTCGTTAATCGGTTCAGCTAACTTCGCTAAAATCGGTTAACTCGTAAATCGCTCGTTAATCGGTTCGTTAAAATCGGCTCGCTAACTTCGCTAAAAATCGGTAGAATATTATTAATCGATTTAACGAGCGATTTAAAACGATTTAAGAGCCATTTACTGAATCGTAACTGGTTCGTTAACTAAACTGAGCGAGTTAGCGAAAGCCGATTTTAACGAACCGATTAACGAGCGATTTGCGATTTAATCGGCTCGCTAACAGCCCTACCCACCACCACCGCCACCTACAACACTCACCCTTCTCCATCTTCATCCCCATCCTTCTCTTCCACCACCGAAATCAGGCATCGTAGCTCATCAATGGCGGCCACTACTGGTTCTACTTGAACCCATTTTTTAATTAAAAAAAGTAAAAATAAAAAACTCTCAAATGAAGAATTTCAAGAAATTTTTCTGCAAAATCCATAGCAATTCTAATTTACTTGCAAAATTCAATTCAATTCAAAATCCAAACCCATCTCCTCACAATATATAAACAAAATCCCAAAAATTGCACTGAAATTATCTAACTCTCAATTGATCGAAATTCCCCAAATCCCATTTATAGGGTTTATAGTTTACTAAAAAAAATCGAAATCGGTGTCTGGCTTACACAACACACAGACACAGCGTGGGCGGTTGCTCAGCTCCTCAGACATGACTATCGCCGGCACCGGCTCTCACCATTGCAAGAAGGCAATAATGCTGGGACTCTCCCTTTTCCGCAATCGCTTCAATCCTCCAAATGGTAATATTCTCCAATTTCCTTCAATTTCACTTTTCCATTCACCAATTTCCCTTTTCCAATTTCACTTTTCCAAAAATCCAACGATATCCACAGGTCCAATGAAGCTGCAGTTTCCGGTAATAGATGGTCGAGATTTTCGGAAACAAATTAAAAAAAGAAAAAGAAAATTTGGGTGTTCTTCATCTCAATTTTCATCCGTGTAAAATTCATTTTCTTTGGATTTTATGGGTTGAATCAAAGGATTTGTTTTAGTGGGTTTGAATTAGTGCAGAAATGTTGTATTTGAATTAGTGTTCTTTTCTCTTCCTTTAGCCAAAGATTGCAGCTTTTTTGTTGATATTTTTGTATATAAATTTTATTCTGTTTATGGGTTTTCATGGATGTTATCTTAATTTGGTGGTATGTTTGGCAGTGTGCTCATTTACATTTTTATTTTAGTTGAGTTTTAATATGTCTCAGTTAGTTGTATTTGAGTGATTTGGGTGGGATTGTAAATTTGATATAGCACAAGATACTCTTTCTTAGATGCTGCATAATTGTGCATCTATGATGACTTTTTTATGATCAACCATACTTGGATTTTTGGAATTTCTTGGTGTTTTTGGAATCTCTCTCATGAGAGTTGAACCATGAAATTTTGAAGCCATTTACAGAGTGGGTTCTTGGTGCGGTGGCGGTGGTGGTGGTAGTGGTGGAGAAGGGTGGTTGGGGATGAAGATGAAGATGATGTTGATGATGAGGATGAGAATGCTTGCAAATGACGAATTTACCCCTCAGATTTCGCATGGGTGGTTCCCACGCATGCAACACCACCTCTTTTGGTCGGTCACCGTCACTTTTGAAGATAAATCGCGACTCGTAACTTGTTTGAGATAAAAACATGACGATATATTCCTTAAAAGGTAATGATTCTTTTGAAAGATAAGCTCGAAAGCGATAAATAGTGATTATCTCTTTATAAAATTATAGTGTGACCTATGATTTATTAAATTTTTGGAGTGTCACAGATAATTTTGTGGCAATAATTGACTTGGAAGATTCAAAACTATTGCCAACATGTGAGGAAAGAAGACAATATCATACGAAGGTCGTTTTCTTGCACGTTGCAATCAGGGCCAGCCCGAGTTACCTGTGAGGTGGTGCAACCGCACAGGGGGTCCCTAAAATTTTCAAGTATAACCTCTTTATATGTTAAGTCCAACCCAAATATTCAAGATACCATGTAGCCATCCATGTCCATTACTCCAATAGTTCAATGTGCAGATTTAATATATTCCAATTTCTAAGTTTATTTTAAAAATTGTAACAAGTTGAAAATGTTAATGTCCATACGAAAGACCCCATTTTTAATTTTCGCACAGGGCTCCCGAAATGTCAGCACCGACCCTGATTGCAATGACTTGTCAATTATCGTCCCGGCTCCTATGCGGAACAGCTTTTTGTTCCGCACTGCGGGATACGATCTCAGCCGTCGGATGAGATTTTCTAACGGTCCAGATTTAGAGAGAGAAATTTTTATTTTTTTTATTTTTTAAGTCCAGCCGCAACTTTTCTCTCTCCAGATCTGGACCGTTCAAAATCTCATCCGACGGCTGTGATTGTTCCGCACGTGCGGAAAAAAAGCTATTACGCATAGGAACCGGACTGGTCAATTATGAATTTTTTCCTAAAAATTTAAATATTATTAGTCGATATTAAAAATTGTGTTAAAAAAAGGGGGATCTCTACTCATTGAAATGAGATAAAACATTAAATGACGTATGTCTATAATCAAGTCTAGAGAAAATGTTCCTTGAGATCTTACGGATCTTGTCAAGAATATGACCAACGACCGAAAGAATCGATAGTATCGATCTAGTAACTTGTCAAGTATTATTTTATTTGAGGAATTATTTTGTTTGCAATTTAAATTGAGAAAAATAATCATTTTTTTCTTCTTTTTGGATTTATGTGGGATTGATTTGATTTAAGAGTAATTTATAATCATTTTGAAACTCTCAAGTGTGATGCACATGGATAGAAAAGCCAATCCATGTCAACTGTCTTGAGTTTAATAATTAATACACTTGATCAACCTTTTCTTTCTCTCAAGAGCTGACATGAACGGCACGATGTCGTAAGCGGGCGGATGTAGCGTATTAACATCGGGTCAAATGCTCCTAGTGAAAAAATAATAATTGACAAGTGATTTCATTCAAATTATAAAATGATAAAATTACAAATGATCTCACACAAATTAATAAATCGTCAGGTGTTTCACTATTTTCAGGTTCTAAATTCGTCACTGATCTTAACACAATTAATTATAATTCGTATCACTTAAATTTTCATAAAACATGTCAAAAACAAGCTTGTTTGTAAGTTCGAATCAATTGTCGTGCAACTTCGTGAATGTGTTTGGACCTTGAGATGCATTTTGCATGTATGCCAATTGCTTGGTGCAAATTGGAGACATCTAGCACTAGCTTCCCCCAAGGTTTTCATCATATATAGTTGAGATAATGGCTATTAATTCCCTTACGTATGTTTCAAATGAATTGTTAACCTAAACTATTTTAAGTGTTATTACTTGTCCCTAAATATTTACGAGTGCCATTAGTACCCAAAATCAGCGGAATCCGGCCAGAGGGAGCGGCGTTGCACATGTGCAGCTCACACAAGCACATTTTTAGGGGCAAAATCGTCAATCCAATGGATGATAACGGGTTGCTCACCGACCCAAATGCATACCCGATACCAACCCTAAATTCAGGGAATCCAAGATCTAAATCAAGATCGTCTTCTTCTCCCCCTTCTCCCTCCATTCCGTAGCTTCCCCAACCTACCACCAGCCACCTAGCCCAACCACCACCAGCCTTATGGTGAGTTGCGATTTGGAAGAATTACGGTGAAGTGGGTTGCGATTTGGAAGAATTATGGCGAAGTGGGTTGTGATTCAAATTTCAATCCCTTTTCCTTTTTCATGTCTACATTATTTTTGGATGAGGGATTTGCATCTATACTTGTGAACAATTGGGCCTTGCAAAAAGTAAAAAAAAATATATATATAAAAATTGACACAAGAACACCATGGTTCTTAACAATGGTGATTGTTGGAGGACCCTCAAAGGTTAGTTTACTGTTGTTAGCATTGCTAACAATGGTGATTGCTCGTTGTAGATCTACCTGAGAGGGAGATTACTTGATGGTAGGGGTGAACTTCCAATTCATTTTCTTTTGGTGATTATTATTATTTAACATTTTTTTTAGTGTTTGGATCTTCCTAGAGCTTCAATAAACTGGCCATTTTGAAGCTCTAGGAAGATTCAAACAATGAAGAGGTTCGTTTGACCATTTTGCCCTTCGAGTTTCGCATGTGCGAGCTGCACATGTGGAATACTGCCCCCTCTCGCCGGATTTCGCCGATTTTGAGTATTAATGGCACCCCGTAAATAGTTAGGGGTAGTAATAGCACTTAAAATAATCGAGGGTTAACACTTCCTTTTGAAACATACGTAAGGGCCATTAATAGCCATTATCTCTATATAGTTTGCTCTTCACTTTGATGTATTTATTTAAGTGTTACCCTTATATTTTTCTCTGTGGTATATTTGTCACTTTCCTATTGGATATGAGTTAATTTTGGGACAATTTAAAAAGTTACTACCTCCTACTTGAGTTGAAGGACGCTATCTCCAGTACGGAATGGGGTAATCCCGCACGTAGGGCTGTTAACGAGCCGAACCGAGCCGGTTTTGGGCCAAATCGGTTCGGATCGTTAAGAAAACCGAATCGATCGTTAATCGGTTCGTTAGTCAACCAATTCGATTGTTCAATTCGTGATCGGTTCGAAATAAAATCGTACAAAACCGGTTCGTTAATCGAAATCAGTATCAAATCGCGTAAAACCGGGTTCGCTAATCGGATCGAAAATCGTAATTCGCATAAAATCGTAATTCGCATTAAATCGTAATTCGGTTCGTTAATCGGATCATACTATTACAAAACTAGAGTACATGGCGAAGCGGTTAACTCGCAAATCGCTCGTTAATCGGTTCGCTAACTCGCTAAAATCGGTTAACTCGTTAATCGCTTCGTTAATCGGTTCGTTAAAATCGGCTCGCTAACTCGCTAAAATCGGTAGAATATTATTAACCCGGTTTAACGAGCGATTAACGAGCGATTTAAAACGATTTCACGAGCCATTTTACCGAATCGTAAATCGGTCGATTAACGAGCTGAGCGAGTATAACGAATCAGATTTTAACGAACCGATTAACGATTTAATCGACTCGATAACAGCCCTACCCGCACGTATAGAACTTATCTTTTTTTTTGTTAAATTAAAATTTTAATAGTTAAGATTGATTTAAAACAAACACTAATTCGGAGCCTCAAAAACTTATTTTAAGACGTTTTATATGCATTAAAAAAAACTGTTCCACGTAAGATCCGAGTTGGAGTTGAAGGGGATTTTGGATGGAGTAGTTTTATCTTGTAGAAATTTGCTTAACATAAACTTACATCCAAAGCCCAATCAAGATACGATACTGCGTAGAAAGAGAAATGAAATTACATCAGTTCTCTTCAATTCTCTTTCCTATGTGTACTGCACTTCTTGGTTTGGATGTAACTTGTCAAACTTAATAGCCTACCAAAATAAAATTTCTCTTTTGGATGGGTGGTGGAGATAGTGGATAGTGGGCTCAGACCTCCGAAACTTGTCTTATTGCCATGTGCTCTTTGTTGATAGATGTATGTATCTTTAGGGACTATAAATTTTCTGTAATTTTCCGTACCCGTTTGTTGTTTTATTTTATATTTTCACTAATAAAAAAATAATATCTTTTAATATTTTAATTTAAAAATTATAATTTAAAAGAAATATTAACATCCGTAGAAAAAAAAAGTGAACATATGATAAATTTCTATTCATGAGAATAAGAAATGAGATGCATAATGGGAAAATAAATTTTTTTGCCATCTATAGGAGCGGTGAATATAATTCATATATATGGATTTTAATATAATTTTTGTTTGGGTTTAATTTATTTTAGTCCAACTTTATTTAATCTATTATATTCGGACTTCATTGTAAATGTGTTCGAATATTATTTAAAGTGACCTTTTTATGTAGCCTTATTGTATTTATTTTATTAATTAAATCGAAATAACCAAGACTAAAATATATATTTTTATTTAGTCAAGGTTAAATAAATATAATTAAAATGCACCTATTTATAATCTCCTGAGAACATGTGTTCATTAAGAGTTTAACATGTGCTCTCAATAGGTAATATTTTTTTTTCTTTAACATGTATTCAGAAGAGATAAATGTGTTATTTTTTAAAACAATTTTAACCGTTATATTTTAAATTTGACGGTAAATTTTTTGTTCAGCACATACAAAATTTAAAGCGTTTCACACTGGATCTGTGATGCTTTTTAGCTAATAGAGTTGGCCTGTGAAACTGTTCTTGTGGTTTTGCTGTTCTTATTTTAGTGTTACCTCTATATTTCTCTATCTAAACATGGAAAACATAACAATTATATGAACATTATTCAATGATATTGTGTGTAGAATTCTTCCAATTATTACCTTAACAAATTTAAATAAATTATCTCTTACTTTATTTTTGAGAATTTAACCATAAACTTCGTGTATGCAGTAGGGGGCTGGGGTGACAGTCGCCCCCGAAATTTTTAAAAATACTATTATATATAGTGAATGGGGTAGTGATTATTGGATCAAAATTTTGGGATCAAATAAGAATTAAGAAGGCATAAAGTTATATCAAATTCCAACTATCATTTTCATTTTATACTCTTTGATCCTTATTTGATCCCAAAATTTTGAGCCAACAATCATTATTATAGTAAATTTTTTATGTAGTTCGAAATATTTTATCAAATTCGCCCACCATACATTTTCTTTTTGCAGTAATTGTATGTAATTCAGCATACTGTTGCAATTTTCGCCCCCTTAACACCAAATTCCTGACTTCGTCCCTGGTATGGAAATATAGACTAGCTCTCTATAAGAGAAATTTTTAACATAAAAAAAATACTTTCGCAAGTTCATAATATAAGTAGTTTGAACCTGTAGCGAAAATTAAGAAAGTAAAAAAAAAACAAATTACTTTGTTAGTTAAAATAGCAGTATTACTCTATCTTAAATAGAAATATGATGATAAAAATATATTTAAGAGAGTAATATTGATAAATTTTGATTAAAAAAATTATTTTTTTAAAGAAAATAATATCATTAATAGATATTAGGAACTACATGAGGAATGTGGAATTCCAATGGATTCCCTACCCTTTGAAATGAGGCATCAAGTCTTAGAAAAATTCCAATTAACCAATGAGATAGAACATTACAATACTCGCGGTCATAGAAAAATCTAGAGAATAAGTACCTTATAGTACAAAATTCTATGATCATATAATCAGACACTACTACTAAAAAAGCAATAGCAAAACCGAGGTCACGTTCAAACCAGAGGTCTTCCACAACTGTTAGAGGTCTTATCTGTAAACCTTCAAACCACATAAAACTAGGAGGGGAGATCAGCTGAAAACTGCAATAGATAACTAGCCAGCGACCACACTCAGATACGAACTGAACGTATGCTCCCGATCCTCCATTCGAAACCATGTTGCAGCAAATCTCCACTAGGAGGGATGTTTCTCCAAACTTGAGACAGTCGCCCCCATATTTTGCTTACATTAAAACTTGAAATAAATCCTAGTTTAAAAAATAAAATAAAACCTAATACTACCATGATATAGATCATGAAGTCTGCAAACAACTTTATTATGAAAAGAAAAAGACTACTAGACTTGTGAGGCATTTTGAAACGCACTAAATCTTAAATTGTCCAGGAGTTATTAAATCCCAAACAATTCCAGACCAGGACTCTCATGGACTTTGGCGGAGCCAACCTGCAGCCTCCGCCTTATCATCGTCATCAAACTTTTGCATCCAAGTTCGGGAGTTCGCATTTAGACCCCCATTTACATCCAAAACCATCATCATAGTCTGAATCGGAGCGAAGCCAGAACAACATCCTGATGGAAGATGGAACATGTTTTTTCATATACCATCGCAGCCAGCATTAACATTGGGCGGAGGACCGACCTCAATCAGCCCAGCCAAAAAATACCAAAACCAACCAGTTAAGAAAATTCCCAACAGCCCATTTCGGACCAGGCCCAGAGTTTGAAAATCGTGGGCAAGCAGCCTGGTCCAAAAGCAACCATTATGAGCTAGTTGCGGATATGGGGATTTGCATGGGCTTGGCCCAGTTTTTCCAGATCAGTCATAACATGGCACCCGGAAAAGTGGGACAAACATTTTTGTCCATAACGGAAGTCCCACTTCCGTTCTGGCTGACGTGGCAGCTTTTCCCACGCGCGTTGCCACGTGGCCAGAACGGAAGTCCCACTTCCGTTATGGCCCTCGAGACTGAAATGGGACTTCAGTTATGGGTCGTGCGATGTGTTTGCCCAAAACACTTGGGGTTTTTTTTTCCGAGAGGTTATTTTTTCCGAGGTGTTTGTATTATATATAAACAATATTTGCAAAACACAATACTTACTAAAAATTGAGCAAGAAAATAAATAAATTGTATATTAATATAAAACAAGCAACAGAATTATCGTAATAATATTTTACAACCGAAAAAAATTAACATTCTTCGTAACTACAATGAACGAAACGTAAACAACGTAAATGAAAACCTATCTACGGCGACAAAGGTGTGTATGGAACGGTGTGTCTCGGGGCCGGTCGCAGGAAGTAAAGGCTGTCATCTCTCACCAGCACGGCGCTACCAAAATTGGTTGAGATGACCTCCGCGCCTTCGTGGTCGATAAATATATGTTCCTCGGGGTCTATCAGCAACGGAGTCTGCTGCTGCGTCTCAGTGATGTGCAGGCTGTACAAAGGCGTCCCTCCCGAGTAGAAGCCCGGCTGTGCAGATGTAGAGGGCTCGGCACTGAGATCCCCACCCTCCAAAAACTTCAGCTGAAAACCGGGTGATGCAAATTGGTACTCAAAAAGGGGTGGGTACGTCGACTGACTGGGAAACCGTGGTTCATGCGGGGGATCATGCCGAATCTGTCGCCCGTGCAGCTGAGCTCCCGGGAGAGTCGCCGCTGCTGTCGTTGTCGCCTCGCCGCTAAGTCCTCCCGCGCGGCCTCCCCTGCGCCTCCGCGTACCTCGCCTTCCCCTTTGGGGACCGGGCCGAGCAGGCTCCCTCGAGCTGCGTCACCGGTTCTGCAAACGCAGACCCTGCCACATCCAGCAGCTCGCGATCTGCGGGGACGAGGGGCTTCCCGCCGCCACGAAAGCATCTTTGATGGTCTTTGACACCCGGGAGACGAGGGACTGTAGTGGGTCGATTGAGTTGGAGGCCCAGCTTATCGACCTCCGTGATTATCGATCCGTTGGCGACCTCCCTGCAACATTAATTCTCGTGTCGGTATATTATAAACAAGGTAAAGCAATGTAGACAAAAAGAAAAAAAACTTACAATAATGTCCTAGGAAGGCGCGATGGGTTGAATGCCCATCGGGAGTGGACCGGCATCCCTGTTGCGTAGGTTTGTAAGGAGGTGCACGGTAATGCGATTGTACCAATCCATGTACTCACGGGTTGGTAAGATCACATTAGCGGGGACCCAGGGACAGCTGATCGCCAGATGCATCCTGTCGGGCATCCCACATGGGTATGTAGTCTTTGTGCTTCTTTGCCCAGTTCATATTCGGTCCCGCCATGTGGGTGTGGGACGTCTTCGCCCTCTGTCGTACCCTCCGCCACCGATGAGCTGGTATCACTCTTTGGAACCCGACTGCCTAGCAACCCGGTCCGGCATGTGAAACTCAACCAACTCGAAACACACGAGTGGCGTACGGACCGGCGAGTGGACGAGAAGCCCTCATCGCGTGAGACCCGAACGGCAATAACCCAGTCGGTGTACGGCCTCCACATGAACTATAAAAAAAATTGTACATTAGCATAAATTAATTGCGCAAATAAAAACAAACACACGAAAAATACGATAAACCTTACCCCCGAGCGTCAGTCGGTCGGTCAAGTTCGGTCGCGAAACACTGCAAATCAGTGAGATTTCGCGTGTTCTTGAAACTCCGGGCGGTGTTCCAATGCGCCCCGTACGCTCGGCCGTCCGTGGGAGATTCATTCATAATCTCTCCCCGGTTCGCCGGCCGGAGAAATGAAATGCGCTCCCACGCCCACAACTGGTACAAACAAACACAGATTAATCATCAAATATTTAAAAATTTGCAGGTAAACAATAAAAAAAAGTCATTAACAATTACACAAACCTGGATCAACAGGCAATAGCCAGCTATGTCCTTAGAGTCGGCCTGTGCGAGAGATGCACATCCAGCAGTATAGGTAGGGACAGACGGCGACCGCCTGAGAATGCTTGGGTCATCGGTGAGGTCCCCGTCGCTGATGAGCAAGAGATAGCGCATGTTCCCTCGCGACCCGGACTTATCCGGGAAGAGGAAAGCGGCCATGCAGAGGAAAATCAGGGCCCGGGCCCGCTGGTCAACCGCGAGGTGCGTGGCATCCTCGCCTAGAGGCTCGGAAATGTGGGCATACACCTCTGCAAACTCGAGGGCGTTACCCTTAATTGACCCGGTGGGGGGGGGGCCGAAACCTAGGATATGGTGCACACGCTCAATCCACCGACCCTCGGTCATGTTGTAGTCCTCGTCCCCACGTCACCACGTGTATGCAGTAGAGAGCTGAGGGTGATGGTGACCTCACCGCATCGCGAGATGGAATGAAAGTGCGTCTCGGGCGCCACCGCTCTACTAATGCGGTGATCGGTCGCGTGGGTCTATCTTTATCTTACCTATCCGACAACAACCCCCAGAAACCTATACTCATCAATGAGATCTAGCACTCTCCCAGGTTGCCCTCGCGTCGGTATGCCTCAAAAAAATGCCCGTCATAGCTAATGACCTTCAAACCCTCGTCTAAGACTACATCCCCGCCCCCAAATCCTAAGTGCTCTATGTGACGTGTGTTTGCTCAACACTACTCGGGATCGTACTGGGACAGGGCATAAGGTGGGCGGGAAAAAGGCATCTGTAATAAAAGCGTGGGATTTTTATCAATAAAATGTGCGTAGTATAACAATTCGCATTTAAATCATAAGGACATCAAATTCTCAAAAATTGCAATTAAAATACATAAGGATATCAAATTCACATAATTGCAATTCAAGTCCATAAGAATATCAAATTCACATAATTGCAATTACAATACATAAGGATATCACATTCACAAAATTGCAATTTTAGTCCATAAGAATATCAAATTCACAAAAAATACATACATATACAATTCGCAAAAATACATAAATATCAAAACTATATATACAAAATACATTATTAATCTGCAATTGAATTTTAAAACTATATATACAAAAATTACACTTAAATAAAATTAAAAAAAAAGTATACCTCCAAATTAAAATTTGGGAGAGAGAGATATTGGTGGTGGGGAGAGTGAGAGTGACGGTGGGAGGGAGGACCGGCGGTGGCGGACGGACTGGCGGCGGCGGCAGCAGTGGGAGGGAGGGGCTGCAGCGGAGGGGGGGGTGGTTTTTTTTTGGAAAAATTCTCTTGCAAATCGCGGTGGGGGGGAAGAAGAAGGGTTAAACCGGGAGGCCATAACGGAAGTCCCACTTCCGTCTCGGGGCCAGAACGGAAGTCCCAACGCGAGTGGGAAAAGCTGCCACGTCAGCCAGAACGGAAGTCCCACTTCCGTTATGGCCCCTGGACTAAAGTGGGACTTCCGTTATGGACAAAAATGTTTGTCCCACTTTTCCGAGTGCCATGTTATGACTGATCTGGAAAAACTAGGCCAAGCCCATGCAAATCCCGCGGATATGCAACCAGACCCTCTTTCATAAACCATTGGCCCAATTTCCTGGCCCATCTGCGACAGCCCACAGCCGTAATCCAGCACCCATCTAAACACCGTCGTCTCCTTCACAGCCGGTGATCCTCCCAGCAATCCTCTCGATCGTCCATGTCAATCTTCCCAGTCCAAACATACATATTCTGGCTCGTTAACGGATCCGCGATCCGACCAGTCTCATACATAAAATTTAAAGCCCGCCGTCCCCATGCCGCAATCTCGCAAACTCACATGTTTTCCATCCATTATCTTCCGTGAATTCGCCTGCAACCTTGATGAAACCACGCCCCGTTTGCCTTGAACTGGATCATTATCTTCGTTACCTCCTTTCTTTCCAATCCAAGAACAAAACCATGTCGCCGGCCGAACACCATTGTCGGCGACACCAATGTTACATCATCTCCAAAACCCAGGTTATGTTTAACAGCAGCAATTTCAAATTCTCCCATCCCCCCAATCCGATGCATCATCCAAGACAGGCGTTAATCGTAGATGAATAGTGTAGGAGCGAAACCTACTGTTAGTAAACAAATATGCCAACAGATAAGTAATTCGGTATATGAGAGAACTCATCATTCGGCCAGTACACGCGTGCAGCGGTATCGGAGGAAACCCTAGAATTCTAGGGAGGATTTCCGACATAATCTGAGACCCCTCAACGAGAGGAGAAGAGAGGTTATCAATTAGAATAATTCTGATACGGACCTGACCTACCACTTTGTCATGGACCACTTGATCCACATTCAGCCATATCACAGTTTTGATTAAAATAATAAAAACAGGTGGAGCCTTATGAGAATTTATTTTTTTTTAATAAAAAAAGGTGATGTGGTTAATTCTGTACCAAGTGGTAGGCCAGGTCTATATCAGAATTTTCCTATCAATTAACTTAATATCTTATTTTTTATTATTTAATTTTTAAACGAATTATATTATTAAATTAAATTTGTAAAAAAAATATTGGACCGGTTTACCAAATACTTTCCCGGATTTCTCGACACCTGGATCCACCCCATTTCTCCCGGCGTCGTCCCAAACTCTCAGCTCCCCGACATTCAAATCACTATAACAAAAAAACACCTAAATAATTCATTATTTTCCCACCCCAAATCCCAAATTTATTGATTTTTCTCCAAATTCTACGTTTCTCAAAACATAGTACCTCAAATTTAATTCTATAATGTTGATGTCCGAATAGAAAATCTCAATTTCTTAATTTTCTCCTTTTTTTTCTTTTTTTTCTGGCAAAATATGGTTCATAGTGCTTATGATTCATTCAAACTCCTCAATGATTCACCAACAAAAATCGACGCAATCGAATCCTACGGTTCCAATTTGTTAATCTCTTGCTCCGATGGATCGTTAAGAATCTACGGTCCAGAATCATCCTCCGACCAGTCTCCGACAAATTCGGAGCTCAAAAAGGAGTCATATGTACTTGAACGTACCATTAATGGATTCTCGAAGAAGCAAATGCTCGCAATGGAGGTTTTAAGCTCAAGAGAGCTTTTGCTTTCTCTTTCTGAGTCGATTTCGTTTCATAGGTTACCTAATTTGGAAACTACTGCGGTTATTACTAAGGCTAAAGGAGCTAATGTGTATTCTTGGGATGATCGGAGAGGTTTTCTGTGTTCTGCTAGGCAAAAGAGGGTTTGTGTTTTCAGATATGAAGGTCAGTATTTACTTCATTCCATAATATACTGTAGTTTAAATTTAAGACATATAACGAATATTAAGAAGAAGAAAAATAAGGTATTTTTTTAATTAAAATATCAATATTACTATCTTAAATACTCCCTCCGTTCCAATTATCTATTACACAAGAATTATGATTTTATCAAATTCTATAGTGGAATTTAATAAATGTCAAATATGATCCTATTAAATTTTACTTCCAAACTAATTATACATTTTTTCTCTACCCTATTTTTCTCTCTCCAACCTTCAATGTAACAGGTAAGATTGGAAAAAACATCATTAATGTACACTTCATTTAAAAGTGGACAGTTAATTTGTGAAAGATTAAAAAGGAAATGTAGACATATAATTTGTAACGGAGGGAGTAGGATTTAAAAAATATATATATTTAAGAGAGTAATATTGATATTTTGACTAACAAAGTACATTGCTTTTTGCTTCCTTAATATTCACTACATCTCCTAAACGACTTATATTATGGAATGGAGGTAGTAAAATTTTACTCGTGTTTTTTTACTGAATTATGAGCTTGCTTTTTGCAAATTTATGGTATTGTTTGTTTAATTGTTTGAAAATGCAATAGAAAGGAATGTAGAGGAATACTTGTTTTCTAATATTTGTATTTTCATGTTGGAAATTCCCTGGTAATGGTATAGAATAAAAGAAATAGAAAAAAACTGTTCCTTTTTGGCCGGAGCATAGCTGAAAATATTAGGTAATATTATCGGCGGCGAGAGTTCTTAGAAAGAAATGAACTTTATGATACGGGGCATGTACGGTGAAAGGAAGTTATCTACATAAATCATGTTTGAATATGTTTTACTGAACACTACTCATTATGTCAAAGTTCAGAAAATTAGGATTATTAGAAAATTGGTGATAGGAGTTGGCTTGAAAATACACACAAGGAAAAAAATGTTGAATCTCGGAGTTAAAAACCCGGAATTTGGTTAAAGATCATCGGTTGTGGTCTTTGTTTCATCTCTTGTGGTCACATAGCCACTGTTTTCATTCACTAAATGGTAATCTGTACTTATTGTTCCTTGGGCAGGGGGACGGGGTTTTGTGGAGGTGAAAGAATTTGGTGTTTCAGATACAGTGAAGTCAATGGCTTGGTGTGGGGAGAATATATGTTTGGGGATTAAAAGAGAGTATGTTATACTGAATTCTACAAATGGGGCATTATCTGAGGTGTTTCCTTCTGGGAGGATTGCTCCACCTCTAGTGGTTTCTCTTCCTTCAGGAGAACTTCTTCTAGGAAAGGTAAGGCTACTATTGATGATCTCCTATTATGCAGATATTGCAGAACCCCACCCCAAAAAAAAAAATGTCTTTGGTGAGTAGGTGAAACTACTCAGTTAAAATGTTTCAAGTAGATGATATATGGGTATCTCTTTGTTTAGGAAGAAATAGAGAAAGGTTTGGTAGTGACATCATCCCTCTTGAGGGAAGAAGCCTTTCCTAAGATGGTTACTTACTACATGGTGTTATCAGATTACAAGGACAAACCGTAATACTGGTCCATCGAATACTTAATTATGTTACATAGCCCTTTAGTACAGAACGGTTATTTTTACTCTGGTACTGGAAGGATCTGCATAATTTCTTGTAAAAGTTGTATCTGTGGTTCTCCTTCAGGATAATATTGGGGTGTTTGTGGACCAAAACGGGAAGCTTCTTCAGGATGGCAGGATTTGTTGGTCGGAGGCCCCAGCTGCTGTTGTCATCCAGAAGCCATATGCAATAGGCCTCTTACCGAGACATGTTGAGGTAACCTGTATGTTTCAACTAAAGAGGCCAATGGTCTATTTTATAATATTTCATACTTGATTAAAGAGGAAACATGACCCTTTAAGCCTACATTTATGCAACTTGAGTTTGTGGGATATGCAGATACGGTCTCTTCGAGATCCCTATCCACTGATGCAAACAGTAGTCCTCCGCAATATCCGCCGTCTCACTGAAAGCAATAAGGCTATAATTGTAGGACTTGACAACTCTGTTCTCGGGCTATTTCCTGTTCCTATTGGTGCTCAGGTACAGCACACTATGAAAAGAAAATTGGCTTCTAAATTTTTGGAATAGCAGATAAGCCACCTAAAATCTTGCAAAACTGTATTCTCTGTAGATTGTTCAATTGACAGCCTCTGGAAATTTTGAGGAAGCACTAGGTTTGTGTAAATTACTTCCACCAGAAGATTCAAGCCTTCGAGCTGCAAAGGAGCAGTCAATTCATATTAGGTGCTGTGCTCTGCTCTTTGTGTCCCTACTTTCTCTTTCCTTCCTGGCAAAAATATGTGATAATCTACCCTATCACCAAGAACATGTGACCGGATATCATATAAATATATCTGATGCTTTATATATTGGAAATATCTGATATGGACCGGGTCCATGTGGAGCATGTGGTCCAGATTTGGCCACATCCCTGCAGAATGAGGAGAGAGAAGAAAATGCAGTGATGTGGCCAAATCTAGACCGCATGGTCCAATGGACCTGGTCCATGACAGAATAGACCTTATATATTAATAATTATGTTGATATTTGCTTGCCTCTGTAAACTTCAACTTAGAGGCTTTAGTGGATAAGAACTGTCAGACTTTCTTGCTGTAGATTTTGTATCAAATGCACAATTAAGTTCCATATCTTTCAGGCTGAAAATTGTCTTTAAAAAGCACCAATTTTAGTTACTTTTAACACTTGAAACTTCCAAATATGAAATTTATTAGAAAGCTAGACTTGATTGAGATTTGGACTTTCATGATCAAGTGGTAGTCTTGAAAAGAAAACCAGCAAGATATTTTGTTATATATGTTACAGATGCACCATATGATGAGAAATCTGTATACCGCAGATATGCGCACTATTTGTTTGAAAATGGTAGCTATGAGGAGGCCATGGAACAATTTTTGGCATCTCAAGTGGAAATTACTTATGTGCTATCTTTATATCCATGCATTGTCCTCCCAAAATCTTCCTTGATACCTGAACCGGATCAGCTAGCAGATGTTGTTGGGGATGCTTATCTCTCAAGAGGCTCTTCTGGCATGTCAGATGATATGGAACCTCCACCACCTCAGATGCTGGAGTTTGATGAGAGTGTGGATCTTGAATCCAAGAAGATAAGCCACAATACTTTGATGGCTCTTATTAAGTTTTTGCAGAAAAAAAGATATAGCATTATTGAAAAAGCTGCTGCTGAAGGAACAGATGAAGCTGTGTCTGATGCTGTGGGAAGTAATTTGGTTTCTTATGGAAATAGTCGGGCTAAGAAAGCAGCTAAAGTAAGGTTTTCTCTTTTGTTTTCCCGCTTCTTGAATCTATTATTTAGATAAGTTATGATGTAAATGTTCCTCTTTTCAGATTTATTAGTGTGATAAATTCGAAGTTAGCTACTTGCAATTGAGATTCTACTATTCTAGATTTTGATATTCAATGTGATTTATACGGTATCTAACATATAAAGATAAATTCAGGTTCTCTTGAGTTCACTAAGAAGACATCCATTTTAAATCTTGGAATATCTATCATTATAAGCATGAAAATACTCATGAAATTTTATAATACTTGTTTATTTCTCTGGTGGAAATAACAATATTACACATTTTTTATTCTAATTCCAGTGCTTTCGTCTTTTAGGGAAGAGCTTCTTCTGCAATCAGCTCAATCGCCAGGGATATGGCATCGATACTGGATACTGCACTTCTGCAGGCTCTAATTCTTACTGAACAATCTTCAGTTGCTCTGGAATTATTGAAAGGCCTAAACTATTGTGACCTAAAAATATGCGAGGAGTTTCTGCAGATAAGACATCAGTATGGGTGTCTGCTAGAACTTTACAAATGCAATGCAATGCATCGCGAGGCTTTAAAACTTCTTCATCAATTAATAGAAGAATCAAAATCTGAGCAACCAAAAATCGAGCTCACCCAAAAGTTCAAGCCTGATATGATTATTGAATATCTTAAAGTAAGTTGAATCCTTTTGATACCATATTTGCTGCTTTAAGTTTTAATTATCAGGAGTTCATGAAATATGTGAGCATCTTATGTTCATTCAGTTAACTAGCTAGGATTAGCAAGTACCTGATTATAATGGAAGGAATTTATGATATTGAGAATGTGTTGCCTTGCCATATGGATGAAGAACACTAAGATGTAGCTTATTAGTTTAACTTTTGTTTAATATTGGGTCAGCAAATATCATATGGAAAATGTTATATCTGCTTTAAGTATTGAGTTTGTCTCATGTGAGCTTCTCCCGATCTTTCAAGTTAGCATTACGACTTTCAATTTGTATGCTCTAGATATATAAACTGAAGCTACTGTCATATGTAAGATTAATCTCCTAGTGCCCTTCTTTTTCGCGTCTGCATTGTCGTGGATGGTGTTCTTATTCCTTTCCGGAATGCCCCCCCCCCCCCCCCCCCCCTCTCTCTTCTCTCTCAAAATATCTTTTTGGAATGGTTAGCACTGATAATAAGTCCAGTTCAAGTGCATGGTCTGATTGAATTGGTAAATTTATTTTTGCAGCCCCTTGGTGGAACTGATCCCATGCTGGTCCTTGAGTTTGCGATGCTTGTTCTTGAAAGTTGTCCAACACAGACGATTGAGCTTTTCTTATCCGGAAATATTCCAGCTGATTTGGTTAATTCTTACTTAAAGCAGCATTCTCCAAATATGCAAGCCACATATTTGGAACTCATGCTGGCAATGAATGAAAATGGCATCTCCGGCAATCTGCAGAATGAAATGGTAACCAAAAGTATTTCTTTCATAGAACTAGTCTTCTATAATAATTCCTTTGGCAAGTTAATAGCCTGATACTTTTCATTTCCTTGGGTCTACTTTTTCCCTGATTTTTATGCTGCATATGTGGATCATCTGACATGAGAAGTCTGTTAAGTCTCAAGAAGAATGGTAAAAGAGAAAGCCAGATGTCTCTACTGAAAATTTATCGCAGTGACTGAATCTATGTAAAATTGAGCTACAAGGAAAAGAAGCAATGCTGATTTCGATGCAAAAACCTATAGATTGTGTGTTTATCGTTTTAGAACTGAAGGGATCCTTTTCTTTTGGCTATGAAAACTGTTCTTAGACTCCCCCATTTCATAGTAGGAACTGATCAATTTATTATTGGATCGCACGTAGTGACATATTTTTTATGTTTCACCTATAGCCTGATATGGTTGGAATCTTTCTTATGTTAGGTGCAAATCTATTTGTCAGAAGTGCTCGATTGGTATGCGGGTCTTGAGGCCGAAGGAAAATGGGATGAGAAAACATACTCACTTACAAGGAAGAAACTATTGTCTGCCTTAGAGAGTATATCTGGATATGGTCCTGATGTATTACTGAAGCGACTTCCACCAGACGCATTATATGAAGAGCGTGCCATCCTTTTGGGCAAAATGAATCAACATGAGCTTGCTTTGTCCATTTATGTTCACAAGGTAATTCTTTTATCTATCCGTTTCTTCTTCTTTTGATGGATATGGTGTTATTTTACGGGTGAATTGAAGTCTTGGGAGTTGGGATCCATGGAGTTGATTGTCAGAGTTTACTGCACTAGGAGTTAGTGAATAGCAACGGAGCATCAGTTGCTCAATATATACTACTTTTATATGCTTCTATTTCTCTCTCTTATCACTTCCTTTTATGCTTTCTCATTTTCTTGAGTTGCGACTGCAGTTGCATGTTCCTGAGTTGGCATTGTCCTATTGTGATCGGGTGTATAAGTCTGGACTTCAGACAAATTCAGGAAAGCATAATGGAAATATATACCTCACTTTACTGCAAATCTATCTCAATCCACGAAGGACGACAAAGAACTTCGAAAAGAGAATCAGTACTCTGGTATCATCTCAGAACCCTGGGATTCCAAAGATTGGTCTCGGAACTTCAGCTAAATTAAAAGGACACTCATTTAGGAAAATTGCAGAAATTGAGATCGCTGAGGACATCCGAGTAAGCCCTAGCGGCACTGATAGTAGCAAAAGTGATGGCTATGCAGATGATGTAAGCGAGGAAGGATTTTCTACTATAATGCATGATCAAGTTCTTGATCTGTTGAGTCAAAGGTGGGATAGAATGCACGGAGCGCAGGCTTTAAAACTTCTTCCAAAGGAAACTAAGCTACAGGTAAGGAATTTTTCGATAGATTGTTGCTAATCCTAATACAAAATATTCCTTTTGTGCATATTAAGTGTCGTTTGTATTCATTGTGCAAATTCTTCTTTGAAGAAGAAATTTAAGGAACAAGGGAACATAAGCAACAGCACTTTCTCTCTTTCCAGTGCATTAGTAGAGCAGCTTTTACAATGATATTTAGCATCTGAAAGATATCTTTTTGTTCATTCCAGAACTTGATTCCGTTCATTGGACCTCTCCTGAAAAAATCCAGTGAAGCATATCGTAACTTTTCAGTCGTCAAGAGTTTGAGAGAGTGTGAAAACCTGCAGGTATGTGTATTGCATAGATATCGAGTTTGGTTTTTCAGACAAAAAACCATTAGTTACTTGTTGACTATTTACTAAGTAATTGGCAACATGAAACAGGTCAAAGACGAGTTTTATAACCATAGGAAAGCAGCTGCAACGATCACCAGTGATAGCATGTGTTCTCTTTGCAACAAGAAAATAGGGACAAGCGTTTTTGCAGTCTATCCTAATGGTACGACCATTGTGCATTTCGTCTGTTTTAAAGATTCACAGAATATGAAAGCTGTGGGAAAAGGCTCATCAATACGCAAGAGATAATTAACTGCATGTGATAGAAGGTGAAGCATATAATTCATATTTGTCTGACATTGAGGAAGAATTATCGCGTTCTTTAATTCTTTTGGCCTGGTTACCATCCCGTTAGCCTGATATCTCGCGGAACTGCTCTTTGTTGTATAAAGTATATACGGACTCTGGAGATAGTTGATCGTGATGGTATATGCGGTTCTTCGTGCATTGGTGAATTTCAGGTTTTTCGTGGTGTTTTATAGCAAAGGGTGATTTTCATGTTGCGGTTTGTAGTTAAATCTTATTGTAAAGAGTGTTGTTTGCCTTGCAGTAATCAAAGAGTTTTTGTGTCTGATGTAAAGTAACCTTAAAAGCATTTCTATTCACCAAAAAAAAAAACCTTGAAAGTACAACATTTGACATTGTCCCAAAGTTTTTTTTTCTGACGGTGAATACTATTTGGTTCATCGTTCAATTGTCCGGCTACGACTCCATACCAACTATTAACAGCCCCAAACTATTATTTTCTGTTAGGGAGGGCCTGACTTATCATGGACCTAGGTACATAACCTCCGAATGAAAGAGCCTGAACTTTAAGGATACATCATGTTATGTCATCGCTCACCCTTGTGAACTCCACAACAACTATTAACGGTCATAATTTTTTACTCTCGCTAGTGTTCGGGCCAGATTGACTAAATACCGTGCTCCCGGGCACACAAAATTTATATAATTGTGGGATATATCGTGTTATAGGGTCATCAACAGACAATAGTTTTAGATTGAGAATAATAAACACACTGACTCGACATGCTAACAATCAATCATTTAGCCAAACATTAAACGTAGATAATCCAACAACAAAACATACATTTCAGACCTCTACTCTAAATGCTATATCTGTGAACTTAGCCATTGGAATTCGATCTTCAATGTTCAGATTGAAGTTCGAGAAGTCTTATATCATTGGTCAAAAATTGAGTTACGATTATAGTGCAGAATAAAAAAAGTGTTAGTATATACGAAACTTTTTTTTTACAGATATTGCAGACTTCTAAACAGGTATTACATTCTACATGATAAGTGTTTATCTGTCCTAAAAATATGTAACACGTGTTTTACGCAATAGATGTTATAAATTCATAATAGGTGTTCGCTCTAAAAAATAATTGAACCGTCAAATTTTTTATCAACATCAAAAAAATATTCCGTATATACTAAATCTTTGTTGTTCAACACCATAGCTGTAGAAAATGGATTTGGGCCTAACTCATTCCCTCAAAAGGTACCTCAAGAGGGGGAGGATTGCTCAATCCTTATAAATAACAAATTTGCTCACTAGCTAGTAGATGTGGGATTTCAACAATAGCCGAACCGCAAACAGGAGGTACTATAAGATTGAATTAGATATATCCATCACATAATTCAAGAGCTATGTTTCAAATGTAGCAGCATCTCATCAAGGAAAAAATAATACAATTACATCATTAAAAAACACAATAATTTATTTGTTTCTTTTTTCTTACAGATCAAACACTTGTTTTCCAGTGAATTTAACCTCAATTGGGCTGACATTCTTACCAATCGATCTCATGTTCAGACCAACACCTTGACGGCCAGCATTAACTTTCTCAGGATAAACACCATCTTTAGGATGCAAATATTGAACTTCACCATTAGGGAAAACCCTATAAAATTGGTAATTAATCTTGTACTTAGACCTAAGTCTAGTACCAAGAGCAAGACATTGTTCTTTCCTAGCCAATTTCAATAAATTAGGACCTTGTCTCATTATAGCAGCACCACCAGTGGGCATTTCAAAGATTTGTTCTTTTGCTGATTCCCATGTTATTACATAAAACTCCTCCACTTGGGCTTTCCTTAATAACCCACCTGTTGATCCTGCAAAGATTGGTGAAGGGGTATTTGGGTCCAATTGTGGTGGGGTGAATCCTACTGGAGCAGCAGCAGCAGGGGCTTCCTTTGTTGGGGCTTCTTCTGCCATGGATCTGATTCTTGATGAGCCCATGTTGGATTTTAGTGGTGATTTTGGAGTTGCCATTGAGATAAAAGATTGTTGTTTCCATGGGATTGTTACTCTGTCACTTGAGGAAAAAAGTGTTGGGGTGAAGAGGGAAGAAGCTTGAGTTGCCGTTGCCGTTGCCATTGCCATGGATGGATCTTTTGGATTTTTTTATGCAAAAAAATGAGGAAATTATTTGGGATTTTGATTTAAAGTAATGAAATTTCTTGGGAGTTGGAACTTGGAAGGGATTTTGGATGCTGAGGTGGTGGAGGGAGTGGATAGTGGATAAGGTGGTGGAGGGATTTTAGACCAATTAGAAGTTGTGATTTTGATACTCTCAAGTCTTGGCTAGACCTGAGATAATTGAGAAGTGTATCTTGATACGTGAGTAAGTTTAAAACTTCCATTCAAATTAATGAATATCATATATATATATATATATATATATATATATGCCAAAAGTGCAAATTCATAGGAAATAGAATTGCCTTTTAGAATGTGTATTATATTTATGGGTTGAATGTAAATTTTAAATTTATTCGCCTATCAAAATAAAATTTCTCTAGATACTTGTCCTACAGCCATGTGTTCATTTGTTGATAGATGGATGTATCTATTGACTATGGAAAATTCTGATATGGATCAGGTCCATGTGGACCATGTGGTCCAGATTTAGCCACATCTCTGCAGAATGAGGAGAGAGAAGGAAATGCAGTGATGTGGCCAAATCTGGACCGCATGATCCAGTGAACCCGGTCTATATCAGAAGTGTTCATTGACTATAGGTAGATAAAGATTTACCAAAAAAAAAGTAGATAAAGACTGGATAGGTTTGATATTGATCAGATTCATTGGACATGTGGTTTACAATTGATCATATTACTAAATAACGAGGAGAGAGATAATTATGTGATGAAATTGATAATTTTGAAACACAAGTTTCATATCAGATTTTTCCGTAAAGTTTTTGAGTAGTACTAGGTAATTAAGTATTTTCCTAATTAATTGGTTAAATCCTCAAATTCGGAAAAGTACAACAATGTCCAAATTACTCTTTCTAAATTTTAAAAACAATTTTTTTATAGAAAATTCCAGCAAATTTGGGTAGAAAATTCCGCAGATTACCATCATTGATTCCTAAAACTGCACTTGGAGAACTTGAAACAACACAATTTCACAAGCAAGAGAAATGAACATTTCAAATTTCTATGGTTTGAGAGTGTAGAGTACTTGAAAGTGGAAGATTCAAATTTGGAAAGGAAAAAAAAATAAAGTACATTTTATAACAAAATAAACCTAGATTGACATCAAACAAACACTAAAACAGAATAAAAATTATATTGATAGATAAATTAGCACATCATTACATAGTCGCGTCGGGAAGGTACAAATTATGATTATTCACCCTCGAAAAAAATTAAAAATCCGAGCCCGAAAATGTTAAATTCGTGATGATTAGTACATGATATTGTCATAACTTAACTAAAGTAAGGATTATTCTCACCGATCACAATAGTTAAAAAAATCATAGCCCGGCCAACCAAAATCCGACTAAAGTAAGGATTATTCTCACCGATCACAATAGTTAAAAAAATCATAGCCCGGCCAACCAAAATCCGTGATGGTTAGCACATCATATTGTCAGAACTTGACTAAAGTCGCGATTAATTACTGGTTGCAAAAGTTGAATAATTCGAGTCCGACGTCCCCAAATTTGTGATGGTTAATACGCGATTTGTATGAAGTTGACTAAAATCGAAATTATTCACCGTTCGCAACAGTTGAAAAATCGAGCCAGATGGTCACAAATCTATGATGGTTAGTGCACAATATTGTCAGAACTTGACTAAAATTGAGATTATTCACCGGTCGAAACAATTAAAAAAATCGAGCCTGACTGCCCAAAATTCATGATGATCAGATATACGACATTGTTAGAACTAGACCAAAAGTCTCATATCAAGGTTATTCACCGAGCACAACAGTTTAAAAATAAGAGTCTGATATCTCCAAATCTGTGATGGTTAGTACACAATATTATCAAAACTTAACTAAAATCAGGATTATTCACCTGTAGCAATAGTTAAAAAATATGAGCTCGTCTTCTCTGAATCTGTGATGGTTAGTACATAATTTTTTTTTATGAATTTGACTTAAATCAAGATTATACACCGATCGCAATAATTGAAAAATTCGAGTCCGGCAACCCCAAACCTGTGATGGTTAGCATACGGTATTGTCAAAACTAAACTAAAATCGGGATTATCCACCTGTCGCAGATATTTTAAAAATCCGAGCTCGTCTTCCCCGAATCTGTGATGGTTAGTACAATATTTTTATGATTTTGACGAAAATCGAGATTATTCACCATACGCAAAAGTTAAAAAATCTGAGTTTGGCGGTCCCAAATCCGTGATTGTTATTACACTATATTACAATAGCTTGTCTAAAAATTATATTTTTGAACTGTCGAAATAGTTGAAAATTCGACCCGACGACCCTAAATTAGTGATGGTTAATACACTATTTTATATGAATTTGACTAAAATTGAGCTTATTTACTGGTTGCAACAATTGGAAAATCTGAGCCTGTCGACCACAAATTTGTGATGGTTAGTGCAAGATTTTGTTTAAACTTGACTAAAATCGAAATTTTTAACATGTAGTACACGATTTGTATGAAGTTACCTTAAATTGAGACTATTCACCAGTCGCAACAATTGAAAATCGAGCACGGCGACCCTAAATTCGTGATGGTTAGTAATTGTATTGTCAGAACGTGACTAAAATTGAGATTATTCACCCGTCGAAACAATTAAAAAAACTAAACCCGAAGGCCTCAAATTCGTGATGGTTAGTACACAACATTGTAATAACTTGACTAAAAAACGAGATTATTCACCGACGACAACAGTTAAAAAATCATAACTCGACTGGTTCAAATCTATGATGGTTAGTACATGGTATTGTTAGAATTTTACTAAAATTGAGATTTTTTACATGTTGCAACGATTTGAAAAACCCAATCCCGACGGTCCCAAATACGTGATGGTTATTACATGATATTGTAATAACTTGACTAAAATCAATTTTTCACCGGTCGCAACAGTTGAAAAATATGAGTCCGACAACCCCAAATTCGTGATTGTTAGTACACGATATTGTAGAATTTAACTAATATTGAGATTATTCATCGGTCACAACAATTAAAAAATCATATCCCGACGGTCATAAATCGTGATGGTCAGAACATGATATTGTATTGACTTGACAAAAATCGAGATTAATCACTTCGTGATGGATGATAGTACATGATATTGTCATAACTAGACGAAAATCAAGATTATTCACCAGTCGCAATAATAACAAAAATTCGTGTCCGACGTCTCCAAATTTGTGATGGTTAGTACATGATATTGTAAAAACTTAACTAAAATCGGGATTATTTATCGGTCACAACAGTTTAAAAATCTGAGTCCGACGACCCCAAATCTAGGATGGTTAGTACAAGCTTTTTATTAATTATCCTAAAATTGAGATTATTCATCGGTCGCTGCAACAGTTGAAAAAACTAAGTCTGACAGCCCCAAAATCCATGATGATTAGTATACGATTTTGTCGGAAGTTTACTAAAAATAAGATCATTCACCACTCGCTAATTTGAAAAGGCACTTGTAGTGAAACTACATTTTTTTTTAATTAAAAATCAATAATATAAGATATCTTAAACACAAAATAATCATATAAAATTATTTTCATTTCTTATTTCTTACCCAATTGAACTGTTCAACTCAATGTATACAAATTTTTTTTTACAAGAAAACATAATTTTCAGCAACTTGAAAAAAGTTTCATCAATTGAAAACATACCCTACTATCCTCTAGGGAGGGAAAGGTTGCAGATTCGAGGTATTTTTTGAGCGACTATTATTACATATTTGCAGGATTTGTTTTCCTCCCAACAGATTGCAGATTCCAGACATCTGAGAGTGACTAATATGAAAAATGTACATGGTTTCCTCCCATAATGCCACAATGTCTGCTTATTGTATTCGAACTGGATTAGTAGTCTCCCAACAAGCTAAGGGTTCAATATATTTTGAGAGTGTCCAATATGACATATTTGCATGGTTTTCTCCCAGTAGACCATAATGATTGCATATTGGATCTCAATTAAATTAGTCGTCTCCCCAATATTTGTTGGTATATTAGATCCGAACTAGATAAGTCTAATCAAATATGAGGATAGGGGTAACCAAAAAGATATATTTTAATTAGAAAAGTCAAATTTGTGACTCTCCTAGTATTTTAGTATATTTTTTTCATATTGTAATTGTTCAAATTTCATAGAGGAAATATGTTCCTATAATTATTCAATACACATGCCTAAAGCAATAAATTTCTATTTAGGGATATCTTTGGAAAATTGGGTAAGAAAATACAACATTGACATTTTACAAGCAAGAGCAAAGATTGTAGAGAGATTGTGTGTGTGTGTGAGAGAGAGAGAGCTCAAAGAGTGGATCTTTACCCAGAGAAAAACAGAACCCAGTTGGATTCCTTCTTCATTCTGGCTTGAAATCCTTAGATCTCTTCCAAAAATCCAATCTTTTTATGATTTCCCTCTGTCCAATCCAATAACTGTTGCAAATTTTCGATAAGTTACATTGTTTATCACGAATAAAATGATATAGAGAGATAGGTAGAAGGGAAAAAGGGATGGCCATTGAAGGATTCTAAGCAAAAATAATAGTAATAGGAAAATGGGTTCCAAGAAAAAACCAGTTTCCCAGAAGAATTCTCATTCAGATTCTCAAGAAAGAGATGTATCAGGCAAGTATTTTTTTTGCTGTTTTTGTTTACCATTGGTATTTTTAACTTTGTTTGAGAAAGTTGGTATCTTTTAGCTTTTGATCTCAATGATTTATTTTTGAGGATTGGTTTAGGTTATATACTTGATTTTGCACACACCTACTTTGGTAAAAAGAACAAAAACAATATTTCTTTTTTGATGGTTTTGCATAAGCTTTTGTTAGAATTGGTGGTTAAGGTTGATTCAGAGAATTTTATGAATCTGATTTGAGAATGAGATATTGACCGGCAGAAGATTTGCAGATTGAACATTTTTGTTACTTAACCTTAGTTTGTGTTAGGAAATAAACCGCAATAATGGGAAAGAAAACGAGATAAAAAAATAATAAAGAAAAGACCCAAGAAATTGTTAACTCAGTTCGTCAAGGAATTGACAACATCTGGGGTATATTTACTATGCCGACTCGAGATACAATATTTAGGTTACATAGTTAGCTATTTATAAGAAGAGATGAATCACTAATTACGACTCATGAACAGAAAAGCCCAAAAAAACTGGCTAGCATGGGTCGTTTGCTCAGTACCTCAGGTTGCATAACCTAACAGTTTGATTTATTGTAGAGTGATGGGGGAACCGTTGCATATGTATTGGACCAAAGAGTCATAAATTGGTTGGAAATTTGAGAAAGAGTAATTCTTTGGAATATACCTTGAAATTATTTCTGAGATTTGTGAAGCTGTTAATCTTCTTAGTTTTCCCAACTGGGATTACTGAATTGACAAAAGGAATGATATTGATGATGCTGAGTTAGTTTTTCCAAATTGCTGAAATAATCCTGGGATTCTGTTGTTGTCGGCCCTGACATATAACGAATGGAAGATCTTTGTACATTCATGATTAGACTTGGATGGTCGTTATGAAGGGGGCATTGTTTCAGTATCGAGATTCACATTAGTACGGCACTATGGGAAACTATAGATTGGTCGAGTAGTGAGTGCATTATTCTATTGTCAGTGTAGGCAAGCTAGACGTAATGTTTAACTCTATTGCCACTATCAAGAATTTAAAGTTGAAGATTATTTGGTGGACTTTAATGATCATGTGTATTGTTAAAAAAGGCTTGTGGTAAATGTGATGTTGAGGAAAATCTGTTACTTCTTACTCATATCGATATTTTTTCGATGAAATGGCTGAAATTTTAAGACACCTCTCGTAGAAGTGTTAACTCTTGGATTGAGTTGGTAAAATTCCGAAGAATTCTTGGATAGGATTCTAGGTGCTTGTAGCCTTTTGAGACGCTGCACATTTGGTCATAGTAGTCATATTGATATTGAAATCAGATTGAATTGAGTGGCTGCGTATTTTGACGATCTAATTTTCTGCTTGCTTCTTAGAATAATTATCTTAAAAATACTGCTAGTGGAAAACAAAGAGTTTAACTTCTTGGAATTCACTGCAAAGTAATTGGGTGCTAGAATCTAGATTGTTAAAGAATTTAGGATTTAGCTGCACTTTCCTATAAATTCTAAAAGATGATTTTTCAATCTTTTCTACTAGGTAATCTAGTATCCTTATGCATGAAGATTATCAATTCGGTCGTTGTGGTCGGCCTCTATTATAGATTTCGACCACATTCTCCATAGGACCCTCTTATCTCTTACTGCAGTCAAGATCTACCCGCTTGTCTACAATGCTTCTTATTGTTCCTCCAGAACTTGATCATATGTGTTCCTGCAACTCGCTTTCATTATAAACTACTTTTTCCTCCTCGAGAATTGTGCGGCCTACTAAAGACAATATTCCACTAAATAATCTAACAAGGACTGATTTTAGGATATAAGATTTATGTACATTTTGTGGAGAATCCACATATATGCATACCAGTCAATAGAAAGTACATAACACATGTCAAATTGAAGCTCCGGAAAAGATCATCCCTGATAAGGAGACCATATCAGTCTATCTCAGTAATGCATTGAATAACTTGGATCCAAATTTCGTAATGTTAATAAATCCGAAAGATGACATTATTGTATAGTTTTTATCCCTTATAAGCAAGGAGAATCTTATCCATCAAACCGATTCCAAGTTACAATGAAGCAACCCTTCCCTTGAACTCCACGTTTTGTTAAATTAAGTGGATTTCTCATGTACCTTAATATATATTCTGGGAAGAGCTAAGGCTTGAGGAAATCAGTTTTAGGATAAGAATTCCACTTCAAACCACCGCTGCGGAAGCCTCTCTTCTAATTGTTGGATGTGCCAGGCTTGTTTCCCACCTTAAAAATTAATATTTATTCTCGTTTTTACCTTTTTAATATTTTTCTTCAGTCTGTAATCTGTATATGATGATTCTTTAAGTAATGCAAATGATAGTTTAGTACGAATGTGGATCCTAAAAGAGACATTGATAAGGGGTTGATTAGTAAATTTCTTGACTGAAAATTCTATATGTAATGGAGTCTATTATTGATTTATAGCTGCTTGAAGATATGAATTTCTTTGGGTGATACACTTTTTGTACTGACAGACTTTCTTTCTTTTACAGGAATACGTGCAAGACATCAAAAGGAATTAGAGAACTTGACTCTAGTTACACAACCTCTCAAGACGTTAAAGCTCTTTCTCTTAGCAGCTATACAATATCTGCGTCGATCAGTAGCATATCTTTTGGCACATGGCGGCTGCTTTATGTTTCTGGGTGCTGTTATTGTCCTGGCTGGGGTGGCCCTTGTAACAATTGATGGTCCTCACGGAAAGGTAATGAGATCAATTACCTTTGTAGCCACTTCAATTTGTTGCAAACTAACAGTTTTCTATTTCAATATCTTGAGTTACGCGCTCAAGTTTTCATTTGTTCTGTTGTGTAAAACTCTGATTTAATCACAATGCCCTTTTCATCGCAGCATGTTGAAGAAGCTAATGAATATGTAAAGTTTGGATTATGGTGGTTGGCACTTGGTGTTGCATCTTCTATTGGACTTGGTAAGTTTTTTAGGATATCTTGAGTTAAGAACATTGCCTGATCCTGTTCTGAAAAGGCACTCTGTTGAATATGTTTTAGAATATCATACCCTCGGTGGAATATGATTTCAATGTTGTCTTCTGAGAACTCTGTTGCAATATTTGCAGCTCCCGACTAGAGGATGCCAAACTATCTTAGTTATTTGTGCACTCAATCATATCCTAGTTATTAAGATTTATAAATTGGCATGCGCTAAACTGTCATTTGTCTTTTCCGTCTTTTCTTGTTGCAGGTTCTGGTTTGCATACTTTTGTACTCTATCTGGGTCCTCATATTGCCTTGTTTACATTAAAGGCAATGCAATGTGGTCGAGTGGACCTTAAAGTTGCACCATATGATACAATACAACTAAAACGAGTTCCTTCATGGCTTGGCAAAAACTGTTCTGAGTTTGGGCCTCCGCTATTTCCATCCTTGGATGGTACCCCTGTTCCACTTAGTAGTATATTGCCTCAGGTGCAGTTAGAGGCCATTTTGTGGGGCCTTGGAACGGCACTCGGAGAGCTTCCCCCATATTTTATTTCAAGGGCAGGTAGGAACTTCGGTAGTATGTTTATATACTTGTTTTATTTGGAGTTTTATCATAATTGATTTTCTTGATTAGTTAAATCGTGTGGTTTGGACTATTAAATCATTTTGCTGTGATTTCATCTTTTTTTCTTGAAGATATAGATTTTTCTTGCAAAGTAAAAGCTAGTTTACTCACTCGTAGAGATATATATGTAAGAAGTCCTCTGTACCGACATTAAATTTTCCATCCCTATGCAGCTCAAATGTCGGGCAGTAGAATTGATCCCATGGACGAATTGGATACTAATGCTACTGAAGATGATGGATTCCTAGGGCGTAACCTGAATAACCTGAAGCGCTGGTTCCTGTCACATGCACAATATATGAACTTCTTCACTGTTTTGGTGCTTGCTTCGGTTAGTTTTTAACTCATATTTTAGTTAATAATGGTTCTGCAATCTTTTATATCAATGTTATTTCGACATCTATATATACGGCTTCTCTGTTTATGTCTTAATAATTTATGCAAGCTATAGTCTTCGCGGGATCTCAATCTGTGGCTCCCCGCTGATTGGGAAAGTATAAAATCAGATTTACTAAGAGAAATAAAGAAATCCAATCTACGGGGGTGTCAAATATTTAACTTGGTATCATTTTATTCGTGTCGATGCGCCTTTCAGGTACCAAATCCTCTGTTTGACCTGGCCGGGATAATGTGCGGACAATTTGGCATTCCTTTCTGGGAGTTTTTTCTTGCAACATTGATCGGAAAAGCAATCATCAAAACTCACATACAGGTTTGTGAAGGGCTCAATTCTAGATTTTGTCTGATTTGTATTTCATTTTTTTGCCTTGGGAATCAAAAGATTCCGCTCTTTAAGTCGCTTAACTCTGATTAAGTCTTTGATCTATATCTATCTGTAGACGTTGTTTATCATCTCCGTCTGCAACAATCAACTCCTCCACTGGATAGAAAATGAATTGATTTGGATTCTTAGCTTTATACCTGGCTTCGACAAAATCTTGCCCGGCCTAATCGCCAAGCTTCATTCCATGAAAGACAAGTATCTCGCTTCCAAACCGCCCGTTCCTTCAAATATCAAGGTACCTATTCCTAAAAGCTAGTGATTTCTTTGCGCCCACAATTTCTTTCGTTGCGCTATACTTGCGTGTTGTTCATTCCATCCTTCATTTATAATCAGGTGAACAAATGGGACTTTTCATTTGCAACGATTTGGAATACTGTCGTTTGGTTCATGTTGATGAACTTTTTTGTCAAGATCGTCAACTCCACCGCTCAGGGGTATCTCAAGAAAGAGCAAGAGCTGCACATAGCTTCCTTGAAGAACAAGTCATCTCTGCCGGTGAATTCAGATGAATCTGATCAGTTATCTAGGTGATCATGCATACAAATTTCATTCTTTATTTTACTTTCCCGCTTCTCTTGGTCGAGAAGTAGGGCGATTCAAGGAGCTCTGGGTTGTAGCTTCCGCAGATCAAAGCGGAACGCATTCCATTACAAAGCTTCTAGTAGTTTTAAAAAAGCATGTATAGAAAGAACAGAAGTTTCTAGAACCTTCCATTTATAGAATTGTCTAATGGATATTCAGAATCAGGGCATTGAAAAACTCACCATTCTTTGGCAATGCAAGAGAAGACTGATTTTGTCTTTTCTTGTTTTTATTGTGGAAGGAAATTATTTGATTATATTGAAAATTAGTCTTTCAGTCTCATTTACACTTCAATCCCTCCAAAATTGGAGGGGCTAAAATACCGACGTGGATGAGGACCTCTCTCACTCGTCCCTCTCCACATTTACTTTTTCTTCTTAACCAAACGATGTAAGCAGGTCATTTACGGGGAAAATTTTATGGTGGTAGGCTGCTAAGTTTTTATAAGTTACATCCAAACCAATGAGTGCAGTACACGTAGGAAAGAGAAATGAACTTACAAGTTAGTATTGATTGGCTTGGATGTAAGTTATAAGTTAGTAGCATACCAAGATAAAACTACTCCAATTACGGGGTGAATTGTGATTGGTTGGGGACAGGGATGGTACAGGAACGGGGATAGAGGATTTTTTGCCGTCATTTACCGCCGCATTTACTTTTCCTCTTCTCATGTCCTACACAAAAAGGCGATACCTACGCCAACAGGGCCCCTATCTCCCGACCCGACATAAATTGTGAAGGATGTAAATCAAGGTGACTCAGAGACTCGATTGGTGGGAAGTCTTGTCTTAGCCCACCGCAAGAAGTCACACCACATTGGAGGGTTGAAATTTTCACACTGCGGCTGCTAAGATTCGAACATGCGCCCTCCTACACAATCTGCCACCCCTGAACCAACTAGACTACCCTTGCAGATTTCCTCTTCGCATCTCAACCGAACTAGACCTTAGTGTAAATGAATTTGCAGCAGTTTGCACTATGATGTACCAATCTAGAATATCGATTGAATTGATCTGATAACTTACATAGCATTTAGGCCTTGTGATTAGTTGTTCTTGAACGGCTCACTGTCTTAAACTTCAATTTAAAAAAATAATAATAATGGTCGAGATTACTTCAATATCTTGTCATGTGTCAGCATCGACATTCGAATGAAGTTTTCAAGCTCAAAAAATGAAGGTCCTGAATTCTTCACAAAAATTGAAAATTGTCATTTTCCTTATATATATGAACTAGATTTATGTCTGAAAGACCTCTATCATTGCAATAAACCAAAAAGACAAAAAAAAAGGGAAGGGGGGTGTGGGGTGGGGGGTTGAATACTATTTTTCTGTTCATTACGTATGATTAGCGTTAGTCATTATAGCTGCAATCATCCCTTACGTGGCATATCAATTATATTCAATTAAATTAATACTACATCTTTGGTTATTATTGTTGTTTATTTTTTGCTACATCTTTGGTTGTTGATTGTAGTGGTCAAAATTGGGACGAATTATAGAATCGAACAATTTTATGATTCGAAATACATAAATTGAGTTAAATTTGATAATAAAAAATCGATGGAAGAGATTATGAATATGATCAACGATCTGTCCCGTAGAATCGTTGGATCGAGACAATCAAATGCGCAATAATTTTATATATGTTTAGTCGGGTCAACGGGTTGGTTCGGGTTTGGAGAACCGAATTAAAAAAAAGGATCCGTTGAATGAAAAAATCTAATTTTGAGTTTGGTTCTAACTCATCAATCCTCAGTCATCCTCTGTTCTAAACGCTGATGACTATTTCGACATTGATTTGATCTTAAAATAAGTGATAATCGACTTTGGTGATAGCAGGTAGTTGAAATTTCTTATCAATTTTGTCAGTGGATGAAAATTAAAATTCTGAATTTCTAGAAACCAGATTGGATAGAGTAGATACTTTTTTAGTTCTATGAGTATTCATATTTTCTTTTTCGTTGAAATTTATTATGAAAATTTATATAATCTTCCTATATGTCCTACGTTATTCCTTTACGAATTTTAAGCCCCTTCCATTTCGAGTCAAAATTATAATTTTGACAACTTTAATTAATTATTTCAAAAAAAAATTATTTTTTTCAGAAAAATAATATTTATTCGTTAAACGCTTAAGACAACGTGCCAAACACCATGTTATGATTCCATGTGGCAGTATCTTCTCGTGTCATTTTTAAAATAAAAAATTGATATGAGTCCTTTTTTCTTTATTGATTTGAATATTTAAGATTTGTTAGTCAATATAGAAGGTTTTGTTTACTTTGTTAGTCCATTATTTCTTGAAGAATTAAATTTTGATAGTTAATTGTAACCTTCTAAATAGACCACTGCCTAATTTGAACTTTGAATATTAAGTTCAAGATTTCTCAAGAAGGCGTGAATTGGAAGGTAAAGTGATGCTGACTTAATTGGTTACATTTATGATGTCTTTGAGTTTGTCCAGAAGAAAGTTAAAATTTTAAAATATATTGAGAGCGACTGATGTTTCAATTTTATATAATTTCAATCTAGTTGATAATATTAAATCATAATCAGATTAGTCAAGTTAAATACCTCAAATGGTCAAAATTTGAGAGGGAGGTGAATATTTTAATTAATGGAGTTGATAACAACTATTGTTTGAAGAAACTTGCTAACAATTAGTGGCACATTAGAATCTAAATCCTCAATTAAAAATCAGAAATTATTATGAAGATTAATAAAAATTAATTTATTAGACTACCAACAAAATTGAAGAGAAATGGATATGTTTTATATATATATATGTTTAACAAAGATGCACGGCAAGAAAGTGAAGTGAAGGCCCCATTTGGACCAATTGAATAGCAATAAATAAATAAATAATAAAATAATTAAGGGTTACACATAATATATATTCTCAAATGTAAGCAACTAATTGAAAAATGATTGTTAGATGGGAGTCCATTTGATTAGTGAGTGGGTTATGGGTCCTAAATTTTTTCAAGAATCATTTGCAATTTTTTATTATTTTTTTATGTATATTATATTGGTGAGAGATCCAATGAACATATAGAGTGTATCATATAAAGCACTTCATATCAAAGTTATTAGATGGCATGGCCCTCATAGGAGTTGATTGACTAGTTCCCTTATGGTCAAGTCCATATTCATTAATTTTAGATTGGAAATTTTTGATATGCACCAAATTTATATGAATTTTGTGATACAGAATTATCTATATTATTATATGATTGTTTCTTTTATCATTTTATAGTGATTTGAATCCAGTTAATGACAAAATGACTCATTTTAGAATTGATATTATTATTCATGAAATTATCTCGAGTTTTAGTTACCTTGTAGGGAGACCGATGTCACTAACAACGGAACATTGAGATTATTTTAGATTATTAGGATCTAACTCTTACTCCGAATTAAAATCTGACCCCAAGAGCTCTTGAGTACCTCAAGTTTGATACAAAATTATAACCTTTATTTTGTCCACGCCTCCTTACTTCCTCTCCACTTAAAACAAAAAGAAAAAGTGTTTAGGATATTTACAATATAGTTTCATCAAATTGTGGAGATATATCATTTTCAAAGAGGACCTTTGAATGATTCAAGTGAACAGTGACTCATTCACATGGTTAAGATTTGTTTATTTAAAACTTGAAAGTCATGGTAAATTATCATTTCCTTGGAAATTTTCTTCACTTAATGGTATAGACTCCATTATTTTATTAAAATTTCGGTAATATAAATATAGATAGGTAAAATTATCTAACGCGTGGTTTGAACACAGTTAATTGAGATAAAATAAATTATATATGATAATTATGTGTATCAATAAATCTGAAATCTTATAAAAATGAAAGAACCCTACAAGAATAGAAACTATACTACTCACTCCGTCCCAAATTATCTGGAAACGTTTTCTTTTTAATCTGTACTAAATTAATTGTTAACTTTCTAAATAAATGGCTCATTAATGATGGTTTTTCAAATACTATCTTTTACATTAAATCTTAGAGAGAGAGAGAAAAAAGTATAATTAAATACAGAATAAAATTAAATAGGGTAATGTTATCATTATAAAATTTGATTAAAATTTAATTTGGGACGGATGAAGTACTATATTGAATGTGGGTTCGCATTAGAAAAATCTTTTTTTATTATTATTTTATTTTTAGCAAACCAACCACCATTATGTTTATGTGAGCAATGTTTAAGGTTGTGGGCTCCAATAACCTAAAACAGACCAAATGTGGGTCCATTTAAAATTCGCGGGGCCCCTAAAGCATTAAATATAATTCTCTGTCTCGGGAGTGCCATGACAAAAGACCACCGCAACATTTATGATACATGTATTTATTTTAAGAAAATGAAAAATAAAATTATCTACCACTAGGAGGAATTGGTGGGTCTTTAATCGGCAATAATGACATCCCAAATAATATTCCACTCCGTCATAAATTAATCTTTCACATTTTTTATTAATTTCAAATTAATTATCAAATTTTTAAATAAATTATATATTAATGACAATTTTTTTATTTTTACTTTTCTTACCACTCCTCATTAAATATTGTTAATTAATTAAAATTATTAATTTCTAATAAAATTAATGAAGATTATTTTAGAATTTTACTTATATTTTACTATCAAAATCTTAATACTTATTCATTTATCAAAGTGGAAAGATAATTTAGGACGGAGAGAGTAAAAGGAAAAATTTCATTCGTTTTTTTTTTATGAAACATTAGATGTTTACTTCTTTTTTTATTCTTTTTTTTTTTAAAGGATGTTAGGTGTTTAGTGAATGTCAATGCTTTTCCTTTATTTTTTTTAAGTGCTTCTTGAAAAAGTAAATATCTAATCATCAAAAAATATAATTGGTAGGGTTTAAGATAGAATAAAAAGAAAAAGAAAAAAGGGGGTTTGTGGAGAATATTAGTTAATGGGGAAAGTTAAAATGTTTGATAAAAGCAAGTGGATAGTCTTAGAAAATTTGCATGATGATATTCCAAAATCTTCTTTAACTATTCAAATGCATAGAAAGGGAAAGAGAAACATCTATTCTAGTCATATCTCAATTGCAAACCTACGTACAATTGTTGTGGTGACAATCTTATTTTACCTACAGATTATGAGTTTAATTTCTGCCGCATGAATTTAATCTCTCATATTTTAATAATATACATTCCGCGATTTAAATTCTCCACTTATTATACAAATGGGAAGGTAGAAAACCTACTATTAAGACTAGATCCTTTCATAGTTTCATAAAAGAAAAAATATCACAATAATACTTATATATATGTCTCCCATTGAATTATGCCGAAAAAACACTATACATTATATTATTGTAATAGTGGATAAGTTACTTTTATTTCCTTAAAAAAAAGTATTGCACCAAAAAGGCCAAAATAGCAAAGATGAAGTGGAATTTGTCTAGATTTATTTTTTGAAGCCGGACGGGCGTACACTCCAAAAGGGAGAGTAGCACCTCACATGAGGAGGAAGAGATTACCCTAGAAAGGGAGACAATTTAAAGACGTCCCACATGACGGGAGAGTATCGAACCCACGACCTTAAAAGTCGTAGGGCGGGGCCAGTCTCTACTCTTGGGTTAAGGGCCTTGTGATCATGTATCTAGATTAAGATAGATAATAGTAATAAATAAAAAAAATCCAGGAATGAGGCATGATATCTGGACACATGTGCTCATGAGTGATATTCTGGAAGACAAATTCTCATCAGCTCTGAGCTTTTATAGGCCTAAATCAAGGGATGAAAGGCAATTCAGTTCTAAATAAATATTATATAAATTGTGATTAAAATATTTATTTATAATTTTTTAACATCTATTAAACAAAATATTTATTTATTGCATGAAAATAAGTGTTAATATTTATATGAACACATGTTTTTATAAATCGATGAATTAATATTTTGTTTAATAAGTATTTAAAAGAGATAAATTAATGTTTTAATTTCAATTAAATTTTATATCCGACAATTAAAAATTTCTCTCGCATGTTCAAAATTTAAGATGTTCCCCTAGAGCCGTGGTGCACAAAAGAGAACAAACAAACAAAGCATGTGGGCCCGAAATATTATTAAAATAGAATAATCCAAACCTTCAGAAAATAATTTAATTTTAACTTTTTTTTCAATTAAAAATTCTTTTGTGTTTATATTAATGCAATAGAATATAAAAGATCACTCAAAAAGAGAAGTGAAAAGAAAAAAATATATATTTGTAATATCCATTAGAAGTAGACATGCGACACGTGGAAGAAGCTGACAAAAAAGGGCGAAAGCAACACCCTTTTCAATAACTTACTTTTGTCAACCCAGTCAGCGTGTTTTGTGGAGAATTTTTATTTTAATAAGTGAATAAATTTAAAAGTTACATTCAAACTAATTAATAAAATACACGTAGGTCAAAAATTAATTCTTTTTTCTATATTTATTGTATTCATTGGTTTGAATGTAAGTTTTTTAAACTTACTCATAGGGGTTTTAACGGGTTCGAGCTAGCTCATATAACTCGAAAAAAATGTGAGTGTGAACTTAGATGAGCTGAACGTGAGCAGAATGTGACCTCAATCTTCAAGTTCGAATTTTATGTGAGATGGGCGTGAGCTTGACCCTACTCAGTTCGGTTAAAGCTCGTACCCGAATAAGAATAATATATTATTTATATTATGTATATATAATAATAAAAATTAAAAATAAAGAAAGATTTTTTGTGTGTTTGTTTTTTTCTCACAGTATTTATCAATTTTCTCACCCAAAAAAAAAAATTAAAAAATAAAGAAAGGATGCAAAAAGCCAAATTGTATTTTGCATGAGACAGATAAAGATGGCCCACCAAAACTTTTCTTTATCATCGGCCAACGTATCCGGTACGTAACAGTTATTTTATTTGCATGTGTCAAACAAATTTCATCTATCAAATGAGATGATTTGACGAATAGTTTTTTTAAAAAATAATTGTTCTTAACTAGTGTTCAAGTGTTCTAATCTCTTCTCATACGTCGAATAAATAATGCGATAAATAAGATTAATTCTACACGTGTAAACATGATACTTGCTTCGCAACAAATGTGTTCTAACCCTTTTCTCAGATATTAGATAAAAAATTTAAAAACTGAGATTGATTCTACACGTACAAACAAAATACTTATTGCACAACAAATCTAAATTAACTAACCCGCGTGAAGGTAATTACAAAAGGAAATCAAAAGTACTTCTCACTCTGAACCATAAGTTCTGGATTCGACTCTAAACTAAAGGTTTTAAATTCACACTATTACATTGTAACTAACCTTAGCAGTTAAACATAAAGATCAAAGAGGACAAGAAACAAAAGGTGGCATTGTAGTGCATCATTGCCAGCTTTCTTTCTCTTGTCTATTGGACCTTTGATCAAGCAGACAAAATAAGTTGCCCCACATTTCCAATTCTCTACTTCCTCAGCAGCAGCACATGGCTAAAAAACACAGATAACCATTTAAAACATGTGGTTCAGAATTATTCACATCATCATATTATTATTTTTGAAAAACACAACTAGAGTAAGTCAAAGATAAAACTTTGAAACTCTGTTCCATATAGACTAGCATTTCAGAATTATTCACATCATCACAGAATTTTTTGAACTACCAAATCCATAAGACCAGATCCAAGGCAGAATTACCACCATACTCCTTCAATCTTTCAAGAACTTAACAAACCCTACCAAGAAAAGAAGGAAAAAAGAAAGAACCTTTACTTCTTTACCGCTACTCCCTCCGTCACCCATATTTCTTTTTTATTTGTCACAAATTAATTATCAACTTTTTAAATAAAATAATAAATTTTTCAATTTTACCTTTCTTTCAACTCCTCATTGAATACTATTAGTTAATTAAAATTATCACTTTTCAACTCATATTTAAAAGGTGGTTAGACGTTGTGCGAAAGGGAAAGAGAAAAATACATAAATTTTAAATAAAATTAACGACGAGTATCTTAAACCTTTATTTATATTTTACCATCAAAATTATCAAAATCTTAATATATGTGTATTTGTGAAAATGTGGACAGATAATTTTAGAATGGAGAGTAATTACCAAACCAAACATCATCTAGTAAAAGAGGAAACTTCTCATACCTTAAAAGAAAAGACAAGTTTCTCACTTTTAAGCCATTCTTTTGAAAGAAAATCACTATAAATTACTTTTAAAACTATTTATTATACATTTTTTCTCTTTTTGTTCAATGGAAGAAGGGAAGAGAGATCACCTATGGCACCAAAGCATCATCAATGTACACAAAAAGGGAACTTTAGAGAGAGAGAGAGGGGGGGGGGGGGGGGGATCAAGAGGGCAAATTCCATATTAGCTAAACATATATAGATACACCCTCTACACTATTATATATATGTCCAAAAGATGTATTGTTTTTTTTAAAACTTTTCCTTTAGGAAGTGAAAAAGAGGTACAAAAAAATAAAATAAAAAAAAAACCTTCACTAAAAAAAAACATTTGAATCTTCAAATCTTCTTTGAACATCCCTTTGTCCAGAAAGGCTAGATTTTGTACCAGTTTTTTTCCATCCATGGCCATTTTCTTCTCATAAAACCTTAACATCTCAGGCATTGTCCATATCGTGATCATCGATCAACCCAGTCAGGCTCGTTTAATTCAAATCCACGAAGAACCATTCGACAACCCACTCAGTTGCTTGTTTCAAAATCGCGGGTTCTTCAATGATCATTGCCATGGAGTGCAACTTCCGCTGTTTGATAGCATTATCATTCATTTCTTCTCAGGCTGCCAGCAGGCATGCAAATTGTCATTTCCTGGTCAAGAAACGGCAATAATTTTCATAAATATACTATCCTCATTCACTTGAATCTTGTATAGATAATTTCCGAGATTCAAAAGCAAATTTTGTTATCTAATTATTACTTACCACCAGCAGGTTGCTTCTGTTCAGCAGGTTTAACCTGAACTGCAGCAGGAACAGAATGAACATAAGGGAAGCCACCAGCAGACAAAAGTTGATGTTGGTTTCCAGCGGATTGCGCGGCGAATTGGGCTTGGAGAATGCTCTGTTGTGATGGCAAGCCTTTCATCTTACTTGCAGCCACAGTGGCAGCAGCTATTGCTTTTGCAGGATCAGACGTTCCAGTCCCAGCACCAGCCAGCGAAACAGGACATAATGTTAACATCGCGGTTGAAGATGGTGCAGAAGAGCCCCGAGGCTGCTGCAGCTGCTGCTGAGGTTGCTGCTGTTGATCGGGACCCCTTCTCTGAATATAATACCCACCCGAAGCGGCACTAGCATTTGTATTGGTAGACTGCGGAGATTGTGACTGGAAATAAGGACTAGAAAATAAAAGGTGTGCTTGCTGCATATTTTTTGGCATTTGCTGCTGCTGCTGCTGTTGCACTTGAGGTTTGGATCCGCTATTTGAAGTTGAAGCAATATGAGGGTTCCCAAGGATCGATGGCACATTCCTCCCGCCAACAGGAGATGACCTCTGACCAGGGGTTGATGAATTTTTAGCCTGCTGGGTTGCCATTGAAGAAGGCTGGCCAGTCTTGCTGCTTGCAGAAGCTGAATTTGTTCTAGGACTTCCATTGGCACCCTTGGAGATCGAAGAAGTCGAAGGAGAACCAACCCTCATTGGTGAAGATGGAGATTGAACACTACTGGGGCCTTGTTGTGCTTGTGAGGCTGCCGAGGTTTTCTGGTTTGCTCCAAAAGATATTTGTGTGTGGCTTTGCTGCATTCTGACCTGCTGCTGCTGTTGAAGATTCTTGAGTGATGATGTGGTCGATGTCACAAAGGATGATGGAGCTTGCGATGTATTGGCTCTAGCTGAATTTTTCCACTGGGGGGACTGCGAGGGACTACTGCTATTGCTCGTTTGAACAGGATTTTGTGGATAACCAGATAATGAATTAGGAAACTTAGCAGCCATCGACGAAGTAGAAGTCATGTGATCAGGGTAAACACTGCCATTACTTGTTGCAGGATTCTTATTTCGAGCTGCAGCTAGCTGTTGCTGATGCTTATGAAGTTGCATCATCTGCTGCTGTTGTTGTTGCTGCTGCTGCTGCTGTTGTTGCTGATGTTGGGCTTGTAATTGAACATTTGTAACGCTTGCAGCTCCCAAACTGTTAGTGATTGTAGAACGAGCAGTCCATGCTGGAGTGGAAGCAAGGTTCAAAGACCGTGAGGAACTGTCAACGACATTATTGGTTGTTGTACCAGATGCATCTGCAAACTCTGATCTTGAAAATGCAATGGATTGGCCACTGTTGGCTGGAGGCTTGCCTGATGAACCACCTTTTCTTTCATCCTCTGTATTGGAGGAATCAGCACCTCCAGTTTTATCTTCCTCCGATATTCTGAAATTCCGCCTCTGAGCAGCCTGGGCAGCAGCAGTTGCAGCCATTATCTGGATATTATGCCTTGTAGCTTCTGGAAAACTTTGAAGAATGGCATGGTTTTGTGCCATGGAGGATAGGTCAATGCCAGGACCATTGTTAGCTCCATTTATGGAAGCAAATGACATAGCAAAAGCTTGGGCTGGTAACGACTCTACTCCGTTCTTCGCCTGATGCTGCTGCTGTTGCTGCTTTTTCTCACTTTGATTGCTGCTGCTGGTAGCTGCTGCATTTGCTAAACCGGCCGAAGTAGCAAGTAGTGCATAATTCTGAGGATGGATAGGCATAGCAAAATTCTGGCCATACATATGCATCACTTGACCGCGAGCTCCCCGGCTATCAGCAGTTGAGGGACTATCTTCAGCCCCACCCTCATTTTCTAGTTGCCGTGCTTGTGAAGGATTCATTTGCTGATTCTGTTGCTGCAGCGACGGATGAGATTGCCGGTTTTTATGTGCAGGGAAATTATGCAAGTTACCACTACCATTTCCACCACCAACGGCTGATCCTGTAGGTCTCTGCTGCTGCTGCTGGCTTTGCAAATGTTTCTGGGACGACGAAGAACCACTAGACATGCTAGTATTTTGGTGATTTTGCTGCTGCATTTGCTGTGACTGAGAGACAGACTGCTGCTGCGCTTGCTGAACCTGTGAAGCATGGATAATCTGAGAAGAATAAAATGATCCATTAAACATGGGCAGAGGCTGAGGATGTGTTCCTCTATAATTCGGCGGCGCTCCAACAGCAGCTGGAATTGGAAAAGGGTAGCCATTGTTCTGCAATATGGCCAAGTACTGAGTCTCATTGGTAGGCACATTTGGGTAATTGAAGCTCACTGCAGCAGCTCCACCAGTAGCAGAGCTTGATGCACTGGTTGAAGCCAAGTTCCCAGAGCTGGTAGGTGGTTTTACAGAACCAGGCCGAGCCGAAACAGCAGCAGCCACAGCTGCTGGTTGCTGGCTCAGGGGAAAGATGAAAGCCGGTCCATGCTACAAATTCAGGAGGAAACAAAATTCAGACCAACAAGCATATCCTCTCTCCAGCTAAATGAGAAAAGAGAGCAATCAAGAAACGTCAGTAGAATACAAGAAAAAAAAGCCATACCAGTATATTGTTAGGTGCCACAGTAGGAGGCAAAGCTTGCTGCATCAACATCTGCTGTTTTCTGTGGTTTGCATCTGCCATATTGGCAGGTTGAGAAGATTTATCCATCCCACCATGGCCTGGGGAAATAGTAAGTCCTCCCCGAGGCTTCTCCTGCCCACCATTTACAGCCCGGCCGGCAAGGCTACTGTGCAAATCTGCAGGAGGCACAACACTCATGATGGGCTTGGATTCAAATAATGATGCAGAGCTAGATGCTGCTGCTGCTGGCCAGAATGGATTTATCTTCATGAGTTGCTGTAGATAATGAATATTCCGAGCAATGTAGCAATGTGTAGCACATCTTTTCGGCCGCGGTTGGGAGAAAAATGGCTGCTGCTGCATCATTTCACATTTCAATCAGCAAAAGTAAAACAAGTCAAAGTTTGAGGTGAAAACTCGAGAAAGAAGCCGAAATTGACCTGGATTGGCGCAGGAGAGACAGTTGTTCCATCCATAGAAACAACTCCTTGTATCGGTGCCATGTACCTGCTAAGGAAAGTGGGTTAATTTGACCGATCTGGATCGAAAACCAACCCAATTTCAAATAATTGAGCATGAAACAGATGATTAAACCGATAATCCAACATACCCCATTGGCGGAAGCCCGCAAGGCCAGCTAGCCATAGACATTGGCACGGGCAAAGAACTCGAATGACCTACAAATGATGATCAATCCACCATAGTTAAAAGAAGAGGGGGAAAAAGAGCTGGATCCAAAATCAAGATTCCCGAGCCAAAACCCCATTTGAACTCACCAGTTTTACCACTGTGTGGCTCTTCTTTCGCAGCTTTTAATGGCTGCTGCTGCATGTGACTTTCTTTTGAATCTCTTTCTGGCTTTTCCAAATCAAGTTGAAGATCAATATTTCTATGCTTACTTTCCATTCTTTTCTGCAGTTCGGATCCGGATTCTTCAATAACGGTCAATTTCGCCTTCTTTTCTTCAGCTCCGCCTACGATTACAGCCTCTTCTTTTCCCATCTTCACCATTTTTTCATCTTCTTTATCCTTACCATTAACCAGTTTCATTTCCTGCAAAAATCAGCACAAGAATCTTCCAACTTACATCACTTATTCTCAAATCCAACTCACAAAAAAAAATCGAGAATTGATGAAAGTAGTAGATATCAACCTCCATAACAATTGGCTTATGATCCATTGCAGATCCCACCAAATTAATCTCCCTTTCCTTTTCTGGAGATGATCTTGATTGAGGTGGAGAAGCCTACAGAGAAAATTAACACCTTCAGAAATTTACTATAAAGAACCAATAAGAAAAAAGGAAAATGAGAGTAATCCACAGACCTCAAGATCTATCTGGAATTTTTCTTCTCTTTGATTATCCACCTCAGGTTCATCAGCTGAATTTCTGAAATTTATACCAAAAATCCGAAAAGGGAAGAAGAATTATACCTCAAAAAAGAAAACTCATCAATTTAATTTCAATAAAGATCAAATCTTTTGAGGACTCACGCTTTAGTCATCGGAGCCATGGCGGCGTCACAGTCATTCTCCTCTACCGGAGATTCTTTCCTCGGGGAGCTGCTGATTGATTCCTCCTTAGGAATCACATCCCGGCTCTCCCCAATTCCTTCAGCAGCTGCTGATTTCACCTCAGACTCCGATTTCATCAGCTCCGGCATAGGGAGCTCTGACAGCAACCCCTGTGAATTGACCACTTTTCCCGAATCATATCCGTTTTCGACTTCAGATCCTGAGATTTTCTCCAATTTGGGAAAAGAAATCTCAGTCTTTGGAGTCTCAGAAACTTGCCGAGGCCTCTTCCTCTTGGGAGCTGCAAAACCCGAATATAAATCAGTAAAAACCTCACCCCGGAAATCAAGAATTTAAGTGCCAATAAAGCTCCTCACCAGCAGCTGATAAGGGGCCAGCTGAAGAACAGGAATTTGGAGGCAGAATTGCTGGGGAGAAGGATTGAATATTCGTAGAAGGCGAATTCGAGATCGATCTGTTAACTTCAGCTGAATCATTATTTGACAAAATTTCTATCTTGGGAGCTTGTGATTGAGTCTTTAATCCAAACAAGACCTCAGCAATCTCTATTTCCAGCTCCTCTGGATTAGATGAAGAAGATACCTTTGCAGATGTCGATTTCGGAGGTCTAGCCTGTTTTAGGCCATTATTATTCGGCTTTCAACTTCTTCCGAATTGAAACATTGGACGACGAAGGTGACATTGAAGGATTTACTGGCGATGGTGATGGGTGAAATCGAAGCTTGCCTGTGAATTTGCTCTACTCCTCCAACCCCAACTCCACCATTACTATTATATATCCAATCATGTGACCTCTTAATAGAAGCTGCAAGAAAATTCAACCCAAATTAACCAAAACAAAAATAAAAGTACTAAGAACTAAGGGTCTAATTAGATTGCGTTTCAGTCTGAGATTCCTGGTCTTAGTCGCAGACTAGTCCGACTCAATCCAAGTACACACTAAATCAATCAAGATCGAAACTTTTTCTTTTTTTTCGATTTTTAAGTTACCTGAGCGAGCTTTTCTTGGAACAGAAACACCAATCATTTCATCACCGGGTTTCCAAACAGGAACAACCCGAAAAACCTTGGCTGGAGGAACTGCACTTGGTGGAAAACTCTTCCTATGCTGAAGATGTTGATGATGATGATGATGGTTTGAAATTGAACCACCACCACCACTAACGGCCGAGCTGGTGGTGGCGGAATTAGGCGGAAGCAATCTTACCCCACTGCCACCACCAATTCCGCCGTTGTGGTGATTGTTTTCTTCATATTCATCATCTTCTTCTTCATCATTAACACTTTCTTCTTCAGAAGTATCATTTTCTCCATCTTCTCTAATAATTCCTCCACCACCATGAATATTCATTAATCTTTCACCACCTCTTCTTCTCTTACTACTACTACTTCTACTTGACCTTTCTATAATAATTTCTCTATCCCTTTCTCGATCTCCTCGATCCGGGTCTCGATCTTTCTTCACTACTCTTTCCCTTAATCGAACGGATTCTTGTAATTCCACTGGCCCATCTTCATCTGAACAAACAAAAATAATCAAAGTTAACAGAAAAAGGCAAAACATACAGAATTAGATCTGAGAAAAAAGAAAAAATATATTTTCCCAACCTGGGGAATCTCTAAGACTATTGCTGCTCCTATGTCTTCTTCTAGATAAGCCGCCATTAGAAGAGGCCACCACCATACCAGAAGCTCTTCTGGCCTCTCTGCTTCTATCCATCAGCAAGAACCCAGATGCTAAAATTCAATAATTCACCATAATTAACATTAAAATTATGTAAAATTGGCCGGAATAAGAAGATTCATTCACTCCGGCGACCACCACAGAACTATATATTAAATAAAAATCCAATATTTTTTTCTCAAAAAAAAAAATGATTTCTTTTTTCTCTCTTTCTTTCTCTCCCCAAATGGGTTTTCTCTTTCAAATATCTCTCTTTATCTGTTCTGCTTCTTCAATCTTCTTCTTTGTGCCTCACCTCAGAGTTTCTCTCTCTAGACTTTCTCTCACTTCCCCCTCTTTTTCTGCTCTCAATCTCATCATCTTCAGTTTCCAATAAGAGTATTTCTATCTATCCCACCCCTATAACCTCCCTCGTGGAAGCCTAAGATCCATTGCTTTTCTTACATACTCCAATCCAACGGTTGAAAGACACCCTTTGCCAGCATGGCATCTTTTTACAGCCCTTTAATTAAAGGTTTCACCTCCACGTGTAGGTTTCATTTTGCTTCCCCATAAGCTTTCACCCACACTGTTGTAGTGTTGAACAGGTTTTTTCAGTACAAAAAGAACACATTTTAAAAATGAGTATTGCATATTTTAATAAAGTAAAATAATTATCTATCTCATTCCATGTACTGTTTTCATTAATAGATAATTGATTACTTTTTTTTTACGATTTTACTATTTTTTAGGTTATGATTTTTTTAATTAAAAAATTAACACATTTTATTTTTTATTATTATTAGGGACATGGAATAAAATACCGAGGGAACAGAAGATTTCTACTGCTTTAATACATGTGTTAAATCTAATTTTTATTTTCTCATTAATATTTGTTCTAATACTATAAATGTTTTATCCTAATGAATATATTTTTTTATATATATAATATTTGTCTTATGTAAGAGATGTTTGAAAAATTACAACAATTGTTCTTAAGTAATTTTAAATTGTTCAATATATATTGAATTTTAATGGTTATATTATATATCATAATCTTACATAAGCTTCCATGTCTTTTGATAATTAAAATAATATTTTACTATTGTATTATTTTTGTGACAAAGTTAGTAAAATAATAATATAATATTAGCTCGTTGGGAGGGCACTTTTCATTATCTCAAACAGACAAACATTTATAGGAATCGTAGCTCAAGTGGTAAGGCTAGTCGGTCACGGAAAGGAGGTATCGTGGTCGATTTCTGTATTTCCCCTTGTGGGGTAATAAATTCTCCTCCTTGTGAGGCCAAGCTCCCTCCCCAGGCGTAGGGCATGCTACAATCTCCCTATCTAGGGTACTCTCCGCTCTTCTCCTTCGGGGGCAATCGCCTTCGGGGGTAAAAAAAAAAAAAGACAAACATTTAGGCCTTCACTGTAGTTTGAAAGGGTAAAGTGAGTTTTTTTATATATCACCGGTTATAGCCGGTTCCAAGGTGACCTTGATAAAAGCAACATGAAGATCACGAGGAATCTAGGTGACCGCAGAAAATATCGGCAAAAAAATTATATGTCTAGTGTATATCTTATTCATATATACTTAACTAATCACAATTTGTCATATGTAGATATAATTAAAAAATATATTCACATGGAAAATTATAATTGATTGGAGACATGAATATTAACATACACAGTAATAGACGATTTTCACCTCAAAATTTCACTATAGCCAGTCAAATATTATTTTTCAATTCCACGTCTTCCTCAATTTAAATAATATATTTCAAGATAAAAAAAACTAAATAATAAAACTAAAGCATTTAACAATAAAATATTTATTATTTCGCAAAAAATGTACATTTGGAAAAAAAAAACTAATAAATTGATTCTCGAGTTCATTTGCGTGTTTAATTGCTTTGTTTTATTTATAACCATTTGAATTATGAGATAGACACTTGATTGTCAAGTTATTACCTAAAAAACAATTCACTTGTTGTATCACTCGTTCTCATATTAGATGAAAGGTATTTGATTTGATCAAGTTTTCTTCATATGAACAAATATAATTCAGCTAGAAAAAATGCTCATTATTCGTCGAATTGTCTCAAACTTAGATCTAAATTTTAACATATTAAAAGGACTTTTTTACCTTAAAAAAATGAAAATTTTAAGTCTTTCATTTTTCTGTTAAATAAGGAATTAATGACTAAATATTGCAACTTGTATACACAATCTTATATGTTTGGGGTGTATTTTGGATTGAGTAGCTTCACTCAAAGTTTTCTTTTGGTGATATATTTTTTTTTCCTTTTAAAAAAAAAAATCACTATAACGTAAATCCGAAAATTGTTAATTTTAAATTAAACTCAAATCAATTTTTAAATGGTGACATATATTTAAATAAACAAAGGAAAAGAAAATAGCATCCCACCACCATTATTACAGTCTCTTATAGTGATTTGAGACTATTTAATGTTTTCTTTTAAAGAATTGGCATTGGGGTCCACCTTAATTGGTGAACATAGAAAAGTGGATATTGAAGGGTGGGCATTTAACAAGCGTGGACTTAGAGTTAATAGAAACCCGTTGGATTTAGAAATGACGTGGCTGATACGTTGAATATTGTTTATCTTTTATTTTTTGTACTAAATAAAGAGATTCTAAAAAAGAAACAAGTCCGAGTTGGCAATTAGGGCAGAGACAGGTTTTGGTGAGGGGATCTTAGAGTAGCGGGCCTAATCTGAACCGTTGAGGGGTAAACATCGACGGTGAGTATTAAGTCGAGACACTATAGTCCAAGTCATAAATTATTCAATTTTAAAATCGTCTTTGTGGAATTGCTTTTACATTTTTCTTTACATGAATTAAACGTATTTCACATTTGTAAGTATATCCCACTTAATTAATAAGAGAATATTGTGAAGTCAGTCTCACAATAATAATTTTACAATTTTTCAAAGGTCTTCCTGACCCCCGAGAGAGTGGAAAATTTTTATGGTGGTAGGCTACTAAATTTTATAAGTTACATTCAAACCAATGAGTGCAGTACACATAGAAAAGAGAATTGATGTAAGTTCATTTCTCTTTCCTACGTGTACTGTATTGATTGCTTGGATGTAAGTTATAAGTTAGTAACCTATCAAGATAAAACTACTCGAGAGAGTGGGGTCACTATATGTTTTTTTTGGCCTTTTTCCTCTTTTTAATTAATTTTTGTTTTGGTTTTGGGTTGCCGATCTAGAAATTATTTTAACTCTTGCTTTGGGGGCTAATTGTCACGTTGTGAAGATATGGGGGAGCCTTAGCTGACATGTATTGGACCCCACCTCGTCTTTTAGTGTTTATTTGCCGCACTACATTGCGGGGCACGAAGACCCCCACACTACCACGCGGGTTGGTTGAGCGGTCGAGTTGACATGGAATTGGATTCTACACTGAATTAAAAGATAAGTTCTGATATTAACCATATTCATTAAATTTTGTGCTTATAATTATATAATAATATAGTCATTTTTAGACTATAAAATTCACATAGCCCCGATTCATAATAAAATTTTCCTAACTTAAATGGTTCAAATATTACCATTCGATGGCAAAGTATTACTAGTTCAGAATTAACAAACTCTACAACTCCTATATTACATGAGACAACTCTCACTACTTTGTGGACGGCTAAAGGAGAATTCAATTCGTGTGACATGATTGTAGGAGCTATAACTTTAAATTTCAAGAATGATAATTTATAGAAGAGTTTTCAAACGAAATGTGTAAGTTTTAAATTCGTTAGGGATTACTCAAAAAAATTATAATTTAAATACCGTTATTCTTAAAATACATAAGCGTATTTTGATTACAGTGGGACACGTACCCTCCCAACACGGGGAAGTAAATCATAAATATTTTTTAAGACAAATACTTATAAATTTTAAAAAAAATTATATGCTAGGGTGGAAGAATTGAGGTATCTCTTCATATTTACTTCCCTTCTTCCTTTTCTACCGACCAAGATCAAATAAGATGTTCTGCTCAAATATTTGCTCATTTACTCTCTTACCCTTCATTGTTTTTTACTCTACCAAACAAAGAGTAAAAGTAAAAGTGTTGTATTGAATTTATACCGTTGAGTGTCCATTGTTTTAATTAAACAATAATTTGATAATGTTTTTAACATTTTAATGTTCTTTTCTTGAAAGGCTATATTTTATAATGTGTCTACTAGGGGTGTTCATGAAAAATCGAAACCGACCAAATTAATTCAATCCGATTTTTCGGTTTGAGCGGTGCATTGGACTGGTTTCGATTTGGACTAAAATTAAACCGAATTTTCGATTTGGTTTTAAAAAAAAAATTATAATTCAAACCGAACCAAACCAAATATATATATATATATATATTAAAAAACTCTTCTGCAATAAAACATATTGAACTTTTTATTTATACCATATGACAAACAAGCTCTTCAAGTGCTAAGGTAGGAGATTGAATAGCCATGTGTTGTTTGTGGTTTAGATTCATATGAAGTTTTTGTTTCTACTTAAAAACTAATAATGGTGTAATTTTTGTATTTTTTTGCTTTTTTTTTTGCTGTAGGATAATTTTTCAGTAATTTGTTTGAATTTCAATAATCAATATCAAAAATTTATATTTCATTAATTAGTTTTTTGTTGTGTTTAATTGGGGAAAAAACAATAGACATATTTCTTTATATTTTTAGTAGTTAGGTAATTATATTAAAAAAAATTGTTTTATTTTTACTTTATATTGAAGTTCAAAAATCAAGAATGTATGTTTCATTATTTTGTTTTTATTGTGTTTTAACTTGTGAAAACAATAATCTTATTTCTTTTATATTTTTAGCAGCTAAGTAATTATATAAATTCTTGTTTAATTTTATATTGAATTTATGTTTCATTTTTTTTGCTTTTTTCCTTGTAGGATAGTTTTTCAGTAGTTTTTTTTAATGTTAAGAATCAAGAATTGAGAATTTGTGTTTTATTGTTTTTGTTTTATTCTTTCTTTATAATCAATATATTTTGTATCTCCCGAAAACCGAAAAACCAAACCAAATTGATACAAATCGAATGTATCGGTTTAAGATTTTGAATGGTTTGGATTGGTTTCAAATTTTCCAAACTGAATATTTCGGTTTGGTTTAAAAAATGTGTAAAACGAACCAACCCGAACCATGAGCATCCCTAGTGTCTACCATGAGTGAAAATTATACTTTTTAAAAAGAGTTTACATGGCCTCTTACAAGGGCAAAAAGTATAGATGACAAACGAGCAAGAAAATAAAAGGAATAAATAGTACTTCAAAAAAAGAATAAAAATATAAAATTAGCAGGAAAGGAATGGCAAAAAAAAAATAGTCAATTTAACTATGCATGTATGTGTATATTCAGAAAAGGAAGAAAAAAAACTATGCTGTATAGGAAAAATTAGGGAAAGCAAAGCATTATTGGCTTTCGAAATAAATCAAAATTTTGCATTTGATGTATTTTTAATTGAATGAATGGCAGTATAAATTTAAATTGCTTATGTTTGGCAAAATCTTTCTATAGTAAGTGACTTAATGACTTACCAATATTGACTGTGACCTTAAAAAATTAAAATAAATTTACATAGCTATAAAAATTTAATAAGCATAAATATATGCAGTTATGAAGCCCGATTGGACGGGGGAGAGAGAACTGCTTTAGACGAGAAGAAAATAGCCCTAGAAAGGGAGATTAAAGTTTGCCGCACGCAGACGGAGGGTATCGAGGTCGTGGGCAGACGCCTGCCCCATTGAGTTAGGACACCTTTGATAAATATATGCAGTTAAAACAATTCCTTTCAAGCTTCAAAACAAAAGTCATTGCAAAGTTCTTCAAATTCACTTTAATATCCATGTTTTTTGTCATTGAGATTTATTTGTACGTTGTTAATGTAAAAGTCTTACAATCAAATCTTGCATTATAGTTAAATGAAGATTTTGTACAACTAAATACAAAAAAAAAAATTAAAAAATGAAGCTATTGACTTACGGTTATCATCAGTCTTAAAAGGACAAGAATTAATTATTAAGAGTATTTAAAAGCCAAAAAAATGAAGTTATTCAATTGATAGTTTAACGATTAGTGTAATAATCGCTAGAGAGAAATAAGTCATTTAAGTAACAGTTTAACGGTTGAATATTAAACTTGGAAAAATATACGTCATCTTCTGATGTAATACCAACTTGCTATGATGGTTTAGAATAAAAATTATCTAGTTCGATTAAAAAAGAAAAAGTAACAGTTTGACAATATGCATCTCTATTTCGTTCATGTTTAGAAGAATGAGATCATTTTTATTTTTATTTTTATTTTTATTTTTATTTTTATTTTTTTGAAAGAAGAAAGAAGAATAAGATCATTGAGATATTTAAAAAAAAATTACCGTATTAATTTAAGTGTTAATATTTAACTCGTAAATCAACTATTGATATTTAACTAGTAATAATTTAATTGTTATTACCAATAGAGCTTTGAAGCATATTAAAAAGTTTAGCATGCATATTAACCGAGACGTAATTATTACATATTGTCGTCAATGATCTGCGTGTTATATATGTATGTGCTTTTATAAGCACTACAAATCTAGTTCTTTTCTTCACAATGTAATCTTTACCGCAATGATTAGATATTGCCTTTAATTAGGACGAAGGCAGGAATTTGGTGTTGGGGCAAAACTGTAACAATATGTAAAACTACAGAGTTCGAGTGATAAAAACGGCAAAAAAATCTTGGTGGGGGCAATAAAAACGGCAAAAAAATAATTCTTGGGGGGCGAAACTGATAAAAATTTTCAAATTTTTTTTAAAATATATATAAAATTTCGATAAATAATAGTATTTTTATAAATCTCGGGGTGGATCTTCGCCCATGCCTTCAATGATCCATCTTGTTGCGTAACTTTAGTTAAGTGATATTTGAAAAATGTAGAGATAGAACTCATTCTACCATTCTCAACATTGTAACTACCGTACTTCATTTATTTTTATTTGTTGGTATTTGATTTTTTTTTCTCTAAGAACACTTGATAGTGCTTGTAAGTAAGAAGAGAGAATGTATGGAGAGAGAGGAGGAGGACATTTGATGAAATGTGGTAGATTTATATAGAGTTTGATTGAGAATTTGAATTTTCCTTTTTTTTTTTATTATTATAAAAAAAAATATGAAATTTTGAAAGGAATCAAATGGGAGACTCCCCTATCCAACTATGGAACCCCAAAGCTACATGAAAATTAAAATTAAACATTATCCAGTTAAATATTAAGTTTGACTAGTTTAAAGGGTTTTATTAATATTAAAATTTTCAAATTGTTACTGCCATTCATAAAGGACGAAAGTATTATAAGAGACGTTTTATTGGCAGCGAACTTTGAACTTAATTTTACAAATAAAGTTGAATGTTCATTACTAACGCAATCAACCTTCAGGCTTTTTATGCTTTATTATATTTTAATTTTGTTGCTTTTATTAGTATTTAAACTTTATTAGAATTAATTAATAAAAATCTTTTTGCCAAAATAAAATGTTCAATTTTTTTTTACATACATATCCTCTTAAACATATGCTCAACATTCTCTCTTAAACACACTTTATACTTTTGTACGCTTTGTAAGCAAGATGAGTAATTCTGTTGCTCACACTTTTGCAAAGCATGCTTTATGTTAGTATCCTTCTAATTACGGGTGGAAATAAGCTGAGCTGAGCTTAGCTCAGGCTCACCTCACACTAATTTTGTTTATCTCATGACTCAAATCATATTTGATATGAGTTGATTTTCTCAAATTTCAAGTCTCAAATTTCATCGAGTAGCTCACTGAGCAAATTTCAACGCATGACTCATTTGTCTAGAAATATTTTAGAAAAAACATAGTGATTATAATATGAGTTTGATATCCAACTGATACAAAATAAACCAAGAGATTTTTTTAGCACAATGGCATATAATAGAAGTTTAATATCGCTACTAATTATAATATGTAAAGACTATGAAAAAAGAAATCAAAAAATCTTAAATTAAAATAAAATTATACCAATGTAAACCAACCAATTCTACCAAAAACTATAATCCTTATTAATTAAACGTAAAAGTCTCTGAAGCCTTCTTATAAAGCAATTTAATTATGTGGGATATTTTTTCACCTGAAAAGATGAAACTATATGTTGAGAATCCCATATCGACTAGCTAGTGAACAAATTTGTACTTTATAAGGAATGGGCAATCCTTCCCCTCCGAGGTACCTTTTGAGGGAATGAGTTAGGTCAAAATCTATTTTTAACACTATAGTATTGTAAAAAAAAGTATTTTGTAAACTAATAAATTGTGATCATCAGTAACGAAAGACAAGTAGTAATATCCCATGGATTTCTTCTTAATGACATAAGTGTCTCGAAGTCAATATCCTTCACAAATCAATGCTAAACTATTTTATAGGGGTTTCTTGATTTTTTTCCTTGTGAAGATGTGCGTATACTTTTTGTTGAGGGGTATGTGTGTATATGTGTGTGTGTGTGTGTGTGTGTATATATATATATATATTGAGCTAGCTCATGAGTCGAACTCTATCTAACTCAAGCTCGACTCATATTCTAGATGAGCCAAAAATCTTAACTCATGTATCGCTCATTTAGCTCATAAGTTGAGCTCGTCGAGCCGAATATCGAATCGAATCATGAACTACTAATGAGTCGGCTCAACTCATTTCCATCTCTACTTCTAATGTTTGAATACAAGGTGTTTCCTCTATAATCACTTCTTATATTACTGATGATGAATGAATTTATCTTCATCTAAAATAATACTCAATTTTTTTCCCTTTCCAAGACGGTTGTATGACTGGTTTGGGAAGGTGCGTGGAAGTTGCGAGTCTGATTTGGAACAGTCCATCTCTTATGCGAAACAATTGTTTTTCAATACACGTGGAACAATTTTTCAAGGCAAAAACAGGTGTTCGCTAAACAGCTATTCTCAAAATTAGAACAGGTGTTTTTTTAAATCAATATCAGTTATAAAAAATTTAATCTAACAGTTGAGAATTTGTCATGCACATGCGGAACAAATACCCGTTTTGCACTGGAGCCGTGGCGGATTTGGAAATGGCTCTACCACATGGCGAATAGCTAGCACGTGTGAGGTGATATTGTTGAATGATATTAGCAGTCACGCTAATTATTCCTTTGTTAACAAGATATTTGCGGATATGAGTGAACATTAGAAAGTTGTGGACAGCCAATAACGAGATCTTTTTTTGAACAGAGAGTATTATATATCATGAATAACGAGATCTAATAGAAGAGATAATATAAAATTAAAAAAAAGCAAATATATATTTTGTTTCCTACGTGTCAGCACAAGAGCATGACACGAGAGAAAATGACTTGCCACGTAGGACTACAAGTCAGTCCATTGAATCTAATCTAATTTTATTCTTTGTAATAAAGCCAAATTATGCTACTTATTTGGTTCAGATTTTTTATGATATTTATTTGATCACACTCTTATAATATTTTAATAAGGAAAATTTTGTTCGATAAATCTTAAATTAAATTAGATAAACTTTAATTGTAAGTGATAGTATAATTATAAATAATTTTTTTTTGCAGAGATTGTCCCTAAATATTTGATGATTATTATTGGTTTGGCCGGTAATTGAGGACACGAATAAAAGGAGGGTGAGGTTGTGGTGAATGGTAGGGTTATAAACGAGCTGGAATGAATCGAGCATCAGAGTTTTGAGTTTGACTAGAATTCGAAACATATTTAAGTTTTTTTCAGCATGATTGAAATTTTGTTCGAGTTTGTTCGTTTGGCTATTTGAAATCGTGAACAGTTTGAGTTCGTCTCGTTTAACTTTAAAAAAAATCGAATTTTTTGTTTGAATCTTACTCGAATTCAAACTCCATTTAAATATTTTTCTTTCAAAAATTTCTAATAAATAATAAAATATAATATATTTTTAATAATTATAAATAGAATTGTAATTAATAAATATAATAAAAAATAATACAATATTATTTTTATCATCAAAAATAATAAATAAAATTAACAATCGAGTATATTCTTATATTTAAATTCATTTCAAATTTCAATCGAATGAAATGTAAATGAATATGAATGAACTCGAACTGCTCGGTTCATTTACTGCTCTAATGAAAGGTAATAAGAAAAGTAAATATGGAATGTAAAATCCGAAATTGAAAATGCATATTTTCAACTTTTATTATTATTATTATTTAGGGAAAAAAAAACTTTTATTAGACCGACGGTCGAGATTGATACTGTTTGCTGTCCCTACAAGGATATTTGACAGCTATGTGACTTTAATAGAGCTCACTGGTGGGAGATAGTATTATTCAAGGGAGACAAAAATGTTACCACGTCAGATAAGTGGGACCCAAGAGAAATGGTGGACCCCACAATAAAATGGATCTCTTTCTTTTGCTTTTGTCCTTTTCGAGTTTTTTCTTCTTATTTTATCATAATTAGGCAATATTTGTATATTCAAGGGCATGCCAGGTGGACACTCACTATAAAAAGTCACCGTTGCCTACGTGGCTGTCTTTCGACCGTGCATAACTAAAAACTACAATAAATCAACGGTACAACCTCCCTATGAGCTATTTAGCCAAAAATAAAAACCTCCCTATGAGCTTAAATAAAAGTACACTCATTTTGCCAATGAAGCATTGATCTAGTGGCAAAAGTTGAAACTTCATTACGTAAATATTATGAGTTTGATCTCCCCTCCCCGCTTCTTGAATCCCTCATTTCTTGTAATAGATAGGTTCTCCTCCCCTTTAAATAATTTTTTTTTAAAAAAAAAGTACACCTATTTTACCAATTAAATAAAAAAAAAAGGAAAATATATTATTTTTGGTTAATTGTCTAATAGTTTTTATTGCTAGATCAATTGTCCAATAATTCATTGTCTAGTTCTATATTCTAATCGCCTAAAATTAAATGTTCACATTTAACATTTATTAGAATTTAGAAAGTAGTTTAGCTAAAGGCAAGAATTGTCAAACACACATGAACTTTCAACGGTTATCTATCTTAGCACATAAATTAAATTTTGTGATTCTTATACCTCATAACTTTGTAGAAGTATTGATTTTAAAACTTTCATATGTTTTATGGTTAACTCCTAACGAATGATAGCCACATGTATTGGTCACATTATCACTTTTACTGAGTATTTTTATTAAAAAACAAATTAACTACAATTTCTTCTCTATCGCTTCTACCATCCCAACTTAATTTCATTTTCTTCAGCGTATCCTGCTCAATCCTTACCAACTGTCGTCGTCTGCTCACCCACCACTTTCAAGGGGCAATTTGTAAATTCTATCTACTTCCCCGAAACCCACCACAGTTCGTTCCCTCACCAATTTACTGAGGTCCCCCATCTTCTCTAACCGCCTACCACCCCCTCATTTTTGATTCGCAACTCCCAATTCCACCACTCCCTATCTACATCCATCTTTTGTGATTCCCCTCCCCACTTCCCATCATTCTTCCTCACTTTTCCAAACTCTACGCTACCAACATGTCCACCGTTGTCTATTCTTCACCTTCTCCTTCCCGTCAAATGAGTTATAATTCGTTCGAGTCCTTCTTTACGCCGAATTCGTATTAGTTATGTTGAACTTTCACTTGACCGCCTTTAAATATTTTTTTTTTCATTTTGCTATTTCAAACACTCTAATCGACCTACTACTGTCACTCATCTCCACCGGCCAACGATATCCTTACTTTCGGTGTGAAAACATTATACTTTCTAGAGTTTTGTTATATTCATGGATAATTGAAATGCTTTATTTTTGACATTCAAGACTGAAAGTTTCCCAAACTGCGAGTACAACAAAAGAGACTTTTTGGCCAATGGAATTTTCCATTCCGATAACACTGGTTGTCTTCCAAGCCAAGGTGACCCGCTAGGAGAACCTCTCTTAGGTTCAAATAGTCCAAATTTAAATAATTAAAATGTGTCAAGATTATAATAGATCACGCCGACAGACTGTTGTGAAGAATAAGATGGAAATTAGAGATTGTAGAAAACATTGTCACGTTGAAAAGAAAATTGTAGTTTAATTGAATTTATTTTTCTTCCAAAAATACTCTTCAAAAGTGATTAAATGACAAGTAAATGGCCATCATCCGTTAGGAGTTAATGACAAAATGGATGTAAGTACTAAAATGAACACTTCTACAAAGTTGGAGTGTCAAAAAACCACAAATTTTACTTTAGGTGTTAAAATAGATAATCGTCAAAAGTAGGAGTGTTTCTGGAATTTTTTGCCCTTTAACTAGTAGTGAGTTATCATAATATCATCATTCATTGATACTAATGGTAGGAACATAACTTAGTGAAATTTGCACTCCTTAAATATAAGAGTTTAATTATTAAAGTTAAAGAAGAAAACACGTTTCACCTCCAACCAATAGATTGATCGTTGTTCGAGTCATATTGGAAGGAAAGTAATGAAGCACTATTGATTATCTTAATCCTCTTGTGGGGATTTTTAAAGAAAAAGAAAACGAAAAAGAAAAAAACATATATAATTTGAGAAAGTAAACATTTATTTTAGATCAAACTAAAATAGAAATAATATATAAAAGGAAGTATTTTTAGTGGAACATTGTTTAATTTGATTACGTGGACTAGGTTTAGGTGTTAAATGAGCCAATAACATTATCACTTTTGTGTCCTACTTCTTTCATTTATAAACGATTCACTTATGCAAAATATGCGACAGAAGATCTCTAAAAATCAAATTGCATTACTGTCTTAACTTAATTTGTGAAATAAAAGATGCTTAAGAATGATTTCATTACGATGCTACACAGCTTTTATTGTAATATATACTGATAAATCTTGACCGTATATTTTAATGTATATATAAAATAATACTTATTATTTTTCTTATAATAGCCATTTTACCTTGAAATAGCTATAATAATTACTATACTATTTTCAAATTCAATCGTAGAATTAACTTGATCAAAATTGTTAATAATCAATTTGTATAGTGTAAAAAAATACATCTCAATACCTTAACTTCAGTCACTTTAGTGCATTACTAGGGAAAGAAGGATCGTATTTGTTGTAAAGAAGATGGTGACAATAATTGGTTATTTTAAAATCAAGATGTATAAAAGTATATTATACTCAACTTTTTTAATTATCAAGAAGTACATCTCAAACAAAAATTTCAAATAGCAGATTATAAAAAAATTGATTAGATTATTCAATTTCTTGAAATGCTTGAAAGAGGGTAGAATATGCCATCATGGGACGTTTAACTATGTGGAATTCTTTGATTATCTTTTGGCTTTAGGTGGCAATATAAAATATAGAAAATTCATGATATATTAATTAATTATTAGAATAATATTTAACAATTTTTTTTTTTTTTTTAATATTAGTTAGTGGAAGGAAACAATCTAGAGAAGAGGTGATGCTCTCGTGCATATATAGTTGTTTATATGGCTGGCAAGCAAGTTATGTCATAGGTAGGCTGGTAAATTTTGATTTGATTTTATTAATGTTCTAATAATTTAAAAAATAAAATAAAAAAATTGTTTTGATATTGAACTGCTTTGAAAGCGGGTTGGACTTTTTTTTTTTTTTTTGAGCGCCCGAAGACGATTGCCTCCGAAGGGGAAGAGCGGAGAGTACCCTAGATAGAGAAGATTGAAGCATGCCCCATTCCTAGGGAGGGAAGATAAGCCTCATAAGGAGGAGAAATTATTTGCCCCATTATGGAGAGATATAGGAATCGAACACGGGACCTCTGCCCTGTGTTTGGGTAGCCTTACCACTTGGGCTACCCGATTCCCCGGGTTGGACTTTTGATATGATGCATTCCTCACACCTCTTTAATTTTTTTTTTCTTTAATTAACTTTTAATCATATAATATAAACTAAATAATATAAGTATTAAGTGTAAACAAGATTACAATAAAAATTATTATGGACCTTGCTAGGCTACTAGAATTATTGACTAAAACATTGACTAAAATATTTTTTCGGACAATTTTACCCTTTTCAACAGTAATTGCCCTTTCCAATTAAAAAAAAAAATTCAAAAATCAAACTTAGAATTTAATGCAGTATAGTACTTTCACCCTATTTTATCTCTCTTTAACTCTCACCTATTCTACTATCATCTCTCTCCTTCTTCATTCTCATAAAGAAGCTCAAGAGTTGCCCAATTTTTTTTAGAGAAGACGATGAACAGTTATTCCGATCAAACAGCTCCGGTGAATAGTAACTCCGATGAACAATACTTTTTACGAAAAACTTTTGCTTTTATAAAATTTCGTTACAAATATATTGGGTTTTTTTGTTGTTTAACCTTGGAAACTTTTTTTTTGTTGTCAATATTCAGTCCATTTTTTTTTATCAAAAATCATGAACCCAACAGAGCCCAAAAACCAAGAACTCAAACAAGAAGTTAAAATTAAAAAAATGGTAAATTTTTTTTTAAACGTGCAAAAGAAAGGAAGGGAAAAAAACTATACTTTTACTCCAGTCAAACTTGATTATGCTTGGTTTGTTGGAGAAGACGATGAATAGTAACTTCATTTGTCTTGAATTTGTGTTGCAGGGATGTTGATAATTTGAAATTGTTAGATCCAGTGCGGAATATTAATTGCTCTGCACCATGCAAAACCATTACGCACCGTTGGATCTAAAATCTAACGGTTGAGATCATTTGGTTTAACAACTTCTTGTGTTCAGAACGCATGTTCTCGTATTCTGAACACTTGTTCTTGTGTTTTGAGAGTCCTAAACACATGTACTAGTCAGCATTGCCTGTAAAAAAAATGTGTTCCTGTAAAAAAAATGTGTTCAGTAGACAAAAACAAGTGTTCTTGGTAAGAGAACATGTGTTCAGTAGACAAAAACACGTGTTCATGTTAACAGAACATGTGTTCTTGGCAAGAGAACATGTGTTCCGATTAACAGTATTTTTGCGAAAAACTTTTGTTTTTATAAAATTTCGTTGCAAATATATTGGGTTTTTTTGTCGGGTGCAGGAAGAATTAATATATTTACTATAGCAGCCTAGTACAACTTGGTCTTTTGGAAGATTTATTTGTACAACTTGGCTCTTTGGAAGATTTATTTGTTCTTCAATGTTTCTTTGATGTAGAGGAAAAGCATATCAAATATTCCTCTGTACGAAATGAACAAAAAAATTGAACATTTATTTTCGGACATATTAGTTAGATTAAATAGTCAAATACCAAACAACAAATATTTTCTCTTTCTCATTTTTTTTCTACTTTATTTTGGTAAATATTTACTGATATTGGGAAAGAAAATGTGAGATAAAGTATGAAAGAAGAAAAAAAATGGCAGCAAATGAGTGAATGAAGTGATTGAAAATTGTAGCCTATAAAAGAGTCTACCCTATATATGTTTTAGTGCTCCTATATAACTTTTTCAAGCAAAAGTTAATGCTTCTCTTAAAAAGTACAAGCACTTATGGTTCCCAACTACATTTTCTTCTTTGATGTAGAGGAAAAGCATATCAAATATTCCTCTGTACGAAATGAACAAAAAATTGAACATTTATTTTCGGACATATTAGTTAGATTAAATAGTCAAATACCAAACAACAAATATTTTCTCTTTCTCATTTTTTTCTACTTTTTTTCTGGTAAATATTTACTGAGATTGGGAAAGAAAATGTGAGAGAGAGTATGAAAGAAGAAGAAAAATGGCAGCAAATGAGTGAATGAAGTGATTGAAAATTGTAGCCTATAAAAGAGTCTACCCTATACATGTTTTAATGCTCCTATATAACTTTTTCAAGTAAAAGTTAATGCTTCTCTAAAAAAGTACAAGCACTTATGGTTCCCACTACATTTTCCAAACTCAGCTATAGCTGCTGAACACCAACTATTTTGCACTGCGTGTGAAATATTTGGTGACCGTTAGATCAAAAAGCGGACGACTGAGATCATTTGACTTTACATTTTTCATGATAAGAATTGATACCTTAATGATCTCTGACGTTAGTTTCTTGATCCAAATGGCCATTAAATATTTTCGCACGTGCAGTAACATTCGATGTTCCGCACTTTAGCCTGGATTGGCATTTTCCATCACTATTTTCAGAATTCTTACAAAGCAAATGTCATTATCATACTTTCGGTATATATTTATTCACTAATTGCACGTAAAATCCCTATATCTTTTGTTAAATGCTTACCCTAAATCCCTCTAGGGCTGTGAATTGATTACCCTAAAGTCCCTATAAAATATTATTTTGATCCCAAATTTTTTTTAACAAATTGACCTCGGGATCAATTTTTATAATTTATAAATTGAACCATTTATTCTGATGTATATTTTTTAATTTTAAAATTTTAACCCAATTTTTTTTTTTTATTTTGTAGCCAAATTTATGTGTTCTGAAATTATTAACACTAAATACTATAACGATTACTTGTTATAGTATAAAATTAGTTTTGTGTTTATTATAACACAATGACTTATAAAACACCGCTTAAAATGAAAATTGAATATATGCAATAGAACAATGATCTCATTATACTAAGTATTGTAGAGTTACTTAAACACATATTATGATTAGATTACTTTTTAATATATAACATTTGTGAAATGAAGAACGAATCACAACGCCATAAAAATGATTATCAATACTATAATATTATGTAGCTTAGTGTTAGTTAGAACATGAAGTAACACATAGTCACTTCTAGAGTTAATTAAACATTATGTAGATTCAATTACTTGTTAACATATAACACATGTTAAAGGAAGAACGTATAATCTTATAAAACACCGCTTAAAAGGAAAATGAATATAATTACTATAACAATGATACTTAATATACTAAGTAATGTATAGTTACTTAACCAAATGTAATCATCTATTTACAACGATTTCATAATATTAATAATCTATAAACAGTCGTGGTTATTATCATTATAATATTATATAATTTAACTATTAACATTATAATATTACTTAAGTAAGATTTGAGTGACTTATATGTTCTCACACCAAGAAGGCATTTGTCTTACGAAGAACACATGTTCTCTTGCCAAAAACATGTGTTTTTATCTACTGAACACACGTTCTCTTACCAAGAACACGTGTTTTTGTCTACTGAACACATTTTTTTACAGGCAATGCTGACTAGTACATGTGTTTAGGACTCTCAAAACACAAGAACATGTGTTTAGAACACAAGAACAAGTGTTCAGAATACAAGAACATTCGCTCGAACACAAGAAGTTGTTAAACCAAATGATCTCAGCTCGTTAGATTTTAGATCCAACGGTGCGTAATAGTTTTGCATGGTGCAATTAATATTCTGCACTGGATTAACAATTCCAAATTCCCAACATCCCTGCAACGCAAATTCAAGACAAATGAAATCACTATTCATCGTCTTCTCCAACAAACCAAGCATAATCGAGTTTGACTGGAGTAAAAGTATAGTTTTTTTTCCCTTCCTTTCTTTTGCACGTTTTAAAAAAAAAAAAAATTACCATTTTTTAATTTTAACTTCTCGTTTGGGTTCTTGATTTTTGATAAAAAAAGAATGAATCTTAACAAAAAAAACAGTTTCCTAGGCTAAACAACAAAAAACCCAATATATTTGCAACAAAATTTTATAAAAGCAAAAGTTTTTCGCAAAAAAAAGAAGAAAAAGTTACTGTTCACCGGAGTTACTATTCACCGGAGCTGTTTGATCGGAATAACTGTTCATCTTCTTCTCTGAAAAAATTTGGGAAACTCTTGAGCTTCTTTATGAGAATGAAGAAGGAAGAAGGAGAGAGATGATATAGTATAATAGGTTGGTAGAGTAGAGCATTTAAAAATAAAGATAAAATAAATTTAATCTTCCAAATCACTGAAAGGGTAAGATAGTCATTTGACACCCTCAATTTGGGGATTTAGGGTTTCTACCCAATATTTTCTAGGAGTAAATCATTTTCCAATTATTAAATGAAGTGTTACTGTCATCCTAATCTTATCGTATTTGGGATAATTTTGAAAAAGTCCGACTGATATATAAATATGTATCTAAGTCTTTTGCGGTCACTTTTGGATATTTACTTTACTACAACAAATATGATTGCTAAGTAGGTGATTATGAACACTATCAGACTTATAAGTTGCGCTTTGCACCCGCAAATGCAATATATGACAGTTATATACAGTGTTACAAAGAATTTGATATACTTTGAGAGAAGGGTAATTGTTTGTACTCGATTTTATATCTTTGTGTTTTTAATTCTTATGGAATTTGGATGGTAAGGTATTTAATGTATACACAAACTATTTGACAAAATTAAGAAAGGACAAGAACAAGAAAATGGACTAGATCAAAGAGTAACATTATGTCTGATATATGAATATAAACATTTGTTAACCTTGTCTGATGGGCATATTTTGTCTAGATGATTCATTTTGAGAAAGAAAGAAAAAAACATGACCAAGTTAACAGATTTTGAAGCCAATTTTTTTTTGTTATTATTATCAAAAGAAATAGCAAAGTCACTTTCTACAAATTGTTAAATGAAATACAAGGGAGACATATACAATATACAATATATAAGTAATTTATGGTTATATTGAACAAAAAGGGAGTAAGAAGTGAACTCAAAATCCAGATATTTATTATAAAATGATCTTGTAAATTAATTTAGTCTTTATGCTAGTTAATTATTTAAAATTGAGCTTCTTTTTTACATTTGTATTCAATGAAGATATGTATATAAAACCTCAAAAAAATATTATTTAAAGAAATAGCGGATAAATCATATTCAAATCTCAACCCGACTAATTTGACATGAGTTTCTTTTGGTGTCTCCAATTCGTGATGTTATTATGGGTCAAATTTTTAGGACTAAAAGGTAAAACCAACTAAAATAAATCCAGTTGTTAAAAAAAAATTGGGAAAACAAAAAAAAAAATATCACTAAATAATTACTCGAAAAACAAATAATTAATCATTATTCCCAATATATTCTGTACTTTTTTAATACAAACGTTAACTAGCTCATTTTCCTATTTTTTTAAAGTAAAAAAGCCAAAAATGTCCTCAAGCAGGACAGAGAATCTAATGTATAGTCACTTTTTCAATACTTTATACTTTCTATTAGATGAGTTTTCTTTCCGTTGTGTATTTATTGTAAAAAAAAAAATCTAAAAAATTGATCTTATCTGTATAATCATTTTTTATGGCCTAGAGCATTAAATTACTTTGAAATCAAGAGAACAATATTTATTTATATAGAACAATATATATATGTCTATAATATTTTCCGGCCTTATTGAAATTCGTATCATTTTGACCTGCCGCAAATATTAATTTATAGTCATATTAGTATTAAATTATATTAATACATTATATTTTGATAGTGGCACACGACAAGTTGGATGCACTTTATAAAACAGGCAAAGTAAGACATAATCTTTTCTCGTATTTAAATCAAAAGATCCAAATCAATATGCAATAGACAAACCACTCAATCAAGATTTTATATTATTTAGAAATTGAAATTTCTTGGTTTTTTTTTTGAAGTCCGACTGGATGCTTACTTCTTGTGGGGGAGAGAGATACCTTACAAGAGGAGGATGGTAGTGTTAAAAAAAGAGATTTTAAAATTTATCTCACGTAGGAGGATGGTATCGAATTCACTATCTCAAGCCCGTGGACAGGCAGGTAGGGCTAGAACACCTTAGATAAATTTCTTGGTTTCATGATAAGTCACATTTGTATAACTATGCCCCTCTCTCTCTCTAGTCAAAGACAATTTATAGTGGGGTTTCAGGTCATAATGACAAAGGGTATTCTAAGTGTGTATATATATAAAAATAAGTTGTGTATGTATAATTAAATTACTTGTGAAATATGATTTTTTTTTTTTTTACTGAATAAATTTAGTTTCCATTAATTACAAATAGCCGAAGCCATTACAATCAAAGGAAAATCTAAAAACACAGAAAGTAAAAGTTATACAATGATTTAAAAAATCACGATAACCGACAAAAGACACACCCAAGAAAACTTGGATGGTTAGGAAAAACAACTAAAAAAACTAGCCAGCTAAACAAATACATAATCTTCTCCTTCAAAGCATCTTCATCGCAATCCTCGATCCACATGGGACGGAGAATATCACTTTCAACATCTTCCTCAGGGGTCGACAATTTATAGGATCACGCGTATCAACCAGTCCTACAAATTGTCTCGGGAAGATGTAAAAAGTTGATAAAGGGCCCAGATCTAGTCCGGGTTGAACAAATCCTCCTAGAAAAATAGAAAAAAAGTCTAGATCTGTGAAGATCTGAGACTCATCTAACCACCGTGTCTCGAATCTTGAAGAAAAACACTCTGAGCAATTTATAACAAAGAAAACTTACTAAAAGTCTTCATGCTCTTGTTATTATTATTATTATTATTATTATTATTATTTTCTAAAATTTAATATGCTTTAAATTATAGTGTGTGAATTAGCAAACTCCATGTTATTGTATTGATTAAATTCTACTATTATAAGAGAATGATAGAAAAGTCGATAATGTATTAAGATTTATATGAATTATTTTATCAGCTAAGTTACTAAAATGATTCACACATATACAAAATTTTCATGGTACTATATTTCTTCAATTTTCTTTTAAGTTGTTTTGCAATGTTCTCTTTGAAGGTTTAATTGATTTCTTATTGTTGAAGTTACATATAAAGTTTGAAATTAAAATGGAAAAGATATTCTTCGCGTAAAGCCTATATTGCAAAATAAATATCTTGACGTCTTGTGCAGGCAACTACATAATGCAAAATAAAAATTTCAAGAACATGGAGATGGAGATATTGCACATATTGGTAGTAACTAGTAGACAGCCAATAGTGGATTTAATTTCTTTTAAAAAATAACTGGAAAAAAAAGAAAAAATTATAATCTGGAAACCTTCATTCACAATTAAGTTTTCATTTTCTATCAACTTTTACATACAAATACGAAAGTGAAGATTAACTCCACGGGCATGGGGCAATGGTAAATCAAGAGGACACTTAAAGGCAGGGGCGAAGACGAGGGCGCTGTGTATTTTGGAAAATTTTATCAGTTTCACCCCCTAAGAATTTTTTTTTTTTGTCTTTTTTATTGTCCACAAGAATTTTATCAGTTTCGCTCCCAAATTCCTGGCTTCGTCCCTGCTTAAAGGAGTACTGGATGTTTGAATTTCCACGGCAGTTGATTAAGTATAGGTGATGTTTTAGTGTGTCTTTGTTGCTCTCTTTCGTGAGTCCTAATTGCATGTCTTAAAAGAAAGTTCATTAAGAAGATAACTACTCCCTTCTAGTGGGGCGTCTCAATCATTTTATGGGTCCTGTGCTGAATTTAAATTAAGGCCTATATAATTCAAAAAATGAACTTTCATTAAAGTATAATAAAAAAATAAATCATTAAACTTGTATCATGTTTTTGTTCTTCAAAATATACTCAAACGTTATGAAGTATGGAGAATGAGAAGACATTAATGTTATTTGACTAGTAGTAGTCAAGTAAAAAGAGGAGAAAATAAACTTAGCGTAGAAAGAGGAGAAAATAATTAAATATATAAGATGAATCGTCGGATTTGATTCTGATTTAGTTGAAAAAACTATAAATCGAAGTCCGAGAGCCCCATATCCAAAAATATTACATATATGACAACAATTTGGCAGTCGAGCACCTCGCACTCCATTTTAGCTGCCCTGCTCCCTTCATTCATTAATATAATACTTTCATTAATTACATGTTGTGAAAATTAAGTAACAAAAAAATAAGATACTTTGTTAGTTAAAATACAAATATTATTCTCTTAAATATGATTTGTATACCACTAATTTTATTTAAGAGAGTAATATTGATATTTTGATAAAAAAAATCTTAATTTTTACTTACTAAATTTTCGCAACATTTAATGAAAGTGTTATATTTAAAAATGGAGAGAGTACTTCCTAAATATTTAAACAGAGTGTGTATAAGTTGTGACTGCTTCTGTATTTCTATGACTGGATATCGAATATATTATGATTCTTGACCATACTGTTTTGTAGTTTTAAGAGTCAAATTTATTTCTCAAATATTTTAAAGTTCATAATATTAGCAACCTATATTAGAAATTTCTTGGATCCTCAATAAAATTTATTGATGATGGAGATGGGCCCTTCTTAGGTACGAGAGTCAGTTGCCTAGCTTGCAATGGCCCTTAAGACTTTTTGATGTTTGGACTTCAATTATTATCCATAATTCAACAGTGTCTTCCTCACTCTAGACATTAGCCCTATCTAATTTATGTACCCTAAAATTAAAACCATGCCAAATTACTTTTTTTTTTTTTTGAACGCCCAAGGGCGGAACCCCAAAGGGGAGAGAACCAACCGCAAAGTGGAGAAGAACACCTCTTAAGAGGAGAAGAGTACCTTAGAAGGGAGACAATTAAAGCTTACCCCACGTGTCTGTGAGGGAGGTATCGAACCCCTGGACCTCCTGATCACTGGGATCGGCCAAATGCCCTCACTCAGGGCTATTGGACCTTTGATCATGCCAAATTACTTGAAAAATGAAGAAAACATACTAGATCATTATTAGAAAATTTCAGACAAAAAATGTTCCTAAACATATTACATAATAAAATTGTTAGGAACATATTTACTTAGCTAAAATCCTATGGGGGCATATTTTGGAAGAATTTGGATTCTCTCCGATGTATTATTTTTATTTAGGGCAAGTTAGATGAAGAAGATTTTGTCACTTGATAGTAGAGCTGCTAGGCGATGAGTTGTCAAAATCTCCACTTTTTAGATTGTATTTGAAACTTATCTAATATTTTATATACTGGAGAAGAGCTCAACCCATTTTTTAAGAATTAAGATGATTGATTTGGGTTAGATTTGAAGTTCTTTGGTTGAATTCAATTTTCTTTGACAATCAGTGTCTGATTATTTGCTAATAGAAAATCCTGTAATTTTACAATATTATTGCCTCTTAAAATGTCTCAAATCGATCAAAGATGTCCTAGCCCAGTGGGGCAGGCGCCTGCCCACGACCTCAAGGTCGTGGGTTCGATACCCTCCGTCTGCGTGCGGCAAGCTTTAATCTCCCTTTCTAGGGCTACCTCCTCCTCGTCCAAGGCAGTTCTCTCTCTCTTATATGGGGCAACCCCCAATCGGGTTTAAAAAAAAAAGTCTGAAATATCTTATCTCGATCAAACTAATAGTTTATGGATAAAGTTTTGACCAGTTGACTGTAGTAGATATGGTGGCTGGAGAATATTTCACATTGGGCAACCCAGATTAAAGATGCTCAAAATCCAGAACAGTTTTGGGATTTTAATATTCTTGGGCTTAAGCAGGCCTCAAAGGAATTATTCTGAAAATTCAGTATAAAATATATTTAAGTGAAAAGTTATCAACATTTTCTATCTCAATGCATTAAAGTTTTGAGAAGTAAAGATTAAGAGTGGTTGAGTATTGATTCCAGATTTTATTAATTTTTTAATAAAAAATTAATACTGATTGATGAGATAGGAAATGAAATACATAATAGGGACAGACGATACTTACAGTTATATACATCTGTTAACTAGCATCCATTAAAATTTAATAACTATTTAATGACATTTGAAGAAGTTGAATTGAAGAAATATCAACGTAACAAATTTTAAATGATTGACATATATATATATATATATATATATATATATATATATATATATATATATGATATATATATATATATATATATATATATGAACACTAGTTGAGGACAAACGATTTTTTGTCCTCATTTGCATAAAATTGGTTGGTTTAGAAAATAGTGATTTGAACCCCTATTCCTTGTTTACACTTTGTATGCATGAGTGGGAAATCATGAGTATGCTTGATTTGGCAAAACGAATGAATGATTTTTATTTGTAGTAAAGGTAATTTTTTAAGTACAATTCAATTATCCTTCATATATTAAAAACACATTTCTCCTTTACCCACTTTTTTTTTTACACCAAAACATAAAATTTGGAGTCATTTTTGCGAAAAAACTATAAACTAATGTAAGAATAATGTAAGAATAGTTCAAGAAAATACGATTTGTTTTTATGATTCTTAAAAATTGTCATCAAATTTATGTTTTGGTGTAAAATTTGTGTTTTTGAAAAAGAAAGTCTAAGTTGTACTTAAAAAAAAATGAACGGCTGCAAATAGCTACTCAATGAACGGAGAAAATTCGAACTCATGACCTCTACGTTATGAGGTGTATTTTTCACCTTGATTCTCCTAAATTTCTGCAAAAAAGATTAATAATAATAAGTTATATTATAATTTGTTATCAAAAAATTTACTCATGTTTATACACTAATTATACTTTATATACTTGTTTTTTTGATGCAAATAGAGTTACCCATTATGTTTATCATCAAAATCTCCAGTAGGATCAATTACAACAACATTCCAAGAACTAAGATCATCAAAAAACTGTGGGGGAATAGACTTGGGACAAATATTCCCTACTCTATGATTTTCCTTTGCCCATTTGGCAAGATTGTGTGCAACAAAATTACAACCTTTAGAAGTAGTGAAAAACTTCCATGATTTGTGCTCTTTGATCTGTAGTCTGCACCTATCCGTGATTGCCTTGCCCTGCCACTCATCTGCTCCCGGTTTGCCCCTCAATGAGAAGATTACATTGTCGGCATCACCTTCAAAAATGACATTTTCTAAGGCCTGGTTGGAAGCTAGATTAATTGCCACGAGAGCCGCCTTTGCTTCAGCTGTGAAGGCATCAGGTGCGAAATCGGTTCAGATCCAAACTTTACATACTCGCCACCGCACTATTTCTGAGGATTGCAGCCACCGTGCATTCACGACCATTATAAGCAGCATCAAAATTAATTTTCACCCATCCCAGGGGGAGTCATGTTCCACGCCCGAGGGATCACCGCATTGTTTGTGCCCTTCTAACTTCTAGAAGCTGAATCAGCGTATGCTTGTGCAATCCTATTAATGTCTTCACTAATGAGGTTCCATTTTCTCGGGGCTGCGTTATGGAGGATGGCGTTTCTTTCCTTCCATACGAGTTCCATCGCGACAATGGCGAAATTTGTGAACAGACCAATTTCGGAGTTATGCAAAGGGAGGATAGATATTGGATCAAGGACAGCAGCAACCCATTTGACAATGCTCCAATCCTTGAGAAAGTCATTCCTCAAGGTCCACTTAGAATTCCACCAAATGAGTTTCACAATAGGGCAATTAAGAAATAAATGCTCAATGGATTCCAATTGATCCCCACAGAAGCAGCAACTAGTATCAATCAGGTTAATGGCATGAGCAATCCTACATTTGGTAGGTAGTAAATTAGACAGAATGCGCCAAAGTAAGTGTTTATGTCTAGGATGAAGGTTTGCTAGCCATAATCTTTTCCATAGTGATCTGGGAACATGAGATGTAACAGAGTACCTCCAATGTTGGTTAACTCGGTAGGCGGACCTAACTGAGAACTTCCCTGACTTGGAGGGAATCCAAACATAGGAATCGGGTTCCAAAATAGTTGGAATTTGTATTTTTTGAATTTCCACAGACACTGATTCTGGAAAAAGAATATTGATATATGAAGAATTCCAAGATTGTGTATTCGGATCAATAAGATCAGCAACAAGGAGCGGGAGTCCGCTTGTCTAAGATAAAAAGGAGGTTTGAAATCCGGTAGCCCGGGGATCCATGGATCTTCCCAAATTCTCAAACCCGTGCTTGAACCGACTTTGTAGCACACAAACTTCATAATTGACTCTCTTTATATACTTGTTACATGTGAGACGAGTTGTCACAATTCTAAAAAATTCGAAAGTAGAATCCATATGAACCCCTTTAGAATGCAAAACATTGTTTCAACACTCAATTCTCCTCACCAATAGGATGGCAATGTGGCGGTTAAATCGGGGATCCGGATCAGACCAATTCAGTGATTTCCCGGTTTAAAGTGGGGATGAGGGTGAGGATGGGAATAAATTTGACCCTGCTAACGGGGGTGGAGTCGGAGGCGGGAGAGTAATATCCCCGGCCCAGTTCAGCCCGGCCCGACCCACATGTCTTGTCTAAAATAATAAATAGAAAGGTAATAAAATATCTATAGCAAAAAGGAAAGACACCTACAATATTGGAGAAGAATGATCTTGATTGAAAGAGATAGTGATCTTGATTGATGATTGACTTCAATATAGTTTCTTTATTTTAATTTTTTTTTGTTTCGTTAGACATTAAATGATTTATATTATGTTATTAAGCAGCATATTAGTTGTATTTACAAATTAGTATTGTTTAGGGAGAAAACTAGTACTGTCAAACTGTCAAAACGGGTATACCCGCTTTTTTCACGGGCTATCAAAAGGGATGCCCATACCCGCCCGCCGAATGCCAGTGGGCAAATGGGCATGCCCGCGACCTTTATTATTAATTTTGTTTTAAAAAAAATAGATTAAATCCGAAAAATTTAACAAAATGTAATTCAACAAGTGATTCACTTGTAGTTTATAGTCCTGTAGAGGGTAAATAAATATCCAAAATAGTTCAAGAACAATCAAATAAAAGTCCATAATATCCAAAATAGTTATAAAAAAACAATCAAAGTCCATAATTTCAAAAATAATTCAAGATCAACTATCCAAAATTAACAAACATATTGCTGAAGTCAAAGCAACAAAAAATAGATATGTTTTTTTTAATATCCTCTACTTATTGATCTAGAAGTTGAACACCAGAAGTATTATTTAAATCCACCTTAGATAGTGTTGATTCCTCCTCATCATCTCCACCTATAAAACACACACACAACTTGAGAAGTTAGAACTTAGAACATTATAAATGGTAAATGATAAATCATAAGTTAGAACATAATTTAGTTACCTTCAGAGATTAAATCGTTAATATTTGGGTAATAGTAGTATATAACGGTTTCAAGAGGCTTTGCCCAAGATATATAGTACGGCTCAACTTTTATCTTGGGCGTTTAGGGTTTTTTTCCCTCTTGTTTTGGCTCTCAAGTCTCAACTGTGAAAATTAATCCATATCCAAAATTTTAAAATAAATAAATAAATAAAGCGGGCATGTCCGGTTGCATCCCGCCCATACCCGCATTGCCCGTTACCCGAACGGGTATGCCCATTAATACTCGCATGTAAATGGGCATGGAATTCATAGCCCCATACCCGCCCATTAAGCTCACGGGACGGGCATGCCCGCGGGGATATGCCCATTTTGACAGCTCTAGAGAAAACTAGTATCATTTTAGATAGTGTTATTTCGTTTTACGGATGTTAAAATTTTTTATTTTGAAATTCTATATTATTTTTTCAAGTTTGTATTAAGAGATTTTTGTTAAAATTCTCAAATTTATTCTAATCGAGATTGGGAGAAAAAATCCCCTATTTCCCCCAGTTGGGGCTGGGCCTCCACTTGAGTTGGGGATAAGATCACAATTCATCCCTAGTGATGGGACTAGGCCGGGGATGGGTATGCGATGGAAAAGGCGGGGATGGGACTGGAGATCATGATATCCGCCCCCACCCGGCCCCATTGCCATCCCTACTCACCAACCTTATGACAACGAAAATTCTGATATGGACAATGTCCATGTGGAGTTTGTGGTTCAGAATTGCTCACATTGCCACAGAATGAGGAGAGAGACAATTTTATGATGATGTGACCAATTTTATACCGCAAGGTCCAATAGAAGTGATCCATATCATAATTATCCATACAGCAAAGCTGTCCACTTCGACTTACGAGTAACTAGAAGCTGATGAATTTTGTTCTTCAATCAATAATAACTTCAAAGAAAGAAACTATACTACCCGCCTCGTTTCAATTTGAATATCTACTTTCCTGTGTAAACAGAATAAAAAATTCGACATTCAATTTGAGACAGTGAAAGCGGAAGAAACGGACTCGAGGAAAAATCAAGCACAAAAGAGGCAATATGGTAACATTTGTCCAAAAACGGATTTTTTTTTTTTTGTTTTTTTGTTGGTTTATTACAAAGAAAACTTAGTATAATTCATCTAAGGATGAATCTAATCCATCCCTACAACCCTTAATAATATAAGAAAACAAAGTCCAAAAATCCAAAAGATAAGAAATAAAGAAATAAATATAGAACATCATCATCTCATTTCAATTAGATCAAGCCATCTCGTATTCCTATCGTGATCCACCATCGGCAGGGAAGCATTTCTTCCACACTTTATGTTGTTTCCATACCCTTTCCTCCATTAAATCGATCGGAACTCCCTTTGTTTCCGGGAGTAAGTAAATGACGAAAATAGCCATAATGAAAATCCATACAGAGAAGAAGTAGAAGATGTAAGCTTGCATGTGACATAACATGGACAAGAATGCTTGAGCTATAAGGAAAGTGAAGAGCATGTTTGAGCTGACTGCAAATGCAAAGCCAGCTGTTCTTGTTTCCAATGGGAATGTTTCACTTGGAATCAACCATCCAAGTGGACCCCATGACCAAGCAAAGGACATCACATATGTGCATACAAAGACCACCACAAGTAGTGCTAGTCCCTTGTTAAGTGTGCCTGTTGCTGATAAGTAATTTTGTAATATCACTCCAATTGCGATCTGCAAAAAAGTTTCGGTTTGATGTTTAGATTATCTATAACATTTTGTATAGAAAATATAATAACTATGTATTTTTCGATTGGAGGGTGAAGGCTAGGGATGACAATTTTAATCTGACTTGCCTCGCCCCGATATGTCTAATGCCATTTAGGGCAGATCAGACCCCTCTCGAACTAAGAACGTGGCAGATCTGACCCGCCTTGTTACCGGGGCAGATCGGGGTTGGATCTCCTATAATATGCGCCCCGCCCCAGCCCTACCCCGCGCAGGCCATGTTATAGTACAAATTTCCTTATTTGTTTTCCAAGAAGAATTGTTATTGCTAAATTGAGTTTTTTAAAAAAAAAATGTTGTAGGTTTTATCTCAATTTTTGTATGCTATTTATGTGAATTTTTTTTTTTATATAAAAACATTAAAAAAAATTTAAACGGGGCGGGGCGCAGTGCAAAGATTCGTGACTCGGGGCGGATCACGAGGCAGAACGGGGCGGTCTTTCAGTTTCGCTGGGAGAATTTGAGTATTGAGATACCCGCCCCGATCTGCCCCATTGCCATCCCTAGTGGAGGGTGGGAGAGTGAGTGAGGAAGATGTACCTGAGAAAACAACATCTGAACACAAGCTTGAAGAAGTAACAGTTTCCGTCCCAATCTATCAACCAAAACGATTGACACAAAAGTGCTGAAAACATTAACAAGACCCGTGATCACAGCAGATAGCAAGGAAGCGTCGGACTTGAATCCCAACGTCTGGAAAAGAACAGGCGCATAAAACATGATCGCGTTAATCCCAGTAAACTGCTGGAAAACTTGCAAGGAAACAGCGATAACCAAAGGTGGCATGCTTGATTTCTTCATGAGTTTCATGAATGGCCTCTTAACTTGACTAGCAACTTCGCAAGCGTGCAATATTTCTTGGAATTCTGCATCAACTTCTTCAACGCCTCGAATTCTTTTAAGGGCTTTTTTGCCATCTTCTATCTTTTTTCGTTCGACTAGACTTGCTGGTGTTTCGGTAATGACTAATGAGCCAATAAGTAGAATTACAGCAGGAACAGAAGCAAGGCCTAATGAAATTCTCCAGCCATTTGGATGCATTTTTGAAGTAGCATAGTTAACTAAGTTAGCTATGAGAATCCCAATTGTCACAAATAGTTGGAAAAGAATGTTCACTGCACCCCTAAGGTGGGGAGGTGCTACTTCTGTCAAGAACAAAGGAACTGCCTGCAAAAAAAATTCACCTTCTAATTAGTCTTATTTCTTCTCTTACAAATATTATACTTTTTCAAAGAAAACTTTCTCCTAGTACCGATCAGTGGGTACCAAGGGAAAAAATACACATCCCATGTTGTTCCCAACCATTCACAATTCGCCACGTGTATATGGAATTTGAAGAAATTGCCACATGACGAATTTGAGTGGTCGAGAAATGTATCGGGACAGACGATTTCCCCCAAGTACCAAGAGGAAAAACACAAACAAACCATTCACCACGGAAATTTCAATGTTAGAACCGCCCTCGTGGGACTGGCCCCACAGTCCCCCTCACATGAATTGGGCGGGGCCTACTTGCAGATGTGGGATTCGCTCAATTCATGTGAGAAGGCTGTGAAACAAGTATTACTAAGACTGAGTCACCCTATTCACCCTGCATTGATATAGGAGCTCGTGTGGGACCCACTTAAAGATATGTGACAGAGATACACACGGAGACGGTACCAGGAGAAAACTTCCCCATTTTTTTCGAAAGTGAAGAAAAAATATTCCCAAATATATGGAAAACAAATTATTAAAAAAAGTGTAGGTTATTACCTCATTTCCCAAAGCCAACTCCAATGCCAAAACAAATTCGACCGAAAATGAGCATAGTTTTAGAAACAGCAAAAGCACTCAAACCAGCACCAGCCAAGAACATAATTGAGGCTATAAATATTGTTATTTTTCGCCCTAAAACAGAACAAGCTTTTGATGCAAAAAAGCTTGAAATAAGAGCAGCCAAATACAATGAAGATGTGAAGAGCTGTAGGAGTTGATCATCATATTTACAGTAATTATTTTCAGAAGCATGCAATTTTCTTTCATGTACTTTTGGAAAGAATTTTATTAGAAAGTCATCCATGCCCGACACTCCACCTACACACCAAAAAAAAATTCAAAATTCAAAATTCAAGAATTAGAATTTTTTTTTCGTAAGTTGTTGTTTTTTTCCAACTAATAATGATTGTATGAAGATTGACACTGCGAGTAGTAAAGAAACATAAATTTTAAAAATGGTTATTAGTCTAGTTGTTAAGACTGGGCATCAACGTAGAGGTAATAAACATTATGAATATAGAACATAAGAAATTTTATCTTAGTAAGTGAGTAAATTTAAAATTTATATCCAAGCTTAATTAATACAATACACGTAGACCAAATGTGCAAATTCACGGGAAAGAGAATTGACTTTTTGTCCTACGTGTATTACACGCATTGATCTTTTTAAACTTACTCATATACCAAGATAAAACTACTCATAGAACATGGTGGGCCACTCAATTCTAAGACTCTATATGTGTACGATTGACCCCACAACTTCTCATATAAATTAAGCGGAACCCATATTTGCAAAAATATCCGCCTAATTTATGTGAGGAGAATGTGAGACCAATCCCAAAAAGAATAGTTATAGGATTGTATCTTTCAAAGCATGGTATACAAGAAGACATGGTCACTAACGATCTTTTCCCATGAAAAATGACTATATTCAATTAAATTTCTTGATTGTGGAGACCATCTTTTCATGGTGTGTCAAAAGAACCAATGGAGGATCAAAATGAGAAGAAAGGGACCATTACCTTAAAAAACATTTTTTAAATCACCAATTTTTTTTTATATGAAAACATCATTTTCTTTTTTAAAAAATTTTTTATATAAAAACACAACTCGTCTCCCTCCATTTTTTTTTAAAAAAAATTCTACTATATTCACTAACAACGTAGAATTTTCAGTCCGCCACTACAAAAAAATAAAAATAAAAATAAAAATAATTTCATACCTGATATACCGATATCATAACCAAACATAAGGCCTCCAAAGGCAGCAAGAATCCAAGAAAGGAAGACATAAAATGTGATCTTCGATTTATGGACAGGGTGTTCAGCAGCCATTCTTACTTCTTCTTCTTCTTCAATAATTATTTCTTCAATATATCAAAATCTCAAATCACAATTAAATCAGTAATATATATAAATATAGACAACTTTTATACAAAATATATACAAAAATCACTTGAAAATCAGTAACTCAAATTAGCAAGAACTTTATACATATATTTATATATATACATAAGTGGAGAAATAAAGAGCTCAAGAACAAATGATTTTTTTTTTTTTTTAATTTCTTTCTTTGCTCCATATTCCCCTTGTATATATTTACAAAAGGGATGGATTTTTTTTATTTTTTTCCACATGGAATGATGCTTTTTATAGGGGAAAATATAGCCATTTGTAGACACTAACAAATTGGGATAAATTTGTGGGTGAATGAGATTAAAAGAAAGAACTAAAAATTGGACCTTTCATGTGACCTAAATGGATAAAAAGTCAAGAAAAAACCAAAGTTTATCTATTTCTTCAATGTAGATAAAGCCAAGCTGTAATGTATTTATCTATTCTATACAATATGTGTCTAATTTTTTATCATCGTTTGTATCATACTGGTATATTTCTCTTATGAAAAAATAAAATCTATAGAATATTTGAAATAATAAGAAAAAAATTAAAAATTTAGCAATTTATTACGAATTGGATAGAAAATATGACATGTAATCTTAAATTCGAACAAAGGGGTCGTGAGGTCAATGATTAATTCTGTTATGGACCTGGTTTACTAGATCATATGGTCCAGAATTGGCCACATCACTACATAATGAGGACAATTCTGTAATGATGTTGTCAATTTTGGACCACATGATCCATGTGAATCAGGTTTATATCAGAAAAAATATAGGTCAATGGTACGAGGAACCTCACTAATGTGCATACGATATGAGTAATCAAGATTGTTTCGTCAAAAGTCAAATGCAATGAAAATGGGGCTAGTGATGGCTATCAAGTTATAGTCAACTCTAAAGGAAAGAATGATGGTCGACTCGGATCAGATTGGACTGATCTGTTTGACAGTGCTAATACTACATCACTTTATTCTTTTTTATTAATACGTCATATCAAATTAATTTATTTTGCTTATAATTATATATGTTTTTTACGTTATTCTTAAAAATGTCAATCAGTTTACTACACGTGTAACAGTTAACCAATAGAGATATTACACGTCAATTAATTGATTAATTGATATGATTTGACACTGGGTAGGAAAAAAACTACTCCACATATTAATATTGGTGACAGCCCTATCCAGAAAACTTTTAAGGTAAGATTAAATGCAATTTGGATTTGTGGATAAAGGGCAGACCAAGACTTTTATTGAAAAAGTTTTCCCAAAAGAAATTAATGTTGTATTGGGATTGAGTCTGACATGTGTTTGGTTTGGTTTGATTTAAAACGCAAAGTGAGATCTAAACTATCTTTAAATTGAGTATAAAAATGAAAATAAAACATTAAACATTTAAATATATTTAATTTTAATTTCAATTTCGATTTAAAATTAATTTGAGACTAAGAACATAATCTCAGTTTAAGACCAATCATAACAAACAAAAACTTCATGATATACATAAACACATGATTTTTGGACAAAGTAAAACTTTCATTAACTCACTAACTTTTTGGTGCTTACTTTCATCTCTAACTTTTTTTCTACGTACATACATTTATGAATGATAAAAGGCAAAAAAACCTAAAAGTTAAAAACTAAAAAATGAAAGAATTCATACTCATGGTAAGTGATATGTTTCAAACATTAAAGTGGCTGATGAAACTCAATCGTTGAATATACAGCGATCAACATAAAAGAATTTTAGAAAAAATATAAAAGAACGTTTATAAAATTTTAAAAGAGAAGTAGAACCCTACCCCAAGAAGTCGGTATATTCTTCACTGTTTTGTATTCCCAGAAATATAAGAAGCAGTAGCAAAGCTGGGAATGCACAAGAGGTGAAGAACCTAGACTAGCTTTTTATATATAATTCAATTTTCATATTTGATGTTTATTCGAAAGATAAGGTGAAATTATTTTTGTCCAAAATTTCTCTATATGGAGTGTGTAAATAAGGTAATATATTACTGTATAGTTGATGGATTATTGATAAAATGGATATGATATTAATTATTTTCTTCTAAAGGAAATAATTTTGGTCAGTACAACGTATGTAAGACGTGGAATATTAGAGACTTTGGGGACGATTGGATTAAATAAGTCCAGCGTAATTGGACGTCAGAACATTAAATTTGAGCATAAACCCAAGTTCGGGATAAGGATTAAATAAGTCGCAAGGAAAACAAGATTGCAATACACTTTACACACATGCATATTGAAACTCTGACCATTACAATATCAAATAAAAACTGTCAATTTAAAAAATACTCGCTTAATTTATTATTAAATGTCTCATTTTTTTTTTATACAAAATGAATAGAAAAATAAATATTCAATTATGGGCGAAAAAAGTGTAATAGATGCATGCTTTAGTTACAACTCAATCCAATAATGTTTCTACTTTTTCCATCATTTTTCATTCTTGGTACGACATTATCTCACAAGGTCCAACCTCAACTCTATAATAATTGGGGGAAAATAAGAAAAAAAATTACTTAAGAAATCTTTTTTTTTTTGCTAAATCAATTACTTACTTAAGAAATCTAGTTCAATGTTGTCCATACTATCCCATGAAACATGTCGATACCAACCTTTCAATCGACTTTTCTATAATTCGAGAGGTAGGAAAAAAAAAGAGGTAGAAATAAATGGGAGATTTCCTCCTTTTATGACAATGTCATAAATTTTATCGTAGTTAGTATGGGTTGGTCCTTGTGAGACTGGTCTCACAACTATCTCACATGATTTGAGGCGGGACTTACTTTGCAGGTAGGCTCCACCTCAACTCATGTGAGATGGTTGTGGGGTCAGCCCCACAATGAGGAAAAAGGAACCTGTAAAAATGTGTAAATTGGTTGGGGTGCAGCTCCAAGGGCTTTGTAAAGTTAATTTTGATGCAAACTGAGAAAGTAATAACCCATCTTATTTTGTTTGTATATTGACAAATGATGAGGGCAAAATTCTAGGAGGCTTGACAAATAGATCTTTGAAAACCTAACTTTTTGCGGCTAAAATTGAAGCAATCAACTTTTGTTTTGCAGTAAGTGAAGACATTCAATGTCATAAGCTTATCATAGAAGGAGATGCTACTTTTGCTATCCAAGCATTGTTAGGAATTCAAAGCATGAAACTTCAACCTTAAGAGGAAGGAACTATCTCAAGAACCTTAACAAGTGGGAAATGGCTTTTGTACCAAGAAATTGCAATACTTTTGTACACAACATAAAATGGGCGAAATGTAATAACTATGTAGGCTATATTCTCCCTGAATCTATCCTTCTGTTCATTGGGCATACCTGTAATAGATAGACTCGGATTAAAGTACCAGCTCCATAGGAATTATGTCAAGTTTTGATATCAAGTCTTCGAACATAAATGACAGTTAAGATATTATTTAAAAACTTGGCGTCCCAGAGTATTGGAATTAAAGAACAACATAATCAGTTGGAGGTTGAGCTTTTAACACATTGGATATTGAAAAATAAAAGAAAATACTTCCTTTTTTTAGGTTTCAACAAATAGGCAACTTTCTTATTAGTTATACAAAAAGAATTAAACTACTACTATTTCCTAAAATGATATAATTTTTGACATATGAGTAGTTAGAGAGCATACAAAAGCTTTGGCTGTGTGGTTCATCATCCTTTGGCAAGATATGGGGATGTAGCTCTTTCTCTTTAATTCTTAACTTCCCCAAAACCACAATGGGAGGTGTAAAGAATGTTCTATATACATTCTAAAATACCTATTGACCTAACACACACAAAAATAAAGTGGAAGAATCAGATGATCAAACTAGTTTTTTAGCAGAAAGTCAGCAGCAGCACCATCAGCTAAGATGTTGAGCTAGAAAACCGTCGAGTAAAGGTTTATGAACATCTGCATTCTTCCTCCGCCCGCTGTTGCTACGCGTCTCAGATCTGCCAACAAAGAATTTCAGAAAGAGGGAAACTGTAAAAATCGATAAATTTAAAAAAGCGCATCCCTTGCCAAGGAAAAACACAGACAAGCATTCACATAGATACAAACGCCTGGTTAACTATAATAGTTAAGCCTCAAACCTAAAAGGAGATGTCTCACTCGCTCTCTCTCTCTCTCACACACACACACACGTATAAAATGGCTCACAGGAAATATACCAGATTATTGTGAAAACAATCAACAAAATACAGGAAATATTCCAGATTATTGTACAAACAATCAACAAAATGCGCGTGATATTGATTCCTCTACCAAAAATAGTTCATGTCATTTGGAGCAGAAATCACTATAACACATCATGGGGATGTATGGGAGACAAAACCTAACATTTGACAATAAATGCACAAAGTGACTGCTCCCAGAATACCACTGAAATAGATGGAGAGAGTGACATAACCTTTGGCAATGAATGCACAAAGTGGTTGCTCACATAATACCACCGAAACATTAGTCCCCTATACCGTGTCATTTGCTACGGAATAATGCTCTCAAATCAAAGCCAAAAGGCATCAGAGAAGACAGACTCAAGAACCATTTTGATTTATATGCACATTATTACGCTTCTTTCATTCAGCGTTGAGCATTTATGTGCACCATAACAATCAACATACATAAATCATTATAAAAATCAACATAAAATGCAACTCCCTATTAGATCGTGATTCACTTTTGCTGAGTAACTGAAAATGACCGCGAGTGAGAAAGTGTATGAGAACCATTTTTTTGTAAGAGATGGCGTCACAGGAGAAAAACATAATAATAAACAAAAATAATAATATAGTTCATCACAAAAAAGAAAAAGGCATAATCAGACAAAACAAAACAAATAAAAAGCTAATGCCCCTCATCAGAATCGTCTTCAACAATGTCTTAAGACTTTATTCTCTTTATCAAGGGAGCTTCTTCTTCCTCTTCCTCATTATTCTCATCAAAGCTAGGGACAGATGAAGAAGATGATGCTCTTAAATTAGGAGGCGAAGTTTGGGAATGAGAAGTGCTAGATCCTCTTGACCTAGATGGGTAGCACAATTCATTTACTCCAGGTGCCCTAGGAACCTCAGACCAATGCAAATCTAAATCATCAAATACTCGCTCATCTTTTTCTAACTCTCCAAGCAAACCATTCATTAGAATCAGATTAATTACACAAAGACGCGCCTTGGAGCCTTTTCTTAAAGGCGCGCGCCTCCCTGATTTGAAGTGCGTCTGAGATTTTGAGGCGATATTCCTCGAGCCTCAAGTCTGAGGCGCAAAGGCACGCCTGAGGCGTGAACCTTAACAACACTGAATGCATGTGGCTAAAGGAGCATAGAGACCTTACACTAGTGGATTGGAGCTCTACTGAAGCTGAACCCTCATCATCCTGCAGTTAAAGGAAAACACAAACCCATTCAAGCATCAATTCAAATCCATATATGATTAGATAATCTTTTTCATGTGTTTGTAAGTGCTTTTTGTGGGGCAGGGGGCGAATTGATAAAGTTATAAGTACCTCTATTAACAAATCCTTCCTGGTAATCATACCAATAACACGAGCAGCACGAGGAACAACAAGTATATGTCTCAATCCTAGTTGGCGGAAAAGATTATAAACCTGAACCATCAATGAACGAATGTTAGTTTGACACGCTGCCCAATTAGAGTTGAATGGTGTCATAGCAAGATGGTGGGAGAAGACAGCTATGAAGTAGGAGTAAAACTTCACCTTTGATAATGACATGTCTTCTGGGACAACATATGGAGATGGATTCACAAAAGGGGCAAGATCGATATACATTTCGAAATCATCGGGAGTTAGATAAATATCATCTATCGACAATCCTTTACTGGAAATAGGCTTCACAAATTCACTGAGGTTATGCCTGAAAATTTTGATCAACGGAGTTTTATACCAATAAATAAGACGAGCACAAGGAAAGAGAGATCAGAGCTCATGTGTTAAAACCTAATTGGTAGAGAAGCGCCTCTTAAATCAGAAGGCAAAGGACTATGTTGAAAATCAACCTTTGACTGTAAAAGTACCAGGAGATGACTGCATCACAACAAAATCAGTTAACTCACCAAATTCGTGAATTTGGTTATCTCAAATAATTCAATTCTTATACAAGACGTTGCAATAGTACGAGGACATGGAGAGAGATCTTTTGATACCTTCGTAACACAAGTCCAATAACAAGTGGCTCTCCACTTCTAGCATGATCAATAACCTAAATTTACAAGATATAAGGTTTCCAGAAGATCAAATAGAAATAACATATACCAGAATAAACATTAACTTAAAACTTACGGGAAAGCCATTGTGACTGTTGCTCCTTAAAATAGATACTATGTCTGCAACCTTTGTGACCCGAGGAAAGTAGACAACCTGTAAGAGGCAGGAAATGTAAAAGGTAAGTTTGAAAATCAGTAGAGAGAACTTTAACAGTACACTTTCAACATGCCTACAAAAGATACTGCAGAAATTTTCAGTTTTTGGGACTATGAGAAACAGTCATTTCAGAAAAAAACCCTAAAAGATATAAACTAAAGATTTTTATGTTAGGGCATCCAGAAGTAATCGGCATTTAAATCTCAAACTGCATTTCACCTTTTGATTTCCACATGCATCTTTCGCTGTCATACTTTTCATCTGGTATTTTGGTCTTGATTCAAGTAGCGGAAATGCCCCTTAATCGAGCCTGTTCCTCATATAATCCTTCATTGAAAGCATCACCAACAGCCTGCGGAATTTAAAAGCAACTCAAGATTTGGTATACCCAAGGTTACTAAAAATGCAAAAGGCAGGACTTATGAAGAGGTTTACCTTTGATATAAGAAGTACAAGCATGATAAGCGGCAAGAGCTTTAAATTATTGGTAATTTCAACCATAATGACACAAAGGGAAACAGTCATCCTCATAGAACCTCCAAGGAATGAAGCAGCTCCCAGCAGAGCATATCTAGAAAATCCCACAATAAGCAGTCAAAATATTTCCAACCGAAACAAAAATGAAAGAAAAAAGTCAACTGAAAACTACGCAGTTGTGGATGGCAAAACGTGATATACATCCTGTTCCTGCTTTGGCAACTAGATAATAGGCAAAAGATCATTTAATTGACTGGAATTTGTTTCTCTAGTTAAAGAAGACTAAAGTGTTGGAGAAGTTAACAATGTCAGACACAAGAATCAGCCTATCTTAAATCTGTTCACAAGTAATAAAAGTTGTTAAATGGTTAATGGTAGGACACCTACTTTGATATAATAGAAGACGACAAGTTCAAATGACCAATATCATGCAAAGGGAAGTATTAACTGATAACAACAAGAATATCTCAATTAATAAGCTTGGTGGTGGAGCAAGAGAGCACTTACGTCCCCTCTTCAATGTTGAGCCTCCTATAAAAGCTCACAACGAACATGCCAACCAAACGGCCATAGGTTGATCCAATCATTATACCAGGAACAAATTGACCAGCTGGTACAGCAGTTCCAAATGTTATGACAGCCAAGGCATAAAAAAAGACCTGCAAATCAGTCAGAGATCTAAATATCACGCAAAATGGCTATTAAAAATAAAAATAATATTTATGTCCTTCGGGGAACAATTTTTCTTGCTAGCTACTGAATACCATCTAGGTCGCAGTTTCTTTTCAAGCAATAAATGCCTTTCTAAATATTTTACGAAAAGTGCAACAACCAATACCATCAAGACATGAAGCAACAAGGTAATAAAGTGATAAACTACCAGAAAGGTGAGTAGGGTTTGGGCACTGAATTCATGTATCGTCTTTGCACTGAATAAATTTCTGATGGCATCATCCTGCAAGCAGAAAGTCAACATTAGAAGCTTAAAGAATCTTCAAAGACCACATGGGTACTTTAGTGCAGAGTAGGCGGGAAATATCAAGTCAAGGCAACAAATAGGTAAACCTGAGTATTAAAGAATATTGTTGCAAGGTCATTGTATTCCTTCTTGCTACCACAAAAGAACTGCACAAAAGCAGTACAGTGGCATGAGAGACAGAGATGCACAAGATTCAGAATATTAAGTCCAAGTTAAGACAAGGAGAACAGAAACCAAGTCAAAAATGCAAAAGTAAAAATATATATATTCCAGGTGGTGAAAAAAGGAGAAAAACCAGGGATCCAGAAGACAGTAGAGCCACTCAGTGAATAAAAAACTAAGAACTCATAAACGACTTTAATGACACATCAAATATCTTACATTGACGTAATTCCCGTACATTCCTGGTGCACGTGGACACTCAATACCAGAATTGGCATCTACTTCAGGGCAAGGCGTGCACTTTCTAAACAGAGGTAATCCAAAGGAAATGATGGACGTGATCACAGAGATGAGACAAACTTCTATAATCTGTCAGTTATAACAAACAAGGTCAGGCACCGAATCTTCCGAGGCAGATAAGTGTGCATTTCACCGTAATAATAGTAGCCACCAAGAGTGTGTTCAGAAACTAACTTTGACATGGTTTCCTTTCTTGTGCAAGTAATTTCTCCGCCAGTTAGTTATATAAATAGTAAGCTGATTAAACAATGCTCCTGTAAAGAAGAAAAACTTGTCATACACAAATCACAAAACAGATACCTCTATCTCAGTATAACCTGATGTTAGCGCACTCGTACCTAGAAGACCACCGATGACTCCAATAACTGCCATTGGCAACAACTCCTCAAATGAGTAGTCCTCTTGACCACTAAGAAGAATATAAGTTAAGATACCAGCAAACTAAAATGGAGTGTGTTTGGGAGATCAAACAAAAGCTCAGATTTTTACCCAGATATGTCCCATATGATGAACCCTCCAGAGCCAAAGTGACCACATTTGCCACTCCTGCACCAACCCATTGCTATACGGACAACAACAGCAACAATGGCAGAGGTAAAAAAAGACACGCCACATCAGCTGACTTCTCCACCTTGAACCATTTACAAGAAATTACATTCGATCAGCAGTAGCAATTGACTCTAAGCATATTATGAGAAACTTTAAAATATGGCCTTAAAAGTGCACATCTAAAAGAACACTTAAATCTACAGTTATGTTCACACCATTTCCAATATTCTAGTATCCTACAAGAACCATCATCTAAAGTCCGTGCTTCCCCCTACCCCCAAACCCCCAACAAACAGATCTTTTTTATAGTGGATCCCCTATCAACCTTTGAATAATCAATTGTAGCTACTTCATCAGTAAACTTACTCCAGCAGTTTATATACCACTGGAGGTGAAGACTACAAGCAGTACAAGAAAATTACTCAAAAAGATTTGGAAGGACAAAAGTTGAAATATGCCAAACAGATGCATGTTAAAAGATCCAATGAAATCAAGCAGGCCATAAGACATACCAAGAAGTAACCTCTTCTAATGCAAACAATACACCCCCAACTGGAGCTCTGAAGGCAGCAGCTACTCCTGCTGCACATCCACAGGTTACCTTTTCGAAACATCAAGCGAACAAAAATGAGCTCAAAGGTGAGGCATAACACATGTTTTTCTCCACAAAACAAATAGAAAAGAACATGGACAGGTCGAATGGAAGCAACTGTGAAGTGGCATCAAATAAACTTCAAGTATCTCAATGCACATGCCTAATCCGTAAAAGATAAATCTAGATTATCAGTTACCACCGGATAAGAAATTCACATAAAACTAGCAGATCTAACCATGATAGAAAAACATTTAATAAAGCATATCAACTGGAATATAAGAAATGTGGAGAAAAAGACCTTCATTGTACCCAACAAGACCAGATAAGCTGAAAGATTTCATTGGAGAAGATATACTCTTACAAAATCATTTACTGCCACCCTAGAGAATGTCCCATATAATAAAACTGCACCTTAGTCAGAAGTTTTCCAAGGGAATACTTTCATAGAAATCTAATGCATTTTCCACCAAAACCTAAAATTTTAAGGTTAAAGTCCACCAATTTCTTCTGGCGAATCCGATGACATGCATTTCTTAGTCAACAAAAGTCCACCAATTTCTGTCCTAGTTTTAGTTTTGACATGTCACAAGATTATTTCCAATATACATGCAGTAATTTAAAAGCAACATGCATAAATCTACAAGGTTGCTACAAACCCCATAGGAGGTTTAAAAAGAAGGAAAAAGACAAAGGCAAAAGAAGCAGATTTCTCAAGTAAGCAAACAGCTCGCACAAAAAGAGGCTTCAAGAAAATGTTTAAAGTCTATGTATTACAAGATCACGGCGATCCCTTTCACTGTTGAACACCTGTAGCCACCTTGAACTTAGATGATACTTTGTAGATCCACCCTGAATTGTTGCACAAATGAAAAGATAAAAAATATATATAAGCAAGAGGAACAACTCAAAAATTCATAAAATAGATCTCGAGGAGCAGAAATCAAAATTAGACTGTGAAACAAGTTCTCATAAAAACTAGCATCATCTAAACTGGCATTTTGACAAGTGCCATCTCATCTCCAAAAACACATTTTCCCAGGAGATAAACAACATAAAGACGAAGCGGTATCCTCCCCCCCCCCTCTCCCCTCTCTATCTCTCTTCGGAAGAAGAAAACAAATTGTGAAGTAAGTTTCATCTATGGAAATCCATCCACCTTCCGTATGAGCATATTCAGGGAAAACAGGCTCTTATTCCAAAGGTAATGTTCTAAACACCGTAAATCCAGTAAGGTTAAACTAAGATGTCAAGTACTCCCTCTGTCCCAGAATAAGTGATCTGTAATGCAATAGAAATTTGGTAAGCTTTTCCCAATTTTACCCTTTTCTAACTATGACTCCAATTCTAAGGAGCTGCCTTTCTAGCAGAAAAATGATATATTAGTTCTTTTGCTTTAACGTTTTACTGATTTTAGGGACTCCTTAATGTGCGGAAAGGGCAAATGCCTTATTCTGACTTACATCCACTGAGATGAAAGTGCATACTGATAAACTGGAAAGAAAAAAAAATCATATTCCTCTTTGAAAATGACCATGGAATTGAATTCATAGAATTTAAATGCACCGAAAAGTTCAACATATATGCATGTAATTAAACTCTGTGACAGTGGGCACCTAATTCATAGAATAACTCGATGAGAAACAGCAACCAATTCTTGCTTAATTTCCAAAATATAGAAATCTCTAAAGCAGTAGTAAAATTCTTGTCAATCTCCTAAGCACTATGCAAATATATGTTCTCTACTATTCAACAGCATATCTTATTACTCTACTTACTTGTCCAAGCAAAGAAGCAATGCAAGCACCGGTATGTACAAGTGGACCTTCTTTCCCAAGGGCTAGACCACCTCCAACGGAACCTATGCTTCCAAATATCTAAATGAGAAAGAACACGTACTCGTAAGATTTAGGTAACGTTATTGATGCCAATAGAAGCTGCATGCATAACCAACGTAGCATACTTTTCCAATCAAAGTTCTGAAAAGGAGGATTCCACGTGTGTCAATACCTGCACATTTTCCAAACATCTGCAACCTGTCAAACCAACTTAAGCAAGGGAAGAATTGTTTTTGAGAATTTAACAAAAGAGGTCAACTTCAAAGTAAATTTACCATTCAAATATCCCTTAATTTCAGGAATTCCAGATCCAGCTGCTGCAGGTGCAAATTTTGTGACAATATATACAGAGGACAACACCAGAGCCAAGTTGAACAAAATATACACCAAGAATCCCACAAAATATGAACTTTGAATTATTTTAAAGGTCAATGAATACTTCCATCCAGCAAAATTTTCTACAGAAATATTGATAAAAACAGCTGCCAGTCCTGTGCCTGCATGGGGAAATAACAAAAAGAAGCAAGTCATATCAACAAGATATGAGCCCAAAGAAAACAAAAAATCAGAGTCAATAGAGGAATGAAAAAACCTCTCCTATTTTAAAATGTTCTGAAAAATAAAGAACAAAGGAAACATTATTATGTTTTCGAGTTCAGACTCTGGACTAGTCTTTTATGAGACAGTCTGTACATGTATTTGTTTATTTAGATGTTGCCTACAAATTTAGAGTTAGATTGTCACTTCCAAAGAAATTAAGGAAGTTCTTATAGGACTTCGAATTCCAGAATGCTGATAGAAACAAGAGAGGAAGAAATGAGGAAATCAAAGAATAAGATACAATAGGGGGTAAAAGGTAGACAAGTTTCTTTAATACAAGGAATAGGAAAACAAAGAAAAGTAGCTCTTTATTGGAATCTAATTTCAAAAACAGTGTCAAGTTCAAGAAATTGAACTACAGAAAAAAGTCGCTGAAGAGATGCGTATGATGATCTGCAATAAATGATCGACAGAACCATGATGGTTGTTATAGTCTTACAACCCTCCGCTTGCACTCTTAGTTACCAGTTTACATACTTTCTGATTTTGAGCAAGAAATTGTTATATGATAGTTGGCATTTTCGCACGCAACCTAGTTATCCAATATAAGCAGATTCCAAAGCCAACTTTTTATACTTCTCCTATAGGAACTATTTTACCAAATTCTAAGGCATAAAGAAACGAATAGCACATCAGATATTAAGAAAATCCGACAATTTTGTATACCCAGCTTGTGTTTACTAGACAAGGTAATTCACTATAACAGTTTATCTTCCCCCTCAGAAAGGAAAGTAAACAAATTTCTCAATAAACAGTAAAAGCATGACAAAGCGAAAAACATGAAGATCAAAGCTCTGAAAAATATGAACTCACCAATTCCAATTAACAAAGCGAAAAACCACTTCACTCCTACAGAATAATACATATAAAGTTTTCCCCTTTGCGTCTGTTCAAACCAAAATCAAATCATAAAATCAATCAATTTTACACAAATTAATAAATAAAACAAAACTACGAACGTTATATGTATTATTCATGTTAGAACTAAGTTTAAACCTGCTCTTCTCTATAAGCATAGTTTTCAATAACTTCATAATCAAGACTTTCCACTCCACCACCACCTTCAGGTTTCTTATGAAGAACTCCACCTTCACTTTCCTCATCAGAATTCGGCAATTTCGACCATAACAGCTTCGCGGTCTCCATACCGTTCTGTAATTGATTCGACAACATCTTTATAGAATATATATCAGTTTTAATAAATCTAAAACCCTAAATTCCAATTCATCAACAAAAATTATGCTTTTAAACGCATATTTTTTCAATTTCCGATTCTTCCAGTTGCCAATTTTCCACCGCCGTGAATCGTTCGATTGCTTTGAGTAGAAGAGGAGAGAGAAATTTCGATGGAAAGAAAATATACTCTCTCCACGGTGCCTGGCGGTGCTGCGGTGGTCGGCGATTATGCTTGTGCGTGTGGGTGAGGGTGAGGGTGTGTCAATGTGCGTATTTCCTTTTTCTTTTTCGTTAGCTATTTATATTCTCTTGTCAAGTTAGAGATTACAATGAACACGTCTCTTTTATTTTTTGGTGAGTGCTATTGTTCCCATCTTCTCTGTGTCTTTCTAATTTGGTTCTGATTCAAAACTCATTTTCTGTTAAATGTTGTACATGTATATTTTAGTCGACAATTTTTATAGGGTAAAAAACGCTCATACCCTCTAAATTATTTTTGTTTTTTATTTTTGACACTCAACTAAAAAAGGTCAAGTGTTATCCCCTAAACTATTTCGAATTTTGGTTTTTGACCTTCCATTCATATTCTCCATTACATTATAACAGAATTCCAAAAAACGGGGGCATTTTTGGGCAATCTGTATAAGATCCTAAAATTTTTGTTTTTATAAAAAAAAAAAAAAAAAAAAAAAAAAAAAAAAAAACCTATTATTCTGACGAGAAAGAAGAAGTCGCCGGTGAGAACAATGACAAAAGAAGACAGAAGCCGGGTACCACTCCTCTTCTTCAACAACCAACTGTAAATTCCAACCTCTGAAAAAAATCTTAAAAGGCTTTTTTCCCCCTTAAATTTAATTCTATTTAGTATGAATGATATGATTTTCCCAAAATGCCTCCATTTTTTGGACTTCGTTATGATGTAACGGAGAATATGGATGGAAGGTCAAAAACCAAAATGCGAAATAGTTTAGGGGGTAACACTTGACCCTTTTTAGTTGAGGGTCAAAAACAAAAAATCAAAATAGTTTAGGAGGTGTCAGCACTTTTTACCCATTTTTTTATCAGAGGGTTAAAGTATAATAGTTTTCAATCGAATTTCCTCCGAAATAATTGTATTGTTTGGCCGTGTGATTAAGAAATCTGATTATCGAAATTTATATGAGCTAATAGATAGCTTTGTCTATACTAAAACTGAAGGGTTAGTTCTTTAGTTCCATTTTCATTCATTTATCCTTTAGAAAGGAAAAAAGAAAAACATTACTATCCGTTCTTTTTAATATTTTGTACATTACTTACTACTCATTTTTTGTTGATCGAGAAGATGAACTATTTATTAATTTATTATAAGAAATAGAAGATTTAATAAGTGGGATCGGAAATTTAAACTTATGATCCCTACATCGTGAGATCTCAACCTTAAAACATTACTACTATATTCGTCTTAAATTATGATGGTTAATGAGGATATATTAGTATGAGATTCAACTCCTTTTTTATTTGTCAAATAACTTTATGGTTCTAACTATTTACTTTCTCTCTATATCTTTTATACTTTGTAATCAATTTGGAGGGCATAGGCGAAATAATACATTAATGAACGATGAATATCAGATAACACAATCTTAAGGTTAGAATGACAATACTAAATCAACAATAATAATATAATTCATTAAATCTCTAATAATTAGGGTATAGCGGGAATGGATAGGAGACAAACTTAATCTTTGGTAATATATACATAAAGTCCCAGAATACCACTGTGATACCCGAAACTTTTTGGACTGTGTGATTTACATGGTTTATGTTTGATTTTGTACAATTAAATATTTTTTTGTGTGTTATATGTTGTATTTATTCGTTTAAGGGTCTCTTTGTAGTGTATGGTTAGTTGGGGGACCTATGTGGAGAGTTAGAAACTTAAGAGTTGTTTTGTTAAGCGAGTTAGTAGGAGTTAATGTGGGTTATAGCTGGAGTTTAAGAGTGAGAGTTACAAAAGAAAGAGAACAAAGAAAAAAAAAGATTAAAAGGAAAGAAGAGAGAAGGTTGGGAAAACATAGAGCTGTAGAGTATTTTGCAGAATTGAAGGGCTAACGGTGTCGGATTTGAGGGATCTTTAGTGCGTTTTGTTAAAATAACTGATGCAAGTGGCAAGAAACACACAAACCAGACACCACAATCAGCTCAAACCACAGCGAGATCAAATACAAGGATTAAACTTACCAGGAGAACACGAACTCGTCCAACTTGTCGATGCAAGTTGCAAGCTGATCCAGTTTGGACAAACTTGGCTCGCAAGAATGATGATTACAAGTAGTTAGAAGAAATATTAGAGTAACATGTTTGTATGTACTGAGAATGACTATAGAATAGCAATACATTAACATAGCGAGTAGAATAATGAATCAAACACAAGATCTTGTTAGTTTAGCATAATGGCAGATTGAGAATTTGTCTATAAATAGACACACCTATGTACTGATTTATTTAATCAATTCAAAGAGAATTTTTTCTCCCGAAATACTCTTGATCTTTTCTCTTCTCCTAGGGTTTCGAGCTTTTCTCATGGTATCGGAGTCGAGGTCTAGGAAATTAGATCAAGTTTTCTTCGATTTCATTAAACATTCTTCAAATCAAAGCTATTATAAGTCTTGTTTTGATTTCTCGCTTGTTCTAAGAACAACATTTGGCCATTTTTCTTGTCAAATTGAATTGTTTCGACATCTTTTCATGGTCGATCCTATGGCACCAGCGAGTACTCGCAACTTCTGAGTCCTTATTTTCTTCATCCAAGTAAGAGTCCATTTCGGTGTATGGTTCAACCTTTGTTCTTAATGATGAGAATTACCAAAATTGGTCAAGAAGCGATGAGAGTTGCACTTATTTCGAAAACAAAATACGGTTTGTTAATGGCACTCTTGAAACTGACCTAGTCTTTGAAGATCGATGTTTGAAAGTCTGGACACAATGTAATAACATGGTATTATCTTGGTTACTCAATTCGTTTCACTAACTATTAGCGAGTATAATTTGGTACAACACTGCATATGAGATTTGGAATGATCTAGTTGAAAGATTCGACCCAAGGAGATGCTTATAGATTAAGTGATCTTCTAGAAGAAATTCAAGGTCTTAAGCAAGGATCCATGTCCAGTCATGACCTATTTTACCAAACTTAAGACCTTATGGGATGAAATGACACTCTTAAGACCTATTCCTAAATGCATGTGCAATCTCAGTATGTGATTGTGGAGGATACACTTGCTATGCAGAAATATGTAGAACAAGAGCATGTAATTAGGGTTTGTAAAAGGTCTTAGAGATGAGTATGAACAGGTAAGATCACAAGTGTATCTCAGTAATCCCATGCATAAAATCAAATATGCATTCAATCTTGCTATCAAGCAAGAAAGGCAAATGCATAGAGGCACTGAGATCACTACAAAAGGATTTGAAAATTCTGTGTTGGCTGCACATGGTGGAAGACATTTTGAGAAACATGAAAATAGTTCAACACATACAAAACCTGCTGGAGTATATCAAAATTCTGAATATCAGGCGGTGACAACAAAATTAATGATATACCACAGGGAAGCATCAATGCAGCTTATCATAACACTGGTTATAATGGATATAAAAGGACAAACGACCCGATCCCAGGAGGCCAGCAGTACGGCCATTGTGGTAAACTTGGACACCACAGTGGGACGAGTGTTACGTGAAATATGGCTATCCCAAAGGGAAAAACAGAAATAATTCAGTTAATCAAGCCTATAATGATACTGTTGCAGCAGCTTCTTCATCCTATGAAGCAGGACATTCTGTGCCTAACTCTTCTAAACAAGCAGGTACTATTTCACCATCTTTATGCCAGCAACTGATTAATTTGTTGCAAAATGCACAGAATCAAGGAGGACAGCAAGCTAGTGATTATACTCCTGCTGCCTTAACAGCCAGCTTTGTTAACTCAGCAGCTGATCCAGGTAGTATTCTTAATCTATATTCTAGAAAATGGATTGTTGACTCTGGGGCATCTGAACATATATGCAGCACTGAATGCTATTTTGACTTTATGAGTGTTCTATCTTGTGCACATATCAAACTTCCTAATGGTCATTGTGTTCCTGCTACTCATAAAGGTAGAATCACATTAGGTTCTGGTTTAGTTCTACACAATGTTCTGTTTGTTCCAAGTTTCAAATTCAATCTAATCTCATTGAGTCAGCTTACTTCTGATCCTAATTTGCTGATCTCTTTCAAATCTAATGATTGCTTTATTCAGGACCTTGTGCTTACCAAGATGATTGGGAAAGCTAAGAAAAACAAAGGTCTCTATGTGCTGGATCAAACTTGCAACAGTTCAACACATCATTCTGCAAGTTTTGATCACAGCATTCCTGTTTTGCACAATAAATTTGTTCATAACACTATTAATCAAAATGAGTGTTATTCTGCTCTTTCTTGTATTTCAAATAAAAATACTTTAGATTCTCACTGGTTGTGGCATTATAGGTTAGGACATATGTCTACACAAAGAATGAAGCTCTTGCAACTGCAAAATTCTTGTATAGTTTTGCCTAATAATCATGATTGTACTATCTGTCCTAGTGCCAAAATGAAAAAGCTTCCATATTCACTAAGTGCTTCTTCCACTGATAAACCTTTCCAATTGATTCACATGGACATTTGGGGACCATATAAATACAAAACTGTTCACAATCAACAGTATTTTTTAACTGTTGTTGATGATTTTAGCAGATACACATGGGTATATCTCATGAAATCCAAATCAGAAACCAGAGATATACTTCAAGCCTTCATTACTATGGCAGAAACTCAATACTCTGCTAAAGTACAAATTCTTAGAACAGACAATGGACTTGAGTTCCATATGCCTTCTTATTTTGCCACCAAAGGAATTTTACACCAGACAACTTGTGTTGAGACACCTCAACAGAATGGGGTAGTTGAAAGAAAACATCAACATCTCTTAAATGTTGCTAGAGGACTTAAATTCCAAGCCAACATTCCTTCTTCCTACTGGGGCTACTGCATACTACATGCAACCCATCTTGTTAATATTTCACCTACACCCATACTCAAAAATAAAACACCATTTGAAATATTGTTTAGTAAACTGCCTTCCTATGATACTTTAAAAGTTTTTGGGTGTTTAGCTTATTGTTCTACCTTAGAGCAAGGTAGAGGAAAATTTGATTCTAGGGCAAAAACTTGCTTATATCTTGGAAATTCTGCAGTTAGCAAAGGGTACATTCTGCTTGACCTTGATTCTAGAACTCTTTTGGTCTCTAGGAATGTTAAATTCTGTGAATCTATCTTTCCTTTACATAGACATTCTTGTGTCAATGACACTAATTTTTCTGCTGTTTCTAGTTCTATTCCTACTGTTTCACCTGTTCCTTGTCATTCTTCCATATTTTTTGATGATCACATAATCAATGCTCCTCATGCCACTCACTTAGATAATGCCACATCATCTGTTAATCCTCATACTTCTATTACTGATATGCCTAGAAGGTCAACTAGAGTTCCTGTTTTACCTTCTTACTTGCAAGACTATGTTTGCAATTCTGTTTCTACTTCTCCTCATAAAATGCATAAGGTGGTTGCATATAATCATTTGTCCCCTAAGTATCAACAGTACATTTTGAATACTGCTATGATCACTGAACCTAAGTCCTATGAGGAGGCTGTTTTGGATCCAGTTTGGAGAAAATCAATGGCAGCTGAAATAGCTGCTTTAGAGGCTAATCATACTTGGCAACTTACTGATCTCCCACCAGGCAAGATACCTATTGGAAATAAGTGGGTATATAGACTCAAATTCAATACAGATGGCACTGTTGAAAGAGCAAAATCTAGGGTGGTTGTGAAAGGGTACACACAATTAGCAGGAATAGACTTTTTAGACACTTTTTCACCTGTTGCTAAAGTCACCACCATTAGAGTCCTATTATCTGTTGCTGCTGTTAAGGGATGGTTTTTACATCAATTAGACATCAACAATGCCTTTCTACATGGGGATTTACAAGAAGAAGTCTATATGGTTCCTCCACAAGGTTTTATTGCACCTAAAGGGAAAGTTTGCAGGCTTATCAAGTCTATATATGGCCTAAAACAGGCCAGCAGGCAGTGGCATGCCAAATTGACTACAGCCTTATTTTTCCTTGGTTTCAAACAATCTTCAAGTGATCCTTGTCTGTTCATCAAGTCTACTTCTACTACCTTTTTGGCATTGCTGGTCTATGTAGATGATGTAGTATTGGCTGGTAATAACTTCTCTGACATTCAGGCTGTTAAGAATCACTTAAATAAGTCCTTTGGTATTAAGGACTTAGGTGAACTTAGGTATTTTTTGGGTTTGGAGATAGCAAGGTCTAAGGGAGGCATAGTTATGAATCAAAGGAAATATGCTCTAGACTTGCTAAGGGATACTAATTACACAGGCTGCAAACCTTCCACAAGTACTCAAATGGATTATGCCTCGCAAACTGGAAAAGAATGATTCAGCTCCACTAAAAAAACAATACTGAGTATAGAAGCATTGTTGGGAAACTATTGTACTTGACAATTACAAGGCCCGACATTTCCTTTCATTGCTCAATGCACTTAGTCGGGCTCCTTTGATTGTCCTATGTAAAAAACACATGATGGCAACACATAAGGTACTCGAGATACCTTAAGACTTCACCAGACGAGGGTATTTTTTCTATCTAGCAGCTCCACATTATCCTTAATGTACTTATCATGACTCGGGGATTGGGTCAGGGTGCATCGACACTAGAAAATCCATCTCAGGATTTTGTGTTTTTCTGGGAGATTCACTTATTTCTTGGAAAGCAAAGAAACAAACAACAGTGGCAAGAAGCTCTTCTGAAGCAGAATATAGATCAATGGCCAATTGTGTTTGTGAGTTACAATGGTTACTCTATTTGCTCAAGGATTTACAGATTCCACATTCTAATCCTATCCCATTATTTTGTGATAACCAGTCAGCAATTTACATAGTAGAGAACCCAGTCTATCATGAAAGAACTAAGCACATAGAAGTTGATTGCCACTTTATCAGAGACAAATACCAAGCAGGAGTTGTTAAACCACTTCCTATTTCAACTAAAGATCAGCTAGCAGATATCCTGACTAAGGCTTTGTATCCTGCTCAGGTTCATTTCCTACTGAATAACATGGGAGTAAAATCTATATATCTACCAACTCCAGCTTGAGGAGGGGTGTTAAAATAACTGATGCAAGTGGCAAGAAACACACAAACCAGACACCACAATCAGCTCAGCCACAGCAGATCAAATACAAGGATTAAACTTACCGAGAGAACACGAACTCATCCACTTGTCGATGCAGAGTTGCAACCGATCCACTGGACAAACTTGGCTCGCAAGAATGACGAGCTACAAGTAGTTAGAAGAAATATTAGAGTAACAAATTTGTATGTACGGAATGACTATAGAATAGCAATACATTAACATAGCAAAGTAGAATAATGAATCAAACACAGTACTGTTAGTTTAGCATAATGGCAGTTGAGAATTTGTCTATAAATAGACACACCTATGTACAGATTTATTTAATCAATTCAAAGAGAATTTTTCTCCCGAAATACTCTTGATCTTTTCTCTTCTCCTAGGGTTTCAGTTTTCTCACGTTTCAAAGAGAGTTAAAAAGCTACAATTGGGCGGCGACGGATTAGCATTTCGAGCATTCTGCTGAAAGTTATTGCTTCGGAAAACATAGAGTTGTAGAGCATTTTGCAGAATTGAAGGGGCTAACGGTGTCGGAATTGAGGGATCTTTAGTGCATTTCGAAGAGGGTTAAAAAGCTACAACTGGGCGGTGAGCATTTCGAGCATTCTGCTGAAAGTTATTGCTTCGGGAAGTGTTTTTGGATTTTGGTGATTGTGTTCTTCATAGTATTTGACTTTAAGCTTTTGAGGTAAGGATCACTTTTGTTTTTATATCCTAAAAAGCATGAACTGGGTATTTTAATGTTACTGAATTTTGATGAAATGAGTTTATACATGTTTTGTTGCATTGAAAATGGATGAAACGTTGAATACATTTGCATTTTGTGTGGTTGATGGTCGAGTCAATTTGCGTATGATATTTGTATATACTTATTGTCGTTGCTGCGTTGTATTTGTCATACTTGTTATTTTAGAATCTCCCCAATTTAGAGTTATTGTCTAGGAACAACTTTATAGCAAAAACCATATTGATTACTGATCACTGATTAATGATTATCACTGAGCCCTCCTATAACTGGGATAAAGTTAGAGCTACTAACCGTCAAAATGGGGTGATCCTTAAACCAATGACCCTTCGTTTAGGGAGAATACTGGACCCATGACTATATCATTAACCCTTCCTTAACTATGATATAATCATTAAAGGGCTGTAAGTAGTTGCTTTAGAGTCGGGACTGGATAATTGAGGTCGGTTGTGTGGAATTGTGTGTCTTGCTTGAACCATACTCGTAAGGTCTAATGAACTGTATGTCCGTTTGTACTTTTATGAGTAACCCATGATGCTTGTAGCACGATTGATGTATATGTATTGGATTTGAAGAGTATGGTTCATTCCATTTGATGTTGTTGTTTTGGTTATATTTGTTATGTGGAAGTGTGTCAAAATATGTCTATTTGGGTTGGGAACTTTGGGGATTTCAGAAAATGCATTTTTTTGTTTGTTATTTTGCACTAAAAATGACATGTTCTGAAGTCCGAACGACCCCTACAGTCTACCGAAGTGTTTTTACATCGTCCAGACCAACTACCAGGTTTCTGTCCGAATCCTGGAAGGGCTTTTGTCGACTGTACCAAATTTCGGAAGGGTGGTCCGGATGACCTCCTCAGCTCAATTTTGACATATCTATGTTTTGATCCGTTTTGACTTCAGTTTAATCCGTTTTCAAAGCTAAGCATTTTGTAAGTTATGTGAGGTGTATTCTAAGTGTTTTAAAGGTTATTTCAAGATATGCAAAGTTATGTTATGTTTTCAATAATTTTGGGAAAGTCGGGAATTGTTTTGTGTCATATTTGATACTTCATCCCAAATGTTGTTGATCATTACTGGGCTAGTTTAGTAGCTCGGTCATTTACTTCTTCTTTTTCTGATGCCGTTGAGGATGATACGTGGTTCAAAGAGTGATTATGGAGTTTATGTAATACCATAGTTTAGTTCCTTTTTATTGTAAGCTTAAGTTTTCGTTAACGTATAATTAATTACCTTTGGAATCCTTTAAGTTTATGTAAGACTTTGAAATTTCTTAAGTACTGTAATGAAGTTGTTTTAGATTTTAGTCCTTTCTGTTTTGGGTTCGGTGTCTTATTGGTAGATGAGAGACACTGCCATGTCATCACCCGGACACAAGGTGTGACAACCATTGAAACTGATAGATTAGAGAATAACCTAACATTTGACAATGAGTGCACAAAGTTGTCGCCCACAGGATACCACTGAAACATGATCTTCTATATCATTACGTTTGCTACAGAATCATGTCTTCAAATTAAAGTTAAAAAGCATCAATGAAGACAGATAAAAGAACCATTTTGATTTATTTGCATATTATCATTCTTCTTTCATTCAGTATGCAAAATATTGGTGACGCACAATAATCTTAAGGTTAGAATGGTTTAAAAAAAAAAAAAAAAACTATTTTTTATGAGTTTTTAATACCATTAAAAAAACATATTCGGGCCACGATAAAACACCATGGCGTCGCAGAATAGGATAGCGCCATGAAACATCACGGCAAATCGGCAAGGCATGTTGTTGCACGGCCAAAATAAACATATTGTACTACTTATATTATATATAATAAGTGCACTAATATTACTGAAAACTATTACTCCTACTTATTTTTTTAGTTAACCCGAGGGGCATTCGGTATCCACCGATAACGTGGTGATTAATTCGAGCTCGACTTACGATTGGCCCATAGCGTGACCGTTAGCGGGGAGGGCCTAACCCATACTTCTCTTATACACGTAACCCTACCATCGCGGGAAAATTCCACAAGAGTCGATGTCTACTGTGGAAATCGACCCCTCATCAACAGTTACTCCTACTTATTATACTATGCAGCTAATTACCAAATCAAATGGAACAAGTTACAGTCATCCAAGATGTCTGGTCCGGTGATTACAGTGGTATTTGTTTTGTACTCCCACAATTCTCATTTAATTATTGTTTAGGAGATATATATGTATCCAAATTATATATCGTTTAAGATTCTTTTATTAGTTGTCAACAATTTATTCCAATTATACTCTCGACATTTCTTTTATTTGTCTTCTTTGCCATCCTTATTTTTTCCTTTCTTTTCTTATACTATATAAGTGAGAGAAAGAGAGGTAATATTGAAACTTTCGGTGAAAAATATAAATTTCTTAATTTTTTTAAAATTGTCTAGAGAGTCTTATATTTAGGAATGAAAAGAGTACTTTTTTTTTAACTCAGGTTCGACGCCTATGAAAAATTATTTAATTTTAACTATATAAAAAAAAAAACAAAATGGAACAAGTTATAAAAAAAAATAATAATAATAATAATTAAGATAGTGCCAGCATCTTAGGCCTTATGGTTTCATACAGTGCGGCCCAACAAGTTTTCTGCCGTGCAAAGTGCCGTCTTCGATATTAACTTCATAGAAAATAAAGACTATACCCACGCCCCTAGGACCTCACCCCGATCCGACTGAAATTGTGGATGATGTTAATTAAGGTGAATCAACGGCTCACTATTGAGAGACCTGTATTATTAACTTTCTTTGGTGTGAAACATGTTGCGGCTAAAAACAAATGAATAAAAATTGACTAAAAGAAGCATAATATTATTAAAATGAAATTAAATACTATTAACTCATATTTATAAAAAAATATTTTATTGTATTTTACACTTTTACTTCTGAATTTATCTAATCAATTGTCGAGAATTAGCTGCTAGTACTTGCCCTTTTCTTTTTTCAGTCTTTTCATACTTTCTCTTCAGTCTCTGCTCTCTATCATAATTATAATTCATAATCATAATCATAATCATAATCCTAATCATAATCGTAATTCATAATTCATATTCATATTCATATTCATATTCATCATGACTATATTAAAAATGTCAATATTGATTTGGGTATTTAGTTTTCACATCCAAATAATAGTTTTAAACATTTATACACATTATGAACAATAGAGTTTGATACAATTAGCAAGACCTACTAGGTGATCAATTGTATCATTTTCACTCTCTGTATGTGCAGAAAAAAACACCATTATATATTTTTAATCCACAATTGTTCAAGCCCTCGAAAAGATGCCTTCAGAAAATCTTCTTGGAAGAAGAATCAAAGGTTGCAAGTTCAGCATACATGTCACTAATTGCTTTGGCAAAGTATGCTTTTGCTTCAGGTCTCTTGATCTGAAAGAGAAGATCAAAGTAAGACGAAGTTAGTCCTCGAGACACATTCCCTCTGTTCATAATTGGATGTCTATTTATCTATTTATTCCGTATAGAAAAAAAATTGACATTCAATTTCGGTCAGAGGAACCAACTCTTCGATAAATCAAAATATGTACTGACCTTAAATGTTGGGGTGAGAAGTCCATTTTCCAAAGTGAATGGTTCAAGCACCAAAGTCACAGATTTTGCAAATTCAAAACCTCTTAGCTGCAAATTACAAGTATTATGAGAAAAATATATTCAATTCGCAAAATGATAATAAACCGAAAGTAAAACTGCAAAATACCTGAGCTTCCCTTCCAACAGCATCCATATCAGCTAAGACCGCGGCTCTTACTCGTGGATCAACACATAGTTGTTGCAAATCTGTATGCTGCTCACAAGTTTGCAAGAGAATCATATGTAATGGTAATCGAAGATTTATAATCCCGACTGTAGTATGTCCAATAATGGTGTCTTAATACCACATTGTTCCTCATTGTAATTGCATTTTTCGGCAAATACACTAAGATGTCTCTTTTTTTCGTTTTTTTTCCATTTTCTTTTAATGGACAAGCCAACTAACAAGTATGATAATGTTTCTCATTTTCCTGATTATCCAAGAAAAGCTCAACTTCTTGGATCAAATCCAATTTTTTTGCCCCCATCTTATGTTTTCAAACTACTACGATTAAGATAATATGATGTTGGTTATGATATTCGCTTCATTCCACAATATGAGGGCCTTTTGGCTTTTCTTGCATAGAGTATATGTATATGCAACAAAGCAAGTTTATTAAAACTCATGCAACAAACCGTTAAGTATGAAGCATGTCCATCTTTACATAGATGCATAGGATCATACCTTGAGGCCTTCGGCAGATGCCCATGCTTTCAACATATCATGCTCCACTGAGACAATTGCAACTAGAGAGGAGTTGAAACTGTCACCTACAAAAAAGAATCAAGCGACTAAACTAACATTTTCCAACAAAAACAGGTTCACGCAGACACGTTTTTTTTCTTTTCCTCCGCTTTCGCTATATGTTTCTGCATAATGAGCCGGGGATGGGTGACTAGGAAGAAAGAGAAAAAAATCCTTACCATACACAAAGCATTGGGCTACAAACTTGCTAGTTGCATATACATTCTCAATTTTCTCCGGAGCTATATATTCTCCTTGTGCCAGCTTAAATATATTCTTCTTCCTGTGAAAGAAAAAGCTCGAAGTAAGCTCCTGAAGTATAGAAACATACCCGCCGATTAGAAATTAAGTAAATTTCCCAAATGTTGCGCCTTAAGTTTTTTTTCCTTTTTTCTCCTTTGGTAAACAATGTTGAGCTTCCTACTAGGCTGTCATCTCATGTTGAAAATAAAGAAACATAATAAAACTACAACCAGGGTGAGTATTCAGTGTTATATACTAGAAGTCCTTGAGAAAGTAAAAGATTTGTCAAAAGAAGTTCGTGAAAATTCGGTAAATCAACAGTTGTACCCCCCTCCCCCCCCCCCCTCAACACCAAATTTTTAGCCATTGTAGTTCATGCCAACAATTGTGTCTCACCTATCAATTATCTTCAATCGACCCCCAGGTAACCATAATCCTATATCTCCCTGTATGAAGCCATCCATCTTCGTCAATCACTTCTCTCCTGACCCATTGAGTTACATTCACTTAGTAACTTTCAACAGTATGGCAAATGCAGACAAATAAGTGTGAAAAAGAAAGAAAAAAAATTCCACAAGAAAAAGGAACAAAGGCGTGGAATGCTACGTTTGAGCCTCATCTTTATAGTAGCCTCGAAACACGATGGGGCCCCTAACGCAGATCTCTCCACGCGGATGGGGTTGATCCTCAGATGTATAGTTCATTTCAGGAACATCCACAAGCTTTATTTCTGAAAAAAGAATTTTTTTCACTTAAATCAAGTTTAATAGAAGTGCAATATAAATCGAAATGATAACAATATATGGTTCATATCTCGGCTCACCACAAGCAGGGCTAGGGGCTCCCACATGACCAGATAAAAGATCATGCTCATCCATACTACTTATTACACAAGAAGTCTCGGTCATTCCGTATCCTTCTACCACTTGACAACCAAAGCACCTATTATAAATTTGTAAGTTGAAATATAATTTTAGTCAGGTTCTCCAAATAATAACTTCTTGTGCATAGAACTATAATATATCAACAACTTTGATGAACTTACACGCGTAAAAAGTTCATCACATCAGGGGATAGCGGTGAGGCGCCAGATACCATAAAACGAACTCTACCTCCCAGAGTTGCCTTTATTTTGTTAAATACTAACCTCTCCCACATTTGTGAAGGCTTTTTGCCTAAAATATAAAAATGGAAGTTATACATATTAGAAAAAGCAAAGAAACACACTTTATCATCAAAGAATACTTTACTGCACCATTAAATATAGCTCGCTTCTTAGCATCGTATGCAGCATTGAACAGCCTCTGCCGTAGAGGACTTGATGTCTTTACAGTAGTCATGATGCTGCAGTAAGCAAAGAGATTGAGCAAATAGCTAGAATATCCATACAGATGTCAATGATGAATAGGCAAAGAAGAAGCAAAGGAAGTTTTATTTACCCAGCATATAGTTTATTGTATAGCCGAGGAACACTACTGAATATAGTGGGTCTGAGAACAGCCATATCCTCCAGTAATTTCAAGTGATCCTGTAAAGATAGTGCAGAAATGCATATTATTTCAGGCAAGTTACTCGTACAAATAGAAACCAGCTGCGCCGTCATCATATCATAACTATATCAAAAGTGTAAATGTTGACTTGGTGATTTAGTTTTCACGTTCCGATAATACCCTTCAATATTTATAGATACTGCAAAAAAAACCATTATATAATTCTACTTTTAAAAGGTCAAGAAAGTTAATTAATGTTATCCTAATTAATTAATGATTCCTAATGAACGTAATAAGTCAGATTGTAATAAAGAAAATATTTTATTTATAATAAATCACTGTATAAAAGAAAATAAGCCGTCTTATAAAAAGAAAACTGATTTCATAAATTAATTATCTCAAAAAGTAATAATTATAAAAGGAGAACGGCCTTGTAAGTAATTAATAAGTATTCTTAAAAAAGGTTTTCCAAATACGTTTAACAAAATAATAATGGCACGGAAAAACCTGTAAATTTATAAACTCTACCAAGTATACTATAAATGACTTTTGCACGTATAGCACTACTACATTAATAATAGCTCGGACCACAAAACCTCACTCCAACTAGTAGTACATAAATAAACAAAGACAAGTTTTTAGTGTCATACCCCTTGATAGAAACCAGCTGCACCACCATAGTATACCACCAACACTTGATTAGCTCGTTCATATATGTGTGCAAGAGGAAGATATGAAATGTAACTGCAATGGAAGAGAGACAATCAGTACAAACTCAAGTGCAAATTGTAAATCATACGAAAGCTTCAACTCACAGGTCTGAAGGTTCTAATTTGATTCCAAAGGTTGCGCCAGCAACATTTGCTATCAAGTTTTCATGGGTCAATACAACGCCCTAAACAAAGTACGAAGAGAAAAGGTTACTTCAGGTAATGATAAACCAAACACATAATCCAGTCATGAAGAATGGAAACAGGAAGAGGCCTATGAAAATTTTCCATAACAAATTTTACCTTTGGTGTTCCAGTTGTACCGCTTGTGTAGCAAATGGTAGCAACATCATCGGGTTTAGGTGCTGAAAAAGGCTGAAGATTGCTGAGGCCCTGTCAAAAAAATAATCAGTATATTTCAAGTCAATTCGAGTAAGCAAAGTGATTAGAATTTGCAGGATTCTATTTGAATTACACAAGGATGCATAAAATCATTAGCTACATTTAGTTATGACAACCCATCAGCAATCAACAAAATGAAAGAAGTATATTCCTTGAAGTATAAGACACGTGTCACAAGCTAGGTCTGACCTAAAAGACATGATAGTACAATGAAATAAAGAAAATTTATAACAGTTATTCATCATGGTAATTATCAACTTTGAGCACCATAGGAATCAAAGCTCAATTCACCTGGGAAAGTAACTGTGAATATGATAAGATATTCAATCCAGTTGCTGATGGTGGTGGCTTAACTTCACCATCTACACCTCCAACCACCTATTATCAGGAAAAACCAAAAGCAGCACTTGAGACCTGGTCACTTAACCTCAAGATTATATGTCAGTTAGTTCAAAAGATTTTTGACATAGGACAGAATTTGGGTTCTTACCACAATCAGACGGACAGAAGGAATATTTTCCAAAAAGTTCAGTAACTGCAGTTCCAACAATAGGTATAAAATTAGATACATAATTGACTATAGTAGTAGTATGAGATCTGTCTTGCATGCAAAGTATAAGTATTGATAATTCAAAAAGATTTAGATTTTTTATTTTTTATTTAACACCGTAAGGAGATAAACTTACGGTGTTAAATGTCTGTGGCACACAGAATACAGCTTGAATAGATGCATGATTTACTATATATTTGACAGCCTCTGGACCTGTAAGCCACCGAAGGACATAGCATTAGAAGTTCTTGAGTCCATAAGTAAAGGATATAACTGGAACATGCATAGAGTAGCAGTTCACAAACCAAGAGTGTCATATAAAGGAACTGAAACAAAGGAATATGCGGAGCACGCATGGTCAACTACTAGCCACTCAGGCCTGTTGATGAAGTATAGTCCAATGCAAGATCCCTATTTAGATTTTAAACACTGCGAGCAATCAGCAATGGGGAGAAAAACATTCAAGAAAAACATTTGAGGAAAAAATGGATGTATAAAGCAGCTTGCCTTTGGTATTCCATGATGAACAAGACCTGAACCAATTGCGGACCTCGCAGTACTGGCTTCTCCATAAGTCATCCATTTGTAACTGCAAAAGAGTATCTTGTGAGAGATTAAAGCTTCAAACGAATAACTCAATATTAGTTTTATAAAACTCACTCTCCTACAGTTCCATCATCCCTAACTCGTGTCCCTAGATATTTGTGATCCGGGAGCGTCTTTGCTGAGTGCCTATGGTCACAAGAGATAACAAGTTGGTAAATCTGTTTCGATAAAAAGAAAAAGTAGATGAATGATATCAATGGATATAAACAAGTTAATAGGATGGTTCTTACACAAAGTTGTCATGCAGAGTAGCAATTTCTGGTTTATCAGCAAATCTGCTCACGAGCTTCAAAGGTGAATGTGCTGATCTGCAATTTAAACTGATTTTAGTTATAGCATCATAGTAAGCTGAACCAAGAATGTGTGGATGATACTAACCTATATACATTCCATTTTCCTGTTTGTAATTTTTCAGGTAGCACGGTACTGTATCCCTGCTCTGTAGATGCAAGAACATCATTGAAGAACGTCCATGCAAAGAACATAGGACAATGTATAGGAGGGAGTTCAGGAACAAACATTTTCAGCAAAATCCTTAAAAGATGAGAAATATTGGACGATAAAAAGAAAACTTGAACAGAAACATGTTGAAGTTTGCACACATCAGGCAGTATAGAAGAATAATTTCAGCCTTATGAGCTCAAAGGAAAAGGGAAGTCCGAGAAGATGAAGCTGAAAGGGAAAAAGGTCATATCCACTAGGCACTAACTAAAAAAAGTACCCAGAGAGAATGTTATGCAAAATATATCTACAGACATAATACTGCCGGGTACCATTGACATCAGAAATAAACTCGGGGAAAAACAATGCCGTTATGAGATCAAGAAGACCACAATCATCTTAAAACAAGAACAAGTTACGAAATTATATAGAAAGATTTTGCAGTATAATCTTAAAGTTCAGGCTCCGACTCTAAACTCTCAAGGGAAAAAGATTATCTAGTTGAAAAACTATATGGTTGATCAAAGGATCGCCTAAAGTTCAAGAAGAAAAGAGTAACTACCAAAGAAATATTGTACTCCAACCATCTTCCGTGTTCAGTTTCATAAACCATGGTGCATACAAGTCTTTCATTTAACTTTTTCTGAGATAGTCCAATATTGAGCAAAGCATTGTTAAAAAGACAATGGAAATGTCATTCCAGTTTTCTCTGCAGAATCTGGAATATTTTTGCTTCAAATTTACTATGGAGCCTTTAAAAGTGAACATCATTCTTTTTCTTGACAAATTATACAGCAAAAATTGTTAAAAGTGCTGATGGGGAAAAAACAAATCAAAACTTTAAGATGTCAACAAGAAATGCTGACTTGCAAAGTCAATCAGAAGTAATTTTACTGTACAATCTGAAGTAAGTAGTACTACCTCCGTTCCATAATATATCGTTTATGACGTTTAGCAAAAATTGAGAAAATAAAAAACATACTAAATCATCATTCATCATCAATTAACACTAACCCACAAACAGAAAAAAAAACTCAAATGCCAAATGCCCCCCCCCCCCCCCCCCCCCCCCCCAACTATTTAAGTTCAAACTTAAAGACATGAACTTCCTTAACAAAAAGTTTTTCTCTGTGGTATTTTAACAAACACCTACCGGAAAAGAATTCACCGGCAGTAGGACTTGGCTGGAGAACCCAAGAATGATCGCCTCCGGCACTGGAATTTAAATGATTGCTAATCACCTTAATACGACGTTCAGATTTGGAGTCCATTAGTACAATCTAAATATGCTCTGTTTCAGAAGATTGAGATGTTCTAAGATTTTAAGGCTTGGAGAAGCATTATTAATACAGAGTACTATGAAGATGAAGGAAAAGAATTGTTAGGCATATATATATATATATATATAATATTCTGGTACTTGGAATGTTTTGTGTGAACTAACGTTACTGTTTCTTTTGATCATTAACCTGTTTTCTGCCGGCATTTTAAAGGAATCAGCCAACTACCTATATTATAAAGCAATTAATATGAGAAAAATGTTCAAAATACCCCTCATGATTAAAAAGTTATTATTAATGCTTTTAATGCTTAGTTGAGTAATAAATTACAGGTAATATTGAAAAAAATAATACTATCTTCATTACTAAATATAAGACTTTCATTACATGTTTCGAAAATTAAGGAAGCAAAAATTTAGATGTTTTTGTAATCAAAATATCAATATTATTTTCTTAAATAAAATTAGTGATATTCAAGTCATATTTAAGAGAGTAATATTGGTATTTTAATTACAAAAATATCTTAATTTTTTCTTCCTTAATTTTTGAAAATGTAATGAAAATCTTATATTTAGGAATGGAGGGAGTAGGGATGGAAATGAGTTGAGTTACTCTGAGCTAAGGCTAGATCAGACTCAGCTCACACTAAATTTTCCCAGCTCACTCATATTTGATGTGAACTCATATTCTCAACTCAAGTTCAGTTCACCAGTAGCTCACGAGCAACTCAGCTCAACTCATTTATCTACAAATATTTTTTTAAAAATACGATTACTTATAATATGAGTTTAATATCCAACTTATATAAAATTAATCAAGACATTTTATTAGCACAATGACATATAATAGAAGTTTATATCTTTCTACTAATTATAGTATGTAAAGACTCCGATAAAAAAACTTAACAAGATATAAAATTAAATCAATGTAAACCAACAAAAGTTTAGTTAAATATTATAACTCTTATTAATAAATGTCACAAGTCTCAAAACAGCTGTTACATATCTTAGATCATGTGTTAATTAAGAGATAACATTTATTACATATAAAATGTAACACCTATAAAAAAAGTGAGTATATATTGATTGATATTTCTTTTGTTCTTCACTATAGTTGCTGCCCGACGATTGTGATACATTTTTTTTTCTTCTTCTACGCGATGTTGATTTAAATTCAATTGCGGTTGGAAATAATTATTTATCATCGAAAAATGACTATTTAAGAAAATTTATTCTTTAATTGAAATAATTACAATATGTTTGTATCGGATATCGTTTTTTTGTTTGAGATTTTGCATGTTTCATAAAAAATTGAATTATTTGTAAGTAGAAACGTAAAGGCAATTGTTATATTTAAAATTCGAAATGATTTCCATATACAATTAAATATCGGATCAAATTGATATCATAACTACTGATAATAAATTGATACTTATTGACAAAAACATGAAATCATTGTTCTAACTTCTAGAACATGAATATATTCCAAGAATTTTCTCTTCTTTCCTGTCTAATTTGACAAGTGTTTTGTTTCTTTTCGTACCAATTTTTTTAAATTTAGCAGTCCAATTCTGGTGCTGATAATTTATTTATTTATTAACATTATGCTATATAACTCTCGAAGATTGAAATAGTAATTTAGGAATAACATAGAAGCTAAACACCAAGTTTAAAACCTATATATATTTTCTTACATGTACAAAATTTGAGATAAGATTCTCAAAATAAAAAGCTATCCAATCTTACAAGACCAAAATGAAAATTAATCAAATCCATATATATCTTCTTGTTTCATAATAGTAATGACAAATATAGTTCATGAATGACCCTACAATTGTATCATCTTAATAACAATATTATTTACATGGAGAAATTTTATTTTGGTAGGTGAGTAAGTTTTAAAGTTACATCCAAACTAATAAATACAATACACGTAGGCCAAAAAGTCAATTCTCTTTCTTACGTGTATTGTATTAATTGGTTTGAATATAAATTTTAAACTTACTCACCTACCAAAATAAAACTTCTCGTTTACATGGCTTGATAAGGCCAGACAAAATCAATTTTCTTAGGTACATGTCGCCTACTAAATCCACAAAATGGAAAGGAGACGAAATCCTTTTAGTACAAGTTCCTAATCTTTGCCAAGACAAAAATTAATTGGTCCATGCATTTGCGGTCGCGGATATCGTACAGAGCAAAAAAATATTAATATATGTTGATATTTTTTTACAAGTGTTATTAATGAGGAACCTTGATTTTTAAAGTTAATATTCGATAATAAAGGTTGAAACGGATCTTTCTCTTCTTTAAAATCAGTTTACGATGGAATATAATCAATGCAACTCCAAGAAGGTTGATTATCAATAGAGATGAAACACCACAATAAATGTAAACTAAACTTATTGATACAGTAACTCAAGAAGAAATGAAAAGGTAAAAACCTCCTATCATATTCAAAAAATATATTGTATAAAAAAAACCAATCTAATTAATAAAGTGGCCGAATTCTCCTTTATATAGAGGTGGAATTCGTCCAAAAAGAACCCACAATGGAAGAGTCCTATTCTAATTATGGCTCTTCAATCTCTAGAATAACAAACTTGATATAAAAGAAACACTACCTAACTAAATAGACCACATGTCCTTTATTATAGAACCACCAAGCTAAACTAATTAAAAGGAATTAAAATAACAATTAATAAAGCTGAAATTGTAGAATTGATTACTAACTAAACTTGGAAAGCAAGATAAATTCGTCTAAAATCTGGATAGCTTGTTGTATAAACTTGAACGATGATTTTGAACACCAAGATGGCAGAATCGGATTTTGTGATCTCATGAAAGTTGTAAATCTGCCTCGTAGATTTCAAATGCAACTTGAATCAGCCCCATTCTATGACTATTATACCAAACTGTCGCAAAGTTATCCAAGTCCTCATCAGTTATAAACTTTAAGACGTGCTACAAAAACACATTCGCTCCAAAAAAATTTAGAGCGTCGAAGTTTTTATCTGACAATTAAAAAATATATAGTATGTACTAAATATATAGGCGGACCGATGCATGTCATTCCTTCTCTATCCAACTTAGCCTAAAATAGTACTACCTCCATTCCTTAATATACGACTTTCAGAACATGTAGCAAAAATTGAGGAAGTAAAAATTAGTGGTTTACAAATCCTATTTAAGAGAGTAATATTGTTATTTTGACTAACAAAGTACTTTTCTTTTTATTTAGTTAATTTTCGCTACATATCCTGAAAATCTTATATTAAGGAATGAAGAAAGTATGCTATATTTTCTTCACCAAATGCGGATTCATTAATTAATATTTATTTAAAAATATAAACCATTTTAGTAGAACAAAATCTGCTCAAAATATGCATGGACGTTGGATATCTAATATTTATTGTTTTTTGACACAACTACTATCTCCATCCCAAATTGTTTGCACGTTTTACCTTTTTACACATAGCTAAACAATCATTAGAAGACATTAATCATGAAGAAGAAAGTCTAAATTACCCCTTAATTAATGACTAAAATAATTATTAGTGGTTCGTTGAATAATAAATTAGGGCTATAATTAGAAAATAACAATAAATATGCATTAATTTCTTAAACGTGGCAAACAATCTGAAATATCTCAAAAAATGAAACGTTGCAAACAATTTGGGACGGAGATAATAAACATCTAATAATATTCTTCTAGTACTACCATTCTTTACTACTCAGATAATGATGATATATATAACTTTATCTTGAAAAATATATAAAAAAATGTGAAGTAATTTGTGTATTTTAATTATAAAAGAATCTATTTTTCACTCTCTTAATCTAATTACTCATAACATATATGCACAAGTCAACCTATTATTATGACCAGAAGTACAGCATTAACTATACACTTGCTTTCTTGACAGTCACAACCTATATTGACAAAAAATTCTAACAAAAAGCTTGAACTAATTGACCAAAACATCAAAGAATGACAATTCAAGACCAAAGGGAACATGACTATGGTGTCTAAAGTTAGGTAAGCATATTTATTATTCACTGATTTTTCACAGAACAGTGGGAAAAAACCCTAAAAGTTCGACATCCTATACAATACACCTCTGCAGCGATGAGCTACAAATTACAAACAAAACAGGTATCTGTAGCAATGACTACTTAATCTACAAACTTTAGTACTGTTGAATATTTAATTGCATATCCTGAACAGAACAGCCGAAAAATATCGAAAAGAAAATAAAAGAAATGATACTAGGTAAATGAATCCTATATTTGAGTATTCTTTGCGCAGCTTCTAGAAAAGTTCCATCAACTGTTGGGCGACATCTGCATAAAATTTTAAAACAGATGGATGTCGATACATTTCGAATTCTCATACCATATAAGCAGATTCAATAATAGTGGATGCATGCAAAACTCTCTGAAGGCAAAAAAAGAACCCCACAATGCAGATTGTTTGGTAGGCATAATAAAACGGACACACAAGATACACACGAGAGACATAATGAACGTGTGTCTAACATACCTTTTAGAACAGAGGGTGGTGTCTCGAACTCCTTCCAAACATTATGGTATGAGGCAAGATCCATGTTTAGAAACTTAGCAGCAAGATATGCAGCACCAGCAGCGATCTGGTGAGGTTTGAATTGAAGCCACAGCGAGCTCCGCAATCTGCAAATGAGAATCCAGTTTTCAGGACATAAACATATGCTATAAGTGAACCATTTTGTGGGACAAGTTAAGAGGTCATGGGTGAATACACCATTTGGAGCAGTGATAGAACTGAACTGGTAAAGCATTGTGCAACAGAGCGAATTTTGGCACATTGCAGTTCTAAACTGAATTCATGAGCAAACATTTAGCATGGCAATCTAGAATATAAAATATAACGTCAAACAATTTATCAACATACCAACTAACAAAGCAGCAACTGAGATGGAAAACCCAAGAATCTTCAGCAGAATGTTGATATTGTACCAACAAATAGCAAAAATGTTAAACCATCTACTGAGAGAATCGACACCAGAGCTCTGCTGCAGCAATATATTAACTCCAGACATATATGCACTTACAAAAGACATCAACAGGAAGAAACAAGATATCCCCCAAATATAGAACTTTTGAGTGCAAAACCAGAATCATCTGCTCATTCAAAATGCAAAATGACTTGCAAAAACTCAAGCTTCTATGCTCTTTAATTCAATACTCATGGCTCCAACTAGGACAGCAGCTGAATCTTCAACTAGGGTATAACGGACGCAGCTAACTCACATGCATTACTCATACTCATATGTAGCCTGGATGATATACACAAGAAGAAATGTGTACCATCCAACTGTGAACGAGGAAGCAGATGCAAAAGAATCTAATGCACGGATAACTCTTTTTAGTTGGGTATAACATTTTCTAAAATTTATCAGCAGGTTCCCTTGAAGCAACTTCCAACAGGAGACATTTTATAATTTCCCATCCTTGAGACACCAACGAAGACAAGCATAGTGTTGCAGAAGTCGCTAGTCACTAGTCGGTCGGCAGACAGGGGACTAGCGACTAGTCGGCCTAGTCGGGGACTAGTCGGCGACCCTAAATCTCAATGTATTTTTTATAATTCTGTTATCATATGTAATATATTAGTCAAACAAAATTTCAGAATAAATTAACAATCAAATGCTAGTCAAATAAAAATACAAAATCCATTCATAATAATTAAATTCAACACCATAATAAGTAATAACAAATTAACAAGTTCAAATGCATTTGATCCTATACATTCTATTTGGATCGACCAAAATTGCATAGTCCCAACCCACATCTTTTGATTTCCGTTTAAGTTCAGAAAAGGCAGAAGAGTCAATAGATTTAGAAACACTAGCGGATGCAGCACTTGAAGATCCCATTTACAACACTATTAAACAAGAAAAGTTCGAACAATTAGCAATATACAATGACATCTATGTTAACTAAAACTTAAAGCAGCTTACAGATTAAAATCTATTGAATTTGATTGATCCATGATTATCAAAAGCTAAACGAAATGATCCATGAAACTGTTCTATTGAATTTGATTGATCCATGATTATCAAAAGCAAAATGAAATGATCCATGAAACTGTGAAAGTAAACAAAATGCTCCATGAAACTGTGAACAGTATAAAATCTGACCACAAGGAAGCATAATAATCTGTATAAAAAAATAAATCTATAAAATAAATCTGTAAATTAGAGTTGGTAAAAATTGCCAAGTAGAAAGCAAAGGCAGCAGGCAAGAATCTGTATAGTAAAAAAAATCTATACAATAAAAAAAAATTCTGTAATTGATTTTTTAAAAAAAGTCAACCGATTTTGACTGATTACTCCGATTTTTGACCGACTAGCCCGATTTTTGACCGACTAGACCGATTTTTTCCCGATTTTTTCCCAAACCGATTTTTATACCCGATTTTTGAATTATCTAGTCGTTTGGAGGCCGACTACCGACTAGTAGGCTGACTTTTACAACACTTAATAGTTGTCATCAATGTTCCCCCCTCACGGAGTAGAAGCATAGGGTTGACTAGTCATAGTGCTTTTCGAATAGCAAACTACAAGGAATGAAGTATGGGAGAACGGCTTGAGAAAGACCAATTTCATTTTTGAATTAAGATTTCTTCCTGTTGAAACTTGTTATCTGCTACCTATACGCATTGTGATCTTCAAGCAAATCATAAGAAGACCAGTCCTAGATTATATTTATGAGTTCCCATATCTAAAAGTAATCACACAGAAAAGAACTTACGCAACAAACACTTCTACAGCTCCAAATAAGAAGGCCATTTATCAAATGGCCTCAACTGAAACATCTACGTAAATCGACCTCTAATTACAATCCTTACACCACCAACCCCTCCCCCCACCTCCCAAAGATTTTTTTTTTTTACTACAACAACATAACCCATTAAGTCCCAATAATTGGGGGTATGGGCGAGAAGGGATAGGAGACAGACCAAACCATTGTCAATAAATGCACAAAGTGACTGCTCCCAAAATACCACTGAAACCCACGGATTGGATATTGGCCTAACCTTTGGCAATGAATGCGCAAAATGGCTGCTCACATAATACTTTTTTTTTCTTTCCTTTTAACAGATAGGCAGGCATAAACCTAGGAGAAAGACAACAACTTTTACCTCCTTGCCACCATCAGTTAACTGTTTTCTTTTTAATTGAGTGACATGCTGAGCTTATATGTAGTCGACAATCAGATCCTGTACCCAGAGTTATATGCAATTATACATAAAATAGTATACTCAGAAGAAAATAAAGGAAAGGGATAATTTCTTTAAAGCTTAAAAACTCACTAAAAAGATTTGTTTTTTGGGGTGTGCTCAAACACCACATGGAGAAAATTGGTTTCAGAAAACAATAAACCTCTCTGTAACGCAAGCATGTGAAATACTGCTTATGCATATGCCACAGGACATGAGCGCTAGGACTACATTGGGCGTTTAGATGTTTGTTTGAAAAAAATCGACATCAACTTTTCCAGAATGAAGACCGTTTTAATGTCCTCAACCTTTTCCTGAGATTTCAGCTTATCCTTTTAAAACAAAAATTTTGTAAGAAAAGCAGTACTGGAGGTAATTCTCCAAAATTTTAGAGAAGAAACACCCGTCAGAACAAACAGATTGCTCATGAATTGTTGTTTTCAGCAGCTTTAGAAAGGAATAAGCAAAAATAGAGAAGATTAGTGAAGGCCACCGGTTGACAGTGAGAGTGTGTGATATAGCCTATAGGTGACCCATATACAACTGAGCAAGGATCTTGCACCAGGATCCTGCAATTTCATTTCGCCTTCTGTAACTGATTATAAGTACGGACATTTACATTTAATCATAAAATATTAGGGCTAACTGATTGGTATGGAAAGTATACCTCTTGCTCAGCCCCTCAACCTTATAAAAAGAAATATCCTTTGGAGGGTTTTTCCCACTTAGCATTTCAACATCTATCTTCTCACCTCACAAAATACAAACCTACCACTAGCTGTCATATAGTTGGACATTTAAACCAACCAGATTCACGTTTTGGGTCCCCCCCCACCCCCCTCCCTTCCTCTAAACTCGCATAATATACTACGGCATTAAAAATACTAAATTCAATAAGAAATCTTGTTATTATGTATATAAATAGCATCATGAAAAAAATCCATGACAACTAATCTTTAGCATGTTCTTATGATGCAACCAAGAGACAGATGTATACATGCCTGGTAAGACACTAGTTCAAGTATATCCAATCTTTTCAGAGCACCATAAAAAATGCCGCAGTTTCTAATCTGCTAAAAAACAGAGAAATTATAGAGGCCAACTTAGTCTGAGAATGAGCAAGTATATAAGAAGGGCCACGAAGTCGGTTTGAAAATGTCTGTCTAGATGAAAATGAGATTTTGTTTTATTCAGCATCATTCCTTTCTAGGTCTCTTTACTTTCATTTTTTATTTCTTTTCCTAAAAGCTCTTTAGGTTGCTGGCAAGGAGGGAAGTGGTGTTAAAAGAATCGGGTTTGAGGAGAGAGAGTCAAGCTGATAGAGAAAATGTGGAACATGAGAAAACCCAACTGACCATACCCTGATGTCAGAAAAGTCTGCAGCTTTTGCAGACATTACTCACAAGGTTATTCCCCATGTCAACAGCATCATCATTGAAACTCATTGAACTATGCCCTCCCAGTTCTCATAATTTCCAGAAGTAGCCTGGAAACTCCTAAACATAAATCTCTCACCGAAAATCTTTCCGATTCCATGACCCATTTCTTACATGAAACCGGAGAAACAGGCAGACAAGTACGGAACTTTGATATCTTTTGCGCATAAACAGAAAAAGACACGGGGTGGGAAGTGGTACAGTATCATCTTTTGACTATATTTACTACCCATGGGTCATGCTTAAGGGTGTCATGATTGATAAAAGAATCCACAAGACAAGGATAGTCAACTTCAGATGAGAAACAAAACATTGGGTGCACAGCATATCAACCGCCAGCTAAGAATATCAAACAGGCGAGCATGCTAATCCTTCTATAGATCCTGCAATTATATGTCAATCCAAAAGATCAATATCCCATGCCAAAATGCTAGCTCAGAGTAATCAAGTGAAAATAAAACAAATTCACACAGGTAATACAAGCATTAGCAAATGCCGGGCGGTTTAACGGCTGAAGCAAAATAATGAACTCATCTCTGCACTGAAATAACCCTGCATTTCTCAACCAAACAGCAAATTGAGATCCAATATTTTCAAGACATCGAAACTCAAAAAGAGAAGGTCAAGAAAAAGGGACATTCCTGCCCCCTAGCTAGCTACTCTAGCTTGAAGTTTGTAGTAGACAGATAATTAAGAAGATAGTTTTCGCCACAACCAACAGCTTAAACTTCTGAACATACTATTTCCTGCTTTAGTGCTATAGCAATATCAATCGGCTCTACACTCAGAATTTTCCCAAGATTTAACACAGAAGTAAAACAAAGATTAACAGTGAACTTACCCTTCGCTGACCAAGTTCAAAGCCAGATTCACCAATACTGTTTGAGAAAATCCCAATTTTTCAAGTGTTGATGTCAACGTGGCATACGGATGCTGCACATTTAACTCAAAATTCAAAGTTGTCAAAATCATTTGCTCTGCCTCAATTACACGTTCTCGATATTGCTCAAACCAACCCTGTTAAAACCAAACCATAGAAATCATATCAGACACTGAACGAGAGTGCTAAATGTTTCCTTAGCAAGTACAATCAAGTTTGAAGTATAAATGCATGGGACCCTGAGAAGTAGTTCAATATAAACTGATAAGTTGCAATCAATCTAGCAACTCTGAAGGATGTAGAGATCCTAACACCGGAACACAATGCAATGAATTGGTTATAACCTCCATCTATAAAACAAGTCTATCCATGACTAAGGAACTCATTTAGGAAACGCAGGCACACAAGATGATTCAGCACGTAGATTGCATCCACGATTACAATTTGATCGAAGTGGAACCCTTTGAAAGAAACATCATTCATGTGTGTGGTATATTAACATACTTTAATCCTTAGAATAGGCATACAAGAAAATTACTGTACACTGCAAATCATCATTGACAACACAAAACAGGAAACATGCTCACAAACAGATCTGAGGGGGTGAAAGAGAAGACTTACAACAGGAAACATATAAGACAGGAAAGAGAAGTCCTTGTTGTGGAGAATTTCACATGATACTCTCAGAACGTTGTTCAGAGGACGAGCTGTCTCCTCCGATTTTGCAGCAAGGAAAAGAGAAGCAGTAGCAACCAACTGCAGCCACAACGAGAATCAGACAAAAAGCTTTTAGCATGACACAGAAGAAAACCATGTCTAATCCAAAATCTCACAACCATTTACAAAAACTATTTAACCTCAAACACAACTCATGAGATTTAAGTATGACAGCACAAGGTGCATACTGTAGTCATCCTGGATCACAATTGTCAAGTAATAGTTCCACATGCTCAGATCAAATTAGTCACGTGTTTCTTCAAAAATTGCCACTCCAAACTCATTTTAGAGTTCACTCCACTTTCATGCCGAAAAAAGCATATGAGAAAAGAGAATTGTTACTTCAATGCACATAACTAGAATTGTCACTAACCAGAGGACTATAAAACAAACAAGTACCGGGGTGCAATCCGCGTTTTGTGACCATATGATCTTTCAAGTCGATATCAGTCCCAAAAATTAAGGGAATTTTTTTAGCAAATTTACAGATTAAGAGGTTGAAACTTACAAATCTATCATGGCAAGCATGTGACCTTCGAATAAAGAAGCGGTGGCAGAGGACCATGGCAGTCCCTATTGTTGTTTGTGGCCTGCATTATGTTAAAACAATAATCAGATTAAAATCATGGCAAGTAACAATCTACAACTTGATGATACCATCATTATTTATAACAGGATCTCTACTATTCTCACTTCTGAAAATCTAAATGTCAATGAGCACTAATATTCAAAAAGAAAGACGATGAAGAAGGAAAAAAATTAAAAAGACAGAAAGCTTACAGCTCAAGCTGAATTCCAAGATTTTGCAGGAAGGCACAATAGGAGTAACGCAGATGTGTTTCATGCATGGCATCAATACCATCTTTCCGAGATGGAGAGCACCTCTCGATTTCATCTCTTGACAAAAACATCAGATCACCTACCTCCTCAAAAATTGAGTGATCACGCTTAGATGATGTAGAATTGTGAGCACTAGCGTCAGACTTAGTGGCTGCAGGCACAGCTGAATGCCTTTCACAGGTCGAGTGCGAATTGTTATACACGGTGGAGGTGCTCACAGGGTAATTTGCGTAAATGTTTGGATGATTAGAGGGAACATTCTCATATGAATATGGTTGTTGATAGGTCATCCCATTGTCTTCCCAAGAAGAGCTCGAAAACTTTCTTCTCTTGAAAGAAGCAGGAGCTTCAGGCTTAGTATAGTTATTCAAATTATACTTGTAGTCTCTAGAATTCGTTGAAGGATCATGTTGGTTATTGTTATTTCGGTTATGGCTATTGTTAAGATTATAGTGGTTATTATAGGATGCTGAAGTCACAGCTGAGCTGATAGAAGTGCCATCGTTTCTGCCATAATAAGACCTCGAGTCAACGTGGAACGGACCACCTTGTGATTCGTGGTAAGTCTGCACAAGAGTCATGGTTCCTGATATACCCAAAAACATGGAAAATTAGCATTAGAACATTCTAAACAACAACTTCTATATACATAGGGACCTACCCATTACCCTACATAAGCGTCAGTCTTGTGCACTAGGTACAACATTTTTATTATTATATACATCTTGATGAAAATTCATGTCAATAAAAGATGTAGACATCAAACTCTAGTAATACAACAACTATCTGGTCCCCAAATTGAACATAAAATTAAACTTTAGGCTAACGAATCGAATTATCATAATCCTCCTAATTTTAACACAAATTTTCCATAAATCTAACTAAAATAAAACCTAAATAACCAATATCGAAAGGATAATCCGAAATTCAAAAAATACAAAAGGATAAAATTAAACAAAGAAATACATAAGCGATTAAATCGTCAAAATTAGGATCAAAATATTTACCCGATCAGATCGAAGAACGCCCGAGGTAGTAGAATGAGGTAAGAGGATTACGATTTAGGGTTCTTAGATTGAATGTTCAGCGGGATGAAGTTTGAAAAAAAGGTGGAAAAAAAAAATGAAGAACAATCAATTTATACAGCAGCTGAATTCTTTTTTTTGGATTGGGTGTTAGTTGGGACTTGGTTCTCGTGGGTTGCCGCTCCGCGAGGTCAAGTTGTTGGTAGTTTGGGCTGAGCAACGAACTCGAATTCGTCGATTCAATTATTTAAATTCGGCTTTTTTAGTTTTTAGAAACTAAAAAACGACTTAATTCGGATTCTATTAATAATTATCGAATTCGAATTGACGAATTCGAAATTCGATTTTTGTCTAATTGACCGATATCACAAGAAATCTAATTGAACACCAAGATAAATTTAAAATCAAAACAAATAATAAATTCTAAAAAATAATAGAAACAGTCAATTCGTCATCGTTTGATTCAACCATATTTACCCAGAAAATTAATAGCAAAATCGCAAAAATGACAATTTGTAGGGTCTATTTACTTTATAGATCCACTGTATAATAAAATTAATAAATTATTAAAAAAAATGAATTTGAATCGGTCACACCAAATTTAATAATAGCCAAACGATTCGTCCCATTTTCGACCAAATCGAATTCGGATGTCTCCGAATTACCTAATTTATACTGAATTGTCGAATTCAAATTGACGAATTGAATTCGAATTTGGTCGGTAATTCGGTAAAAACAGAATTTACTTACCCCTACGGGTAGTTATTCGCGTCCAACTTAGGTGACTAAGAGACTATCGAAACTAAACTAAATTAGTGTGAGAACAAATTTTCCTGATATTATTGATCACTCCCTTTAAATTGAATATCAAATTTTTTCATAAAAAATATATTAAGAAAGTGAATATTGGATTTCGAATGTAAGAAAGAACTTAAAAGACATTATCATTTTATGTAAATGGAGTTAGCTCTCTTTTTTATCATAAAATCTCACCATAATAATAACTTTTAACATGAAAATTTAATTGGATCGTCAATCTAATTTTATTGGACTTGTTTAAAATGAAAAATTGGGCCGATAAGAATGGTTTGAAACGAAGCCCATAACCAGTGATAAGTAACATAATTTGGGCATCTTGTGGGCTTTTATTAGTTGTCAACAATTTATTTCAATTATACCCTCAACATTTTCCTTTCTTTTCTTTACGATGTATTAGTGAGAGAGAGGGAAGGTGGGGTAATATTGGAAGTTTAGGTAAAAATGACAATTTCCTTAATTTTCTCAAATTGTCTAAAGAGTCTTATATTTAGGAATGGAGGGAGTAATATTTAGGCCCTCCTTAACATTAAACATAAGGCAGAGTCCTAACTCCGCCACTGAAATATCTCGCTGCCGGCAAATAATTCTATATACCCGTTTATGTACTTTATTCCTGTGCCCAATCAATCATAATTTACCATATATATATAATTAAAAAAAATAATCATTTGACGAATTCTAATTGGTTGGGCACAAGAATGTAAACATATACAAGTACAGACGATTTTCACCCCCCACTGCCAGGTAAACGTCAATTTACCCTCTTTATGTGGAGTTTTTTTTGTGAACTTATTATTTAAATGGAATAAAAATACAGACTATTTGTTACAATTTCTATTTTTTAAGAGACACGTAACACCGGTAACAGATTACCCCATCCATCCGCCGCATGAGCATTCCCTTAAAACATGCATGGTAATTAACCACAAATGTCATACCTAAGTAATTTTAAATTACTTTCGGCTCTACAAAAAGGATTCTAGAATTTTACATAGTACTATATCTTAAAAATATCTTGACCTCAAAGGTCAAGAAGAAACAACGTTTCCCAAATCAAAGAGTCAAGATTCCAAATTTAGAAATTTCCGAACTCGATTAACATAGGATAAAAATGAACAAAATTTATGGTACGGAAGTTCAATAATATATTTACATATGTTAAATTGTTAATTACAGATCCATAATCTTGAAACTCCAACTACAAATGCTCACAAATTACAACCAAAATTTGTAAATAATATACTACTACTTCGTATTCTTTGTGGTCCCTAATGCCTTGTTATATCCCCTTCGCAAAAATTCCTTATGGACGGAATTTGTGGGTACCTGTGAGACATGGAGGTCTGTGGGACCTACCCTGCAAGTAGGTTCTGTCTAAATTTATGTGAGAGGAGTGTGGACCGTACCCACAAGGACCGCCCCATGCCAAACTTTCCCATCTCCTTCCGTCTCAAATTATAAGTTTACTTTGTGTTTTGCACGTGAAATAATGTTTTATCAAATTCTATAGTTGAATATGGTAAAATGTCAAACATGACCCCATTTAATTTTTACTCTCACTTTAATTCTACATTATTTTCTCTCTATTCTTCTCTCTTCCACATTCAATATAAATGATATGATTGGGAAAAACATTATTAATGATCCATTTATTTAAAAGGTGGACAAATAATTTTAAAATATTAAAAATAAATTGTGAATAGATAATTTGTAACGAAGGAGACACTGTGCCATGCTCGAAACATTTCAATTAAAGTACTTAGAAAAAAAACAATTAAAGTGGGAAGAACTATATTATGTGCAATTCTAAAGTTGTAAACATACCGGTTATCTTGCTCAGGTACATAGATCATATATTATCCTGAAATTAATGTTCACTCTTCTATTCATATTATATAAAGAAAAATAAATATTCAATTTCGGCCTAAAAAAAAACTATTAATATTATGTATTTTCTTGATTCAGAGCTAAATACATGCTCCTTAAATAAGTAAATATATTCTCTTTGTTTCAAAATACTTATCCGAATTTTTATCTGTTTCAAATTACTTATTGATTGACGATTGGTGATTAATACTAGTGTGTTTATTACTTTCATTCAAATTTTGTTGCAAAAATATATATATATATATATATATATATATATATATATATATAATCTAGAAACTAATGAATTATGACTCTCGTTCAATTTTGGTCAAGTACAATTTACTACTATGTTGCAGAAACAAAAGCATTTTAATTCAAAAAGTTCAAAAAAGTTTATGACATCTGTTTGCTATCTTATTGTCTACCATGTTCTGTTTAATTCGTAAAATGTCGTATATGTTAACGATCCTTTCAATTACTTGCAAATAGACAATGACAAATGACATTTTACGAATTAAATGAGAGACATAATAGACAATTAACCGACCAACCATCAAAACCATCATTTGACTAACGTAATGAGATCTACAATGCCTCTTTTTAAACTTTTGGGATTAAACTGGCGTTTCTCTTTATAAAGTAGTACTTTTTCCATTATATAATATAAGTCGTTTATAACATGTAGCGAAAATTAGGGAAGCAAAAATTAATGTGTTTTTTAATCAAAATATAAATATTACTCTCTTAAATAGAATGAGTGATATACAAGTTCTGTTTAAAAAAGTAATATTTATATTTTAACTAATAAGGTACATTATTTTTTACTTGCTTAATTTTTTCTACATGTCCTGAACTGAATGGAGGTAGTATAATTAACCTTACCATCTTGTTTCAAGGATAAGTGTGGTCAGATCTTGAATCACAACAAATTTGTCAAGAAACTTGTGCAAAAAACAGTTCCAAAGAGACAAAAACTATTCCTAGAATTCTAGTAAGATTAGATTACAATTATTATTATTATTATTATTTTTTCAAACTACAATAAAGGTAAACTGTTGAATTTGGAAAAGCCACCAGAGAGATACTAGTGGATCCTTTTTTGTTTTTTTTTTACACGATGCCCCATGAGCGGGGAGATAGAACTGTCTCACCAGAGGAGGAGAGAGTAACCTTAGAAAGGGAGTCAAATTAAAGCATGCCCCCATGCGCAGGAAGGGTATCGAACCCACGACCTCACGGCCGTGGGCAGGTCCTTGCCCCACTGGGCTAAGGACCTTTGATTAGTAGATCCTTAATAATTGGTAATTGTGCGTTTAAGAGTACTAGGTCTTAGATTAAAATTAAAACCTTGTTTTGGAAGCTGCAAATTAATCTTAACATCGAATGCTTCTTTGGCACGTGATCACTCTTTAGTTTCTCCCAAAATCACGTCTTAGGTTTATGATTTGTAATTTGGTGTTTGTTTACATTAATTAATACCAGATTCGAAGGCACTTCGTAATATTTATTTAGAGTGAATTTATGAATTTGAACTAATCACTTCGTGTCGTGTGTATATATATAAATACATTAATTAAAACCATCTAAGATGTTTATTTGTTAGAATAAAGTAAAGAACAATATTCCAGAAGCATTAGAATATTACTCTAATTATGGTCTTAACTAAAGTACTTACAAATCAATCAGCCATATTAATTGTCTAGTTGACCAATTTTTATTCATGTGTGGGTTCATGGTTATCATATTGCCCAAACTCCCCAGCCTCACGCTATAATAGAGCTGAAGTGGACCTCACCAGAGGAGGGAGTACATGTAGGGCGGAAATTATATATATAGAAGAGCCTCACAAAGGAGGTAAATTAGAAGACCGGCAGGCCGGTTGCTCCATGAGGGGAATATAAGTGCCTCACGGAGGAGGTAGATTAGAAGACCGGCAGGCCGGTTGTCCCATGAGGGGGAATATAAGTGCCTCACAGAGGAGGAAGATTAGAAGACCCATGTAGGGGAATATAGGTGTCTCACACAAGAGAGAACCCAAGAAAAGGAAATTAAAGCATGCCCCTTGTGTGAGGAGGGTATCGCCCCACTGGGAAAATCACAATGGAAAATTAAAATAATTTATAACAGGTTTTTTTAATATATGTATAAATTTGACGGTATAGGGAATTACTGTTTCAATACTATTCTGTGAGTAGTCATTTTGCGTATTCATTGTCAAATGTTAAGTCAGTCTCCAATCCATCTGTTCTGTTTTGATATTTTGGGAGGAACTACTTTGTTCATTTTTTTGCCAAATGTTAAATATGTCTCCTATCCTTTCTCAGTACTCCACAGTCTTAATTATTTGGGAATTAATTAGTTATGCTAATATTGTGTAATGTATGTATAGATTTTCAACATCAAAATATTCAAGCTTTCGAGCTCAAAACAGCTGTATACCAAGTAGAAAGCAGCAAAAAAGAGGGATAAAATTAAAGATAAAATATATATTTTTTGATGAATATATTGATTATAAAAGAATTGATACTTCTAATTGGATGATCAACATGAAATCACAATGATCAAATGAAATCAACCAGCTCACTACACCTACTAATTGCAGAAACTTTGCCTTTGTTGCACGTGGAAAAATTCCCCATGGGATGGATCTTTTGGGTACCTGTAAGACATGGAGGCCTTGAGACTTACCTTGCAAGTGGATTCTATCTAAATTTATATTAGAGGAGTGTGGGGCTGCCCCATGCCAGACTTTCCCGTTGCACGTGGATTTGCTTGTTAATTAAAGGCAGCCATAGTGAACACTTTTTTATTTTATTTTTTGGTTTATCATTATAGAAATTTTCGACTTTAATACTAACTAATTAAATATATAAAGTGCCATTTTAAACAATCTCCATCCATATTGCTCTCATCTCATTTATTTAATTTTCAGTAGAGATTATTTGATAAAAAAATATTGTATTAAAAGGAATATTATGACTATGTCAAATTTCAAAATAACCCTTTTGCAATCTGTAGGGAAACTTCAACCAAATTTTTACAAGGGTATTAAGGTAATACTACAAGAAATTTACTCTTTGATTTAAGGTTTGATCCAATATTTTTTATTCAATCATGTTTTCATTAACTTTTAAATGTTTAAAATATTTGAGAATACAACATTTACATTGTATTTGTGCACAAAAATATCACATTCTCAAAAATAAAATTCTTAATTTCAATTTCATATAAAATTAATTTTTCAATATTTGAAACAGAAATTTTCAAACAAAAAAAAAAATCAATCAAAATGCCCTATATGCAACACATTAAAAAAAGTAAAACTAACGGTACTTGACTTAATGCTTTCAATTTGATCAAAGAGATTGACGCACCGTATTTGTATATTAATAAAAAAAATTATATAATCTCATATCATGATTGATTACTTAGCATATTGCGCATGGACGAAACCAGAAATTTGGTGTTCGAGGCGAAATTGATAAAATTTTTGGGGGCAATAAAAAAGGAAAAAAAAAATTCTTGGGGGGCGAAATTGATAAATTTTTCCAAAATACACATAAAATTTCGATAAATATTAGTATTTTTAAAAATTTAGGGGGCGCCGGCCCTTCGCCCCTGATATTGTGGAGGAGTTTTCTACCTAGCACTCTCATGTTTAAGCCACTGTTAAAAAAAGATAGGGATCGGGGACGAAGACAAGGGGCGGGGCAGTCGCCATTGAAATTTTTAAAAATACTAATAGGTATAGTCAATTTTATATGTAGTTCGGAATATTTTATCAGTTTCGTTCTCCCAAGATTTTTTTTTTGCCGTTTTTATATGTAGTTCGACATACTGTTGTAGTTTCGCCTTCAACACTAAATTCCTGATTTCGTCCTAATAGGGATGGTCCTGTCTCGGTCCACCACCCACCACCCTCCATGTGTTGAAGCACGTGATCCTGGATTTTTTTTTTTCCACAATCAAGTCTAGGTCTGCATATCACGACATGCACAAAATATTACCAAAAAAAAAAAGACATGCACAAAATGTATCAATTCCCATCACACATGAGATAACTTTGAAATTCTTACTTATGTATAAGCAGGCTCGTCTTAATCATTCTAGTGGGTCTGTAGTAAATTAAGAATAAACTTTCATGTAAAAATAAAAAACAAATCATTACAATCGTATCATAATAATTGTTATCCAACGCATACTAAAAAGTTTTAAATATAATATTAAAAATATAAATAATATCAAAAATAATGAAGCTCAAGTAATTGTAAAAAAAAAAAAAAAAAACCCAACTGAATTATAATACAACTCAAATGATTGTGATCAAAACATTTCCTTCTTCTTCCTTCATCGTTTTTGCTCTACAACTTCGGGTGATGTGTTCTTATACTAAAGCAAGTGATTAACAATCTTTATCATTAATTCTTAAAAAAAATGCACATATATGTATATATAGCTAACAGAGAATTTGGAAGCCCACAATTTTTGGAGGCTCTCTTCGGTCGAGCACTTTGAGCACCATTATTTAGTTGGCTCGGTATATAAGCATGAGTTTAACTTTTCATCATCAGATCGAGATATTAATTTTAACATCACGAATTTGATTGCCAAATAGACAATCGTAAGTGTTGTCAGACTCATGTGTTTCGCTCTTATACACATGAGCTCGGATCGTAACAAAATATGGCAGAACAAAATTGTGATGTTCAATGAGCTTTCTGTTGCTTTGATTTTATATTTCAATTTGCTTCTCTTAAAAAGGGAGTGATGCCGAATCAAATGAATCTACCCTCTAATTATCCCATTACAAATGCGACAGATTATGAAATAAAAAATAACACAGAAGATCCTAATTAAACCTCTCTGACCATAGGATTCTTGATTTGTACGTCTTTTTTGTACTTAGGCACGTTTTATCATATTGTAATTTTGCCTGACCTCAAAACATGGAAAAAACAAGTATATAAAGCCACCAAGTTTCTTGAAATGAGAAATCCAATCTGTCTTTTTACCATAAATTAAACTCCCCATTCCATCATCAAAGGTCCAATAGCCCAGTGGGGCATTGGCCGGCCCGTGACCGAGAGATCCCGGGTTCGATACCCCTCCCCAAACATGGGGTAAGCTTTAATTGTCTCCCTTCTAGGGTACTCTTCTCCTCTTATGAGGTGTTCTTCTCTGCTTTGCGGTTGGTTCTCTCCCATTTGGGGTTCCGCCCTCGGGCGTTCAAAAAAAAAAAAAAAAAAAAAAAAACTCCCCATTGGGAAATATCTGATATGGACCGGGTCCATGTGGTCCAGATTTGGCCACATCCTTGCAAAATGAGGAGAGAGAAGGAAATGCAGTGATGTGACCAAATCTGGACCGCATGGTCCATGACAGAATAGACCATTCCATTGGGATGGAAACACTTCTCGTGACCTTAATATCTATTTATAGAACAACTAAAAAAAGCCTTTTCAATTATACTTTCAATAAAATTTTAAGTTACTTTACTTGTGCACAAAAAGCGTTACCTACGCTCACAAGACCCCCACTCTCCAATCCGATAAAAAATTTGGAGGATATAATCAAGGTGACCTAGCAGCCCGACCAGGTGGGATGACTTGTCTTAGCCCACTCCAAGAAGCCGCCCTCACATTGGAGAGTTGAAACTTTCACATTGCGGCTGCTAAATTCGATCATGCGTCATTGTGCACAATCTACCACCCCATAACCAATTGGGCTGCCCTTGCGGATTGATTTGAATTTTATAAACACATACATAATCTATAATTATGAGTCAACAAGGAAAGGGAAAATTAAATCTTAGAATCGTTATTTTGGAACTTGTCTCACAATCCCCTCATATGATGTCAACTCTGCTCATTTAATATGAGGGGACTGTGAGACCGGTCATACAAAGACGGTCTTAAGATTGAATAATCCGAAGGAAACGGTGGTCTTGTTACGGCCAATCATGTATAGTGACACTCACTCCCATCTGATGTAAAAAGAAAGAAAGGGCGATATGTTCTATTTGGAATTGACGGATTTTATTAGGAGGATAAAACGAAGAATGTTACATGTAAGAAATAGTCATAGGTAGGGGTGTTCATGGTTCGGTTTGGTTCGGTTTTATACATTTTTCAAACCAAACCGAAATATTCGGTTTGGAAATTTTGAAACCAATCCAAACCATTTAAAATCTCAAACCGATGCATTCGGTTTGGTTTGGTTTGGATTGGTTTGGTTGCTCGGTTTTGCGAGATACAAAAATATTGATTATAAAGTTTAAAAAAAAAATTATTTAATTAGTTGGTTGCTAAAAATATTTTAAAAAAAATATGCCTATTATTTTCTGATTTTCTCAAGGTAAACACAATAAAGAAAACAAAATAATAAAATATAAACTCTTGGTCTTGATCCTTGCACTTCAAAAAAATTACTTCAAAATCGTCCTACAAGAAAAAAGAAAAACATAAAAATTACATAATTATTAGTTCAAAATAGTGAAATACAATAAAATCTTTTGGTAAATCTAAAATAGCATATGACTTTTTAATCTCTTGGTTTAACACTTGAAGAACTTGCACTTGATAATTCTAGAATGAGATACAAAAGTTGACAATTATACTAGAAATTATTTTAAAGAAAAATATATTTTATTGCAAAAAAGTCCTTTAATATATATTATATTATATATTATATATATTCGGTTTGGTTCGGTTTGGTTTATAATTTTTTTTAAACCAAACCAAAAATTCGGTTTTAATTTAGCTCAAACCGAAACCAATCCAATGCACTGCTCAAACCGAAAATTCAGTTTGGATTGATTTGGATCAGTTTGGATTGGTCGGTTTCGGTTTTTCTTGAACACCCCTAGTCATAGGTCCTCAGGGACTTAAAGGTATTATTCAAAGGACAATATGAAAAAGTATTTTTTAATCTTACTTTTACTTAATCAAAGAATTGATTAAAACGTCCTTAATAAATATTTAAGTTGATTCACATTCTTTCTTACTTTCTATGTATTTTAAGGAAGAAGTGGAAAAATAATTATTCTCCATTTAAAAGATCATCGGTTTTGACAGTCCTACATAATTTATCATGGTTAAATACTACTCTCTTCATTCCTTAATACAAGACTTTCAGGACATGTCGTGAAAATTAAGGAAGCAAAAAGTAAGATACTTTGTTAGTCAAATACCAATATTACTCTCTTAAATAGAAGTTGTATACCACTAATTTTATTTAAGAGAATAATATTGATATTTTGATTACAAAATATCTTAATTTTTACTTACTTAATTTTCACTAAATGTCCTAAAAGTCCTATATTTAAAAATGGAGGTAGTATTATGTACATACATATCACTTTCTCCCTTAGTAATTTTTCTATAAAAAAATCTATAATTGTTTTTTTGAAGAAAATACATAAATTAATTGTCATTTGAGAACTTAAGGATAATAGGATTTAAAGCGAGACAGATATAGAATAGAGAATCTGAATCATAGCAAATGGACAACATATTTAACCCAAAATAAATAAATGAAAAGATAAAAATAGTAGAAATCTTAGAAACAAAATCAGATTCATTTCAATCAGCATCTCAGGAGGGACGGAATCTACTATGCAAATTATTAGAACCATAATAATATTGTATATGCATGTATTGTACTGCAGATCTAAACACATATAAAAAAAATCCAAGAAAAAAAAACACAGTTTGTAATCACAAAAAATGCAATTATTTTTTCTTGCATTATGGATCTAACAGTCACAGCTATAGATAGTGCAGAATAAAGAATTGTCAGAATATATACTTTCACTATCTTTTACATTTGTTGCAGTCTTTTAGACAAATGTTACATTTTATATAATATGTCTTCTCTTTTGATTAACATATGTCATAAGACATATGTTACAAAATCACAACATCCATTCACTAAAAAAAAATTGGACAGTCAAATTTTTGATTCAACGATAAAAAATATTTAGTATATATTCAACTTTTAAAGTTCAGCACCATAGCCACAGGGACGAGATTTTTAAAAATAGTAATGAGTATAGTAAATTTTACATGTGCCCATTATAAGCAGGTCCCATTAATCTTACTTCAAACTCTTTTTGTTTCCAAAATTTTAGAACCGGTTCAATATATATTAAATTTTTAGTGTTCAATATCATAATCGTACCGAGATATAAATTGACCGAGAAAATAAAAATATCCATATCTCCTAACCCCACCCCCACCCCCACCCCAAATCCATGTGCACATTATAAGAAGGTCCCATTAATCTCACTTCAAACTCTCTTTGTTTCCAAATTTTTCTCCCTCACATTTTTTTTTCTTCTTATTCTCATAAACCACCACAAGTCATAGTTGGCTAAGAATGTAACAACCACCAAGATGGGGAGGAGAAAAGACAAAACTACCCCTAAATCCCACACCTTACCCTCTTCCCCCACCCATTCCTTCTCTTCCTCCACCTCCACCACCTCCTCCTCCGATTTCGAGTTCACCATCTCACTGTCCCCTAGAAAGGCCACCACCACTCTTTGCCCCGCCGACGACCTTTTCTACAAAGGTCAACTCTTACCCCTCCACTTGTCCCCGCGCATTTCAATGGTTCGCACTCTTCTTTTAGCTTCTTCGTCCACTTCTTCCTCTTCTGACACCACAACCTCCGCCTCCCGTGACTCCACTGGAAGCTCCAACGACTCGCATTCCTCGTTTTCAAGCGATTTAATCCTTCTACCAGATTGTGATTCCTCTAGACCGAGCTCGGTCACAGAGGAAGAAGAATTCAAACGCTTAAATATCAACAAAACCTTCAATAACCAAATAAATATCAAGAAAACCAGCTACTTCTCTAGGTTTTCTAGATTTTCTTCCGTGTTCCGCAAGGAATCCAACAAAACCCGCCAACCCGATTCGTATAATGCATCATCCGGGCCGCCGCCGCCGCCAACGTCATCATCATCATCGGTGAAGCGTATGAGTGTGACAGCAAAAGAAGTCATTAGAAAATATTTGAAAAAAGTGAAGCCTTTATATGAAAAATTATCCCAAAAACAGCAACAGAAAATGGGTGGATCTAGAATTTGCATGAAATTAGCTGAAGATGAATCTTTAAAGGAAAGGGATTATCAAACTTTCATCTCAGATCAAAATGGTAGAAGTGAAAGTACCAATGCTACTATTATACATTCATTTTCAGGTAATTAGGACCGGAGTCAGAGGCAGATTCAGTAACTTTATATTCATTGGTCAACTATTCAAAAAAATACATAGCGAAAGTTCAATTTTAAAGGAGATTTGAAAAAAAAATTTGATTTTTCTAAGGGTGAAATTCATAATTTTCAGGATTTGGGGTTAGACATGTTTTTTCTTCTCCATCCATCCCAATTATCTGTTCAATATGTATTTTGCACGGAAATTAATATTTCATAAAATTATATAATATGATATGGTAAACTTTCAAACATAACTGTATTTAATTTTACATTCTTTTTTCTCTCTCAACATTCAATGTATGAGATATATGATTGGAAAACCATCATTAATAAGCCATTCATTTAGAAAGTAGACAGTTAATTTGCGACAGATTAAAAAAGAATTATGGATAAATAATTTGGAATAGAGAGAGTTTAAATTTTAAAAATTTTAGAATAATTAGTTACAAAAATTGATCTCACTCTTTTTAAGAATTATATATTTTTCTTTTTTTGCGTTCGATATAAAGTTTCTAACACTGTCTATGTTTTACAGGGAATCTGAGGTACCCAAGAAGAAGAAGTTCATATGTATCAAGTTGTCCATCATCTATGAGATCATCTCCAAGTAGATCAAATATTGGATACACCCCACCAATGAGCAGAGAAAGAAAAATGCATTCTGGTGACACGTCATCAATGGAGGAGTTGCAAAGTGCGATTCAGGGTGCAATTGCTCATTGCAAGAACTCTATGGTTCAGAATAATACAAGTATGGTCAGTCACGAAATTTGAGGGGAAAAAAATATATATATATATATATATATTGAAGGGATCTTTTTTTATTTGTTTTTGTTAAAAGAAAATAAAACAAGAAAAAAAAAGAATTTTTACAATTGTAGTTCTTGGATCTTAGTAGTCTTGACTTGAAATTTTAACTTTTCTTATTTTTCTTTAACTAATTTGTTAGAGTTATTGAGATCTGGATTCTCTTCAGTCTAGTTGATTATGCAGTACAAAATAGATGATATATTACCAATTGGATCAAGTAAGTTCCAACTGATAAATATTTTTATTATCTATATTACACTGAAGACTTCTTCAGTATTTTTAAATATGAGAAAATAGTCGGATCGAATTACTATGGTTACATGTGATCTTAGGAGTACATTATGGATTTTTCCCTTTGTTTTTATGCATGACAAATTAGAGTGTGTGTATGAGTATTGTTTATGTCTTGGAATTGTGAATGACTTTTTAGGGTTTTGGAGCTTTGAACATTCGTCTTTAATTTCTTTGACCTCACTATCCCTCTTCACTTTCTTCTTTTAACAGTTATGAATCTGAAATTTATTATGAAAAATTTCAATTTATAGTAGTATGGTTTTTTTCCCTATAATTCAAGATCGAATAATGTTTCCTGAATTACAAATCGGTACTGCTAAGCAAAAGGTGTCCTACTCCAGTGGGGCAGGTGTCTCCCCATAACTTTGAGGTCGTGGGTTCGATACCCTACGCCTGCGTGTGACAAGCTTTAATCTCCCTTTTTAGGGTTATCTTCTCCTCGTCTGAAGCAGTTCTCTCCCCCTATATGGGGCAACCGCCCAATCGGACTTCAAAAAAAAAAAAATCATTTGGGATATTTATCGATTTGTAAGTTATCAAGAATCTTCCATGTGCCCACTGCAGATTAATTGTACATTTTATTATATTATAATAGAATCCACTATGAAGTTTATTTTCTTCTTCAAAGATCCATAATTCAAAATCTTGATTTGAAATTTGGTTTTTCCGAATAAAATATTTAGTTTTTGTTTTTGTTCTTATCAAACTTTTGTAGAGTGGTTGTAGAAAGGGCTTACAATAAGTGAAGTGATGTTTAAGAAGAAGAAAAATATTCCTTAAAACTGGGGAAAATCACCTACTAGATTGACAATGAGGGCTTTAATACTTTGTTAATCTCCAGCTTGAATCTTGATTATATTTATTATTATTATCATACCATGACAAAGAGGTATTTAAACTGAGACTTATTATTTCGAATCGGAAATAAAATGTTTATCTGTTACTATTACTAGGTATTCGACCTACGTATGTCATCGCCCAACCAGTAAGGTCATCCTGGCGCGAAGGCTATTACTTTGTGACTCAAGAAACCTATAAAATACTCTAGGACCACAAATGTACTCAAGGGCGACCTATGTTGGTGCTAGTTATAATCATTTTTTATATTTTGTCTATAATTTTTCATTACTTTTTAAATATTTTAAGATTTTTTTTATAATAACATATAATATAGTTTGACCCCTAACTTACGCAAAACAATGTTGTCAAGGTCAAGAGGTAACTCAAACGATTGGGTTTAGAAAGCGTAGTCTAAATCATGAAATATAGAAAGATGAGAAAATGGCGTGCTTAATTATCATTAATACTCAATAATCAATATTATAATGAGATAGTAATTCAATTAATTAGAAATATTTTATATTTGTATAAATTTTTGGTACATGCTCACATTAGTATTCCTTGTGCTCATTTTTTTCCCTAAAAGAAAAGCATTCTTCTTAGATATTTAATGAGACATATGAGGAGCACTCTGTCTGAGATTGTGAGGTCCCAGGTTCGACACCCCCTCCTCCCCGAATAAAAAAAAATGAGACGTCATGGGCTTATCTCTTTATCACACAATATTCTTCGAACTTTATAAATGAAAGATAAGCCAGAATACAATATATACGTGAGAAGTAGGTGGAATTAGTGGAGTTATTTAACCTCTCAATAATCCTCCAAAATAAAACCTGCATGCACCTTGGTCTCCTTTCTCGGTCCGATTATAATGTAGAACGACAAAAAATTAGTACAAATTTTTGGCCAAGATTTTAACGGTTCAATTTTTTTTGCAGAGACACTTGTTCTAATTTTACATCTGTTACATAAAACAGATCTTACATGTCTAATGACACATGTTTATCAGAATAAAACACTCATTACAACCTTAAAACATGTGTTCATAAGGAAATAACACATTTTACATAAGATTTAACACTTGTCCAAAAACATACAATATATATTCAAAAAAAATTATATGTACTAAATTTAATGCGTTCTGCACCATAGTCGTGTCCCTCCATTAGGTATTTTTTGTGAGGTATCATCTTTGAACTTGAAAATAAAATATCTTAAGACATTAATTCAAAAAAACATTATGGGTCTATACTCTATAATGAATGTCTAGAAGGTCCAATTAGAGAGGTAGACATATCCAATCAAAGTGCAAGTATTATCAATAGCTATCCAATTAAATGCAATCGCAAACAATAATATAATTGAAGACACCTCATGATCTTTCTTTAAATTTTTCCAATTTAAATTTGTGGGCTGAATTTTGAGGGATCTAATTAGCTTTCTGTACTTTTACTGTACTATGTTTTGGTCCACCATGGAAACATAGCTGTCCGGTTCCTATGCGGAACAACTATTTTTCTACATATGTAGAACATTTTTTTAACCTTGAGAACAGCTGTTCATTTTTTAATCAATCTTAGCCGCCAAAACTTTAATCTAACGGACGAGCTTTTATCCCGCATGTTGCGCACAAAAGCTATTCCGCATAGGAGCCGTGGTGGAAACATAGCCAACTTCTTAGTGTTCCCCGTCTTATCCCAATCATAAACTTTCCGCACCCTTTGATGAAAACCCACCCTCCTGGAACCAGTCCGGATCACTATGCGCAACAATCAAAATTCAGTACATGTAGAATATTTTAAGATCGGCGTTTTTAGACACAAAAACAGGACATGTGTCATTAAAAAACACGATAAGTGTCGTATAATCATAACAAGTGTTTGTTTTAAAATCATTTTTTTCGTAAAAATTTTAATCCGACGAACAAAACTAAGTCTCGCACATGCGAAATTTAACCCGTTCCGCACTGGAGCCCAACGCTCAGTAACATAATGAGTTCCATCTTATTATATATTGAGATCCAAATAGCCCTGATACCATTTGTTGGGACATCAGAAGCACTCACAAATAATGTATAAAGATAATGAAGACTTTTAAAATGATTCCACAATAATATATTTTTGTCAGAAACAAAACATGATAGAAATTTATAAGGCAAATGGGATATATTGAAATCAAGCCTATCGACTTAAGCAGCAAAGTCAGAAGACAAACAAGCTTAAATGCTTTCCTCAATAACAAATGAGAAGCTTAGAAATAAATAGAGAAATGAGGTGGCACCAATTGAAGCAAATGCTTCTGATATTTTCTATTGATGTTGGTGTATTACAAATGGAAAACTAGTGCTCTATTTATAGGCACATTGGCCACTATGTTGGTCAAAGTAAATAACTACTTCCCAACCACATCTTACCAACCAACAACAACCAACTACACATAATAAATATCACACCAATTAAACTAATACAACATTAATTAATATACTAAACTTAGTTTAATCCTACAGATAGTGAGAAAAAGAAGAAATAATAATTAATAAAAAGAACACCATGATAATTTTAATTTTAACATGGTTTACTCTCAATTTAAACTTACGTTCATAGTCTCAAAAGAAAAAAAAATCACTACATATTTTTTACACGGAGAAAATTACAAATTCTCTCACAAACTAATTTTTTGACCGGATATAATTACAAATCTCGCATAACCAATTCAGAAAACTCACCATCTGAGTTTGTGGTACCTCTCGGTACATTAATCCAAAAGAGTTTTTTGCTAGATACTTTTCAAAACCCCCGATATGAAATATTGAGAGAATACCAAACACTTATCCTACTACTTACATGTGTTAGTGTTTCAAGCCACTGGTCTCATTAACAAATTTTGTTGTATGCATGTAAGTTATTCAAAGACGATTTCTAGTAACCGTCAGGGACGAAGACATGGGAGTAAGACAGTCAAACTCGAAATCCTACGTAGGATCAGAAAGGCATGTAAGGATCGTAGGATCGTAACTCGGATCGTAGATCCTACTTAATTTAAAAAAAATTATTTGAAAATATATACGTACTCATAGAACAACATGTTAATCACAAATTCAAAACACAAAAGTACAATTTATTCACATCAAATATCTTAATTAAAATTAAATTGAAAAGAGAGTGAGAAAATTAATTTATATATAATAAGTATTATATATTTATATAAGCTTTAAAATGATATGCAAATAAATTGGTTAAAATGAAATTTTACCATCTCAAAAGTACTTCAATTGCGCTCACAACCGGATGAACTAAATATCAAGCTTCTAACATTAATTATTTGATTGAATTTGAATAACGTAATCGATCAAATTTGAGTTTATGGTTTCAATTCAAATAATCTTTTCGACATCGTTGTTACAGAATCCAGTAGATAGCGGAAAAGAAACTCAGAGACAAAAAATCTAACGCACATATGTAAATTGGAGTCGAGGCTTAAGTTGAGAAGATTGAAATTTGAAGAAGCCCCAAGAAGCTGCGAAGTGTAGAGTTTGAGACTTTGAGTTTAGAAGAACAAGAACAAGATTTTTTTACGGCCTTGGTTAAAATAAAACATCATTTTTTTTTTTATAAAAATAAAAATAAAAAATTCGACTCAGAAGGAAAAATAGTTGACTCGATCCTACGATCCTGAGTCCGATCCCACGAGTTTACACCGATCATACTTGATTACTGATCCTACGTTGGATCTAACTCGTAAGACCCCTTAAAACTTGTAGGGTCGTACGATTCTACGAGTCAACTCGCGAGTTTGACTGCCATGCAAGGGAGGGTATTTTTAAAAATCATATTAGATATAATAAATTTTATATGTAATTTAGAATATTTGATTAAATTCGCGCCAATATTTTTTTTGCAATTTTTATATGTAGTTCGGCATACTATTGCAATTTTTCGCCCCTAATTTAAAAGTCATGGCTTCGTCCCTGTCTCCCTGATAACTGTACAAAAACTTCTAAGACCTTATCGTATTAAGCATATATTTAAGGACTAAATTTGTCATTTTCCTTTTTTTTTTAAGTGCATCGACATCAATATCGAACTTTGGGAAGCAGTTTAAGATAAGGCTTAGGATATTTTTTCTAGTTTCATGTCTCATCATATGATTGTCATGTATATCACAGTTTCTTTTTTAATGTTTCTTTGTTTTCTTTAGTTTATAATTCCTTATAAATAAAATAATTAATAAATGATAGTTTGTCAATAGTATATAAAAAAAATGACACGTATAATTAGGGGCAGACTCAAATGAGGAGCGAGAGGGGCCTTGTTTAACCATTTCTTTATTAAATTGGGGGCGGCTTTTTAGAGTTTTTTATTTATCCGCTCTTATATTTTATCTATAATTTTTTTTTGCTAAATAAAGATTTACCATTAATGATAAAATAATCAAAGTCATTATAATCAAAAGATAAAAAGCAAATACAAGAAAAATAAAAGTTATACAATGGTGTAAACATCATGATAACAGATAAAAGTTCACACCCCGGACCAGGTAAACAACACAAAAAACAGTAAAATAAATAAATACATGATAAAATTCTTCGCAGCAACTTCTCCGAGATCCTGAAATAGCAGTAGCAAGCTCAGTTTCATCACCTTTCTTAGAAATCAACAATCTACGAGATCATGAGCGTTCTATAATTTCACTTTGATCCATAATTTTTTTAAGAAAAAAATTTTATAGTAACATATAGTGTCCTTTGATCCTCCTAATTTACACTCATAATTTCGCTCCTACATGTAACAATGACAGAAAATTTGAACCGCCAAAATAAATAACTTCGGTCGCGACTATTGAAGTGTCACAACCAGAACACAATTGACGTTTTGGCCCATTGTACTTTTTCTGTCCATTTATTGAAACTTAAATGTATTTTTGTCAACTTTTCATGGGGATTAATCCACATGGCAACAACCGGGAAAAGCTGAGTTGAAGTAAAGGAGGAGGAGGAGGAGGAGGAGGAGGATGGTGGTTGGATTGGGTCGCCACCTTGGGGGAGGAAGGGGACAGCGGCACATGCATGCAGTATAAGTATTGACGTGGTCCTTTCAACTCGACCAATTTACTCCTTACTAATCACATGCAGAGGGTCACTTTGGTATGGATACGGTTTTATGGGATTGGCCCCATGGTCCTCTCATATGAGTTGGAGTGGAGCCTACGTGCAAAGTAGATCCGCCACAATTCATGTGAGATAACTACATGACCACTCCCACAAAATCACTCCTATATTAGAATTTTCCCATGCAAAACTGCACATCAAAAGCTGCCTTCCCCTTTGCTGAATCTCTGCAATCATTTATGCCACCAACCCTATATATATATATATATATTTCTCTTTCTCTTCTCTCTTAAAAATGATTGAGCATCTATCTTACCTTCCCATTTATCTAGGTTGAGTGAATGAGTTAATTAAATCGCGGAATGCGTCTTAATTAGAATTTATTAAAGCTGTTGTACATGTATCATTAATTTACAAGGGTTTATTCCTACACTTATCAGGAACCAAACTACAATATTATGAGTGAAGGTAATATTAGCACAACACTATTTGTGGTGAATTTGCTACTTCAAGGAACTCTTCTCCTCTCTCTAGTTATACTCTATCCCACATGAATTTTTGAGATTACTAAATCACATATATAAGTAGTGAGAATAAGTTTTTACGATCACTTTAGAATATTCAGTATATCAAAGACTACTGTTAAATAATTAGATGTAAATAATATTAGGTATGTGATTATGTTTCATAACTACAAGCACAATGCGTAACATTATGGTATCAAAACAAATTATCTTAGTATGAGAACTAAATGTCTTGCCATCTAGGACGAGAGCTACCTTGAGAGACTAATGCCCCTGGTTTGGTCGAGCTAGTGACATTTATAAGATATTGTTTTGTTTTATTTCAGAATTAAATGCAATATTTTGAGTTTTAAACTTACATGATGACCTTTCATAAACCATTTAACTAATAAAATAAATTCAATATAATTTTTTTAAAATTAAAGATTATCTAATCTCATCCATTCGGCAGCTCAAAGTTTTTCCTCTTTTATCACGTCAAATTTTAAATTCTAATTTTCTTAAGACATAACCGATATTCATGTCTATTTTAGTTTACTTTCTACAACTAACCTATATTCGCTCCTCTTGTACGCCCTTCTTTCACATCTACCAAACAACATCTTTGTAAAGTTCGTTGTAAGTAAATTGATCAACTTTTTTAAAACTTCAATATTCACATGACTTAACTTGAACTTAACGAATGTAACACAGCTGGTAGTATATTTTAAGGAAGATGAGGTAGTATTCTTTTCCTTTATCAAGAAAATCATCAATAATTGGGAATATTCGATCTTTCATCATATGTATAAAGAAGCTTATTCCAAGATGTTGCACAAGATCTTTGCAAGAATATGTAAAGACTATTATAGCCTAAGCAAGAGTACAATGAGTACTGCTGATCAATGGTGGAGTCAGGTAAAGGCAAGGGGTCATGACCCTCAAGAATTTCGTTAAAAAAATTAGTACCATTGTGTATTCTCATAAGCACTTTTATATAAATTCTTAATACATGAAAATTGTCTTGATTCTTTGTCTTAACGGTTCACTAGTAACAAAATTTTATTTCAGACACTCGACAATTATCCTTTCTAGCGGATATTTTTTTAAAATCGTGTACTTTGTTTTAGAGGTGAAGCCAAAGCCTTGGTATTTTTAGAAAGGTATTGATCTTCGATCACTTGAAGTACAATTCAGACACTCGACTATTATACTATTATCTGATTGCCCCAAATCCTTAGTATAAAAAGACATTATTTTAGTAATAAAACAATTGATGGAAAGGGGGAGATATAATTTTTAAAGAATTTCTCTGCAAAAATGAATTTTTGCTATAAAAAACCTGGCATTCAAAGGAAATACATTATTGGGTGCCACCGTCACCTCGCCCCGTGAATTCACCATTGCTATGTATTGATATTTAGATTTTTAGTTACTCATTTTTTAAATTAACCCTTCCAATATTATACAAAAAATACACATGATACATTTTGTCCCATTTTATTTGATCTCCTATCATATTATCAATACATTATTGCGTCTCTTTTTCTTTTTTTAAACCTATCTAAAGAAGTATTCATAAAAAATAAAAAATAAAAGACCTATCTAAAGAAGTTGGCGAAACCCCAAGGAAAAAAATGAAATACATAATAGTTATCTATAAAATAAGACAAAAAATATATGAGAGAATGAGATGATCCCAATTCCCAACCTATTACATTATTTGTAAACCAACGATTCAAATATCAATCCGACTAATCTTATTAGAATATATACAGAATAAATTTAATAATGCATTATGATTGAGATTACGAGTTCAAGACGACCGATTCAAGTCACTACAAAACAATATTCACAACCTACACTCTTTTTCAGATGAACTCTGGCCCAAGCAAACTAAGTGGTCATCTATAGACAGTCATAGGTATCTTGGGCTTAATATCTGGGCCCACAATTATAATTAGATTAGTTTTAGTATGTCAAGAAGGTCGTAGGCCAGTGGGCGGTCCCGAATTGCGACACTCTCTCCGTGCATGGGGCAATAATTCTCCTCCTCTGGTGAGACAAAAAAAAAAAAAAAAAAAGGATTAGTTTTAGCATAGATTATGATCGAAGAATCCTCACTTACAAAATGAAAACTTTATCCTAAACTTCCTACACACACATTTTTTTTATGTGTTCATTCCTTAAGTGAGAGCGGGGATTCAAATACCGTTCACAGAGATACCATGTTGATTAATATTTTATTTTTTAGTAGGCTAACCCGATACGAGTAGAGATTAGTCTGAGTATAATAGCCCGATAGGGATCCAAAACTTTTGGAAACCTAATCTTTTCCAAAAAGGATCAGAGCCATGAGAGGGAGAATATCTGAACAAAGACCATAAAGTCAAAGTCCTTCTAAGCCAAGCTGGTTCAACAATACCCAAACAAACTTGACACCTATTTTTAAATAGCAATTGAAGCATTTTGAAAGCAAGCATTTCATGTTAACAGCTAGGCTTTGCATCAAACCTGGCTCTCAAATCCCTCTATAATTCCATCTTAAATCAATGCAGAAAATGGTCCCCCCCCCCAACTAGTAAGGATACCCTATTTCCTCACAAAAATTATGTGATCGAATTTCACTGTCGATGTGAGTACAATATTATAAACGACCTATAGTCTCGAGAGTTTACCTTAAATGTAATGATGACAATAGCCAAACTCTTTATTCAGCAAAAAAAAACAACAGCCAAACTCTTTTACCTAAAAAAAAGTCCCCCTCCACGGCAAAAAATCATATGTTCCCAGTGTATGTCCTCATTCTTGTACTCGACCAATTACAATTCGCCATGTATATATGTAATTGGAAGAAATATTTACATAGAAAATTATGATTGATTGGATATATAAATGGGAATATAGACGGGGATAGACGATTTTCACCCCTCCACCCTATCCCAAAATAAATAAAATAAAACTTTTACAAATCTCCCTGTTTTCCAAGCAGTATATTTCTTGACATTAATGAAAATACCCATGTATATATTTATTAATTAATTCATGTATTTTTATTTCTTGAACTTTATAAACAATTAATTCACATAGTTGACCGTTTGCAGTGTGCTATAAACACTACAATCCCGTTAATAATTGTTTCTTATAGCTGAACAATTAATACTCTCATATTTGTCATCTTTTTCTTTTTCTTTTTTGCCAGTATTGGGGTTAATAACAGTACAATATACACTAAGAAATTCATTTATTTGTGTAAATCAAAACTCGAATTATCCGAGATAAATCTATTCTTTAATATACTTGAAACATCGGATAGAATTTTATCATACGATATATGTAGTTGAATGAACATCGTTGATATACTTGAAACACTCGATAAAAATGTAGCTAAATTAATACGAACAATACTAACTATACGAAGTAACTAAACTAACTTTTTACCTTTATTTGTAAAAGACTTTCAACCTTAAATTACCTTTTTACCCCTTTGTTGAGCCACAAATCTTTGCTCAACTTGAACCAAATAGCATTGCCTGTGTGCAAAAAATAAAGTTGAGGTGCAAATGCAAGAGACATGATGATTGAATTCAGAGTAGCAGAACTATAGGATTCTAAGTAAAGGAGATTCTCCTTTACAAATTTTTTTAGGGTGAAGGGGCAAAAAAGTAAACTAGATTCTTATAGGGGTAATAGCCATTTACTATTGGCTAAGACATGAGTAAATAATTGTCTTGGCCAACTTTTGCGATGAATCTGAAACAACCAACTTTTATTTTGCGATTTGATAGTTGAAGGTGATGCACTTTTTTTTTGCAATCCAGTCTTTTTTGGGAAATCAGAGTATGAAAAGTTGGAGGATCAAAGCGTCAACTTTGAAGGGAAGGGAATACCACATAAAATATCATAATTGGGAATTAGCCTTTGTACCTTAAAAATTGTAATATTTTTTCACACAATCTGGTCAAGTGGGATAAGTGTAATAACTTTGTGGGATATATCCCTGCCCATTTTATTACTCTGTCTATTGGATATAATTGTAATAGTTTAAGCTCGAACCGAAGTATAATCTCAGTAGGAATTATACCAAGTTCTGATGTCAATTCATCTATTATTAATGACAGTTGAGATATTATTCATAAAAAAAAAGGTAAATAATAGTCTGATAAATGTAGTATTGATTAGCAGGGATTAAGTATATAGTGATTAGCTGTATAGAATAAACAAGGGCTCCTCAAATCTTTAATTGAAGCTTTTTTTTTCCCCAATAACTGGACCACTTGCAAAAATATATCAAACTGACAAGAATACCCATCCCTAGATCTGCAAAATTACATAAAAAACCATTGGAGAAATGAACTATTTTAAAGGGTATTTTTGGGAAGAGAGTTTGTTGTAAGAGATATCATATATTTGATTAAGGCTGAAACTATACAGTTATTCACATGGCTATGAAATTAGTCTCATGTGGCCACATGCTTTCCTGGGACTTCTCCCATGTTATTAAGAGAGGTCAAAGAATCAAAATTCATATTATTCAATAACACCTACATTTCATAATATAGGTCATTTAATAAAAAATATTAATTTTTTTTAAAAAAATATGACTTGTATATCACTAATCATATTTAAGAGATTAATATTGATATTTTGACTAACAAAATACTTTTTTTATTTTTTATTTTTTTAGCAAAATTTCCTAAACGGTTTATATTATGAAATGGAAGTAGCACTTTGCTGTGGATAATCTCTAATCTTCACATGCGGGACACCATCCCAGCCGTTGGATGAGATTTTTTAACGGTCCAAATCTGGAGAGAGAAAAGTTTTTTTATTAATTTTTAAGTCAGCCGCAACTTTTCTCTCTCCAAATCTGACCCGTTCAAACTATCATTCGACGGCTGAGATTGTTCTGCACGTGCGGATTTTTACCTGTTCTGCATAGGAGCCGGACTGCATTATTATGATCAAATCTTGCTTTATTTCTCCATCATTTCTTTCATACGTGGCTAAAATCCAAGAAACTTTTGCATTTGAAACCTTTAGGAGTGAAGGGTTTTCCCCAAATTGTGATTTTTAACATCTGTTGCATAAAATATGTGTTACATGACTTAGGATAAGTGTCATTAGAACACCTATTATATATAAAATGTAATATATGTCTAAAAACTTGTAAGATCTGTTAAAAAATATTTAATATATACTGAATTTTAATGTTCTGCACTATAACCATGATGAAGAAATACTAATCAATTATACATACCTGCAGGAATTTAATATTTGAACGTGGTAAACTGGAGTTGTGTCATTTCTTTATGTTTCTTTTTTCTTTTCTTTTTTTGTCTTACTACAACCTATAATTTGAAATTTGACCTCCAAGCTAGAAAGATCCATAAAGCCCTCAAGAACAATAAATGGCCCAATTTGATTAGAATTTATGCATATTTTTCTCAGTATATACCGATAACAACAGTAATTCTAACAAAGAACATATATTTTCAATTATTGAACAAAAAATTAACGATTGCAATTGTATAAAAATACGCGCTACGTACAAAGAAAAACATACATTAGCACTGTAACTGGACCAATAAATGGCCATTGTATAGAGCTTTTGTCTTTAGTTCCCAAGGTGTCCATGTGCTGTTCTTATATTCTAAATACTAAGTATTGCTCTATTGTTCCAATTTCACCAGACCATTTGGTCTTTATATTAGATTAAATATTCAATCCAACTTTTAAGCATTTAATAATCTTTATAAAGCACACACAAACTCATGCAAGAAGTTGAAACAAACAGCTAGTTTTAGCCATTTCTACTTCCTCATTTTGTTTTTCTCTATTTTTTTTTCAATCTGCATTTCAAGAAACAAGAACAATGGTATCTCTAGAAACTATTCAAACAAGTTCCAAAACGATCGAGCCAAATTCGAGCCCTCGAATTTCGTTCTCTGCTGAGTTTCTTGATGAGAGAAACTTCACATCAATCAATCAAAAATCTCAAGTAGAGAAGAAAGAGCATCATAATGCATCAGAAAGAGAGAAACTTCGAAATGCAGATTTCGAGTTTCTCTCTTCGAGTAATTTAACTAGCAGTGAAAACATGATCACTGCTGATGAACTATTTTTCGAAGGTAAATTACTACCCTTTTGGCAAATGCATCATTCTGAGAAACTCAACAAGTTAAGTCTAAAGTCTGAACAAGCAGACCGAAGGAAAAGTAAACAAAAACAACAACAAAGAGGAGCCAAAAATGAGTTGGTTTATTGATGATGATCCATCTCCTAGACCACCTAAATGTATTGTTTTATGGAAAGAATTATTAAGGTTAAAAAAACAACGCGCTTCTTCTTTATCTCCATCTTCATCTACTTCTTCTTCTTCTTCGTCTTCGGGATCTATTGGAGATATGGCCTTAAAAGAAGAAAGCAAAGAGGGAGTAGGAATAAGAGAAAAGTATGTGAAGAGGATCAAGAAAGGGTTGGAGAGGACTAGATCAGCTAGTTTAAGAATCAGACCCATGGTAAATGTCCCAATATGGAGGACACAAGGAAAGAGCAATGCACTTCCTCCTTTGTTTCCTCTTAAGAAAGGAAGGCTAGAGAGGTAAAAGAAAACAAGGAGAGGTTAACAAATTGTTCCTGGTAGGTCACAGAACAAATTTCGCATATGTTAAGTCGTTTCACCACCATTGTCCGCGGCCGTTTCCGGCTAATTTTGACCGGAAACCACCGCGGACAATGGTGGTGAGACTACTTAACAGTCACGAAATTTGTTATGAGGCCTACCAAGAAGTAGAAAAAAACTTGTAGGATCTTATCGTGTCTTGATAAATAGCTTGAGGATAATCCAAGTCATTTTCTCTTCAATTTTTGTATGCTATGTTTTCTTATGTTTAGAGATAATGTCACTTTGTAGCTAATCTATTGAATTATAGTGTAGATTCTGATCAATGTATTGTGAATTAATTCATCATTTTCTTCCTTTATTACTAGTGTCTACTGTCTAGGCATTTTTTGCCCGACTAATCCGATTGGGATCTAGAGGCCACTTTTGCCAACTTCACAAGAATTCCTACAAACATGCAATAATTTTTTGTTGTAGGGGTATTTTTTGCCGGACTAATCCAGTTGAGATCTAAAGGACACTTTAGTCAACCTAACAGGAATTTTTGTAAACATGTAACAATTGTCACTCTCAAGTATCCGAGACGCATAGTCCCGGGAAGATGCCTCCCCCATTGGGGTGACAAAAAATCATATGTCCTCATTCCTGTATCCAACCAATCACAATTCACCATGTGTATATAATTGGGAACAATATCCACATAGTGAATTCTGATTAGTTGAGTATAGGAATAGGGACAGACAATTTTCACCCCATTGGGGTAGACATCACTCTTCCTTTTCTTTCTCTCTTTTCTTGACAAAAGATCATCATAATTCAGTGTTTAGAAACTAGCATACTATCAGCAGTGAATTCTCAGTTTTTTAAGAATTTAGCTCACAAAATTAGTCAAACAAGGGAATATCATCAAGAAATAATGCATTAGAGCAAAGTACCATAACATTAAGAAGCTGCTATCTTAGCAGAGAAAGTAGCCAGAAGATGCATTTTGAGGAAAATCATGTTTATTTTATATTTCTAATCTTCGCTTACAAATAATAAGATTATACACACAAATTTTCCTTCTCAATCAAAATATACAATGAGCACAAATAGGTGCCATAATTGCCAGCAAGGTAATTGATGTTTATAAATTTTTTACAAGAAAAACGTCAAGAAATGAAACAAAATTCAGCGTCGAGAAAATAAATAAAAAAAAATGGAACATAGCTGCACAGAATTGGCTGAGAATACGTACATTTACTTGATGAATCGAAAGCATATCTTGGTTGCCATTTAGGGCACACAAATCTTGTGCATGTCGAAGAACTGAAAAGAAGAGCTTGAGATAATTCTTGAAACAAAATCTTGATGGTTGTAAGAAGCCTTAAAATACATATGTTCACGGGGAGGCGGCGATAGAAGTGGATTCCCCGAATACCTAAGAAAAAAGGGAATTCAATCATCAATCTAAACTGATAGAGAGTTAGTTACTCATTTATCGTGAAATGAAAAAGATACTATATAAGATGAATGCTGAGTACCTCAAATTCAGCCCAGTTTTTCCAATAAGGTTGCTTGGAATTTGTCCGGTCAGATTATTGTTTTCCAAGAAGCTGATTAGAACAAAATACAACATATTTTAGTGAAAGCTTTGCGATAATTTCCCATGAGCTTTGCCAATAAAAAGCTCGAGAGATTTGGAACTATGTCAGCAAACTTGAACAGTACTATGATTGACAATATAGATTGGAGAAAACAAAAAGTCCTATTCAGCAGATGCTATCCACGGCAGCATATCCAGTATAAGCATTTGGCTGATAAGTAAAAAGGAAATCACATGAAGCTATGGGCTAATATTGCTGGAGACCGTCACATTTTTTCAACTCCGTGGATTTTGAACAATTTCATCATACGCAAATATTTACATAAATGCTGGTTGTACAAGAGGAAACTGATGAGAAGTTTTTAACTCACAGATTTTCTAGAAACTTCAGCGAGCTGAGATCAGGTATAGATCCTGTGAAATTATTGTTTCCAAGAAATCTGTCAAAATCAAGAGATTGTTTAGTAAAAAAGTGATTATATCATAACCCTTAATAGAAAAGAATTAAATCACATACATGCTAGACAATGCAGTCATATTGGCAATGTACGGTGAAAGTGATCCGGAAATACCCAGACTTGTTAAGTTTCTGCAAGAACAAAATTGAGACAAACATTAAGTGGAAATTCAGACTTTACGGCATGTGAAATGTAAGATAAGATCAAACTCACATAGTGGTAACGCGAATTCGGGGTCCTTCTGAACATGTTACGCCAGTCCAGGAGTATTGGTGAGGTAAACATGGATCTCCGTTCCAATCAAAAGGAGGGTTCTTGAAACCTGCCTTCAACCTTTCCAAAGCAATAACTGCAAAATGATATTTACATTTATTAGTCTCCCAAAGCAATGCCATTTAGCATCTAGAATTTGATTATTAAATGACCAAAAAAAATAGCAGAGAAATGGTAAAAGGCGAAATCTGTTTCTATATTCGTTGCACTTTGCATATACATAGTTAAGTATTCAGACCATCTCTTGTGTGAGTACTTCCTCCATAGTTCAAAACTTGAAAGACTTCTCCAGCATTGATTAGAGGACCAACAGTTGAGCCAGCAGCCGGAGTTAAAGTAACGTTCGTTTGGCCAGAAAGAGGCCACTGGTTTGCAAAAATGGCATCTCCAGCCGGAGAAACATTAAGATTTGAATAGTACATAACACCATTTATGCTTATGTTCAATACTCTTGGACTTCCTGAAGCTGAAACACGATCATCTGCTAAGTAGAGAGTGATATAGTATATTGAGTTCGGGAGAGATTGAGGGGGCCACAGTAACTCCATAGGTTCTGGTTGATTCTTTCCCATACTTGTTTGAAATACTTTGAGAGGGGGTAGATTCCAGAAACCAGAAACGGAAATGTTCTTGAGACCTGTTGTAGTAGAATTATTTTCTCCAAACGGCTCCCAGTACCGATCAAATTGATCATCAGGATATCTGTATTTCACAAGCCATTGTTAGCCGATTCACTACATAATCATAGATACCAACAAGCTATTGCTAGACGATTAACTATGCAACTATAAATTACTTCCAGTTGGGCGTTCTTCGGTTAAAGAGTGAGACATTTATTTTGAACTTAAAAGCATATCGAGCATTGTTCAAGATATTCTATTAGAAGAAAAAGTGAAAAAGAAAAATCAACAAGCTAATTGAATAACTAGTTCCTGATTCTTTCTTGATGAAAAAACATGGATGGCACATTAAACAATAAGTCTTTCTACTCCAACTCCATAACAAAGAAAATCCCGTCATGCCAATAAGAGAAAAAGTTCCTTATCTGAAGCCTCCTACTGAGAAACATGAACCACTAGAACACAACATTACCCAGTTAATTCCAAATTAAGGAGATTGAACACTTCTATTCTAACAATCCTCGTAATCAAAATTGGAGTTCTTCAATTTTAGCAACTTCAACACTAACCAAAAATTACAAATCTTTGAAGAACAAGGTATGCAATCCAATTTCATCAAGATTGAAACTACACTATGCTCAAGGCGAAAGAATGGTATGCAACTTCACAAAATAAGGCCATAATTAACAAACTAATTAAAAGTAGATAATTTGCAATCAACTTTCATAACCAAAACATTTCTAGGACTCACCTAATGATCGGTCCATTGTATCCAAAACTGTGCCTTGCCACCAGAGATAAAGCAAAAGCACTAAAATCAGTGGAATTATACAATGAATTAGCAACAAGCACAAGCTGTAAAGCAGATATAAAGGGGTCTGATTCTGTATAATTACTAGCAACCAAACAAACACTCATATTCCTCCCAGTTGCCAAAAACACCCCTTCAAAATATGAAGCATTTCCTTGTAAATAATCCTCAGTTGTATTAACAACACTCCATAAAGTCCCATCTACCATTTGATCAAACACAGGAGGATTACTAACATTCCCATTGATTCCCCCATGTAGATATGTGGTTCTAACCATGTATTTTGCACCTCGAAAAACAGGGATTTCATAGCAGAATTTCTTGAAAACATTGTTTTGGAGTGGAAATGTTCGCATAGTTGAAAGAGTCAAATCTTGAAATGGCAGAGCTAAGTTCCTTGAAGTCCCTGAATTGACAAATCCAGTATCCGGAACCCATTCTTGGCCATTGATTACTGTTGATACTGTAGCTCCACAATCAATAAAAGTACCTAAAATGACATCAAAAAGTAAAAATAAGAAAAGCCCACTAAACAAAATGCATAAAAATTGAGTCTTTATGATAAATTAACCAAAAGGGATGATAAATTTTCACCTCTAAGTGATTGACAGAAGGCTAAAACAGGAAGGAAAGAAAGAAACAAGACTAGAGAAGGCGAAGGGAGGATCATGGTTCAGTAATAAAAGATCTATACATCAAAATTATCAATAGAAGTAGCTAAGATGACATAAAAAATTTAATAATAACAAAACCCACCAAGCAAAATGCATAAGAATTGAATCTTTATGATAAATTAAGCAAGAGGGATTACCTGTAATGACATAAAAAAAAAAAACCCCCACTAAGCAAAATGCATAAAAATTGAATCTTTATGCTACATTAACCAAAGGGGTGATGAAATTTACCTCTTAGAGAATGAGAGAATGCTAAAACAGGAAGGATATAGAGGAAGAAGACTAGACAAGGCAAAGGGATAATCATGGTTCAGTGATAAAAGATTTAGACATGAAAATTAGTTTGCTGAAATTGGTGTTGGAAGAATTGATTAATCAGAGTTGATTTGAGTCGTTGGGAGAGTGAAGTTGGTGATGGGTATTAACTAAGGATTATGGTGCTGGGTCCGAAAATGGGGCAAATGTCGCGGGAAAGAAACCAACCAGACCAGGTCAGACTTGACTTGACCATGGCAGCGGTCCGATTCCGATATAGCCCGTGTTATCCGTTACTACTAGCACCGTGTAGATAGATTATCATTGTTAGATAACTTGGTTCACGGCCGAGATTATACAATTACTATGCATTAACTGACTATTATTTTAGAACATTTCAAATTTTATAATATATGTGATTTCGGTTGAAATATGATCTTTCTATACATTACAAATATAAATGAGTTATGCAATGAAACTAAAATGAGTTGTAGGCTCGTTTGATGCAATGTACATTTGGTTACTTATTTTTAGCTCATATATTAGAGTCGGCTTTTCTAGTGGTGGCCGAATTAGTTCCCCCTTTGTTTCTTAATATATGACATTTTAGGTATTTTGGACTTAGGCATACATTAAGGAAGAGTGGGATAAGAGACATATTTGTTGTTATACGTTGGACCTCATATAATTCACCATTCACTGTCCCTTCTCGCTCCCTTTTTCTCTCCATTTCTTCCTTTTGAAGTTTCTTCATTTCTTGGTTTCCATGGATAGATTCAACCATTCTTGGTACCAACCACTGTCTCTTCTCTCTCTCTTTTTCTCCCCCATTTCTTCCTCTTGAAGTTTCTTCATTTCTTGGTTTCCATGGTAGCCATTCTCTACCCTTTTTTGGTGTCCTCACCCCTACTTTTGGCCACAAACATCGATGGACCTTCCCTAATGCGTTTTTCATCAAGATTCAAGACTTGGGGGCAAGTAGATCGGCTAGTTGGTGGTAAGATATGGATACCCAGTACTGTTATGGGCCATTTCTTGAGTTTCCACCTCTTTTCTAGGCGATTCTTTAGATCGTTGATAAGTCCATGTTCTTCTGAATCGCTGTCTATGAAAGATGTTGAAACCAAGTGCTTGCCTCTGGGGTTCGAAAATGGCGATGAAGATGCTGCGGAGAAGACTATCTTTTGTTTGTTTGTTAAATTAGTAGTTTTAGTTGCTTCCCACCTCTTGGGGTGTGGGTTTTTATCCGTTACTTTGTGTAACTTTTTTTTCCTGTCTTGTTTGTCTTTCTTCTTTCCTCAACTCTTCTCTTTTGTTATATTAGAGAAAGAGTTTGGGAACTTTTTCAGGTTGTAATGGCCCCGACCATTTTATTATTAATAGATAATCCTTTATTCATAAAAAAAAAATTTATTGTTATATGTTTGCATAAATTTAGTTTAATTACAAACACTAAATCATTCATCTTTCTCCATAGTAAGAGTAATGTTAGAAAAATAATTTTAAAAGTTAGAAAATAACATATATTTAAAAAAAAAATTGAAGAAGGTAGAAAGACCTCTAATAAAAAATGAAGGGAGAACATCCATTTCGAAAAAGTGGATATTCAAGGTCGTAGCTATCATATATGCCACTGAGGCAGACGTCCAGAGCCCCATGAATCAAGAAGGCCTCTAATTAAAAAAATTAATATTTTTCTAAAGTGTTTATGGTAAAATAATTGTTTTATTTATTACTTTTCTTGACGGAATAAGCAAGTATGAAGACCCCAAAAATTAATATATTTATGAGAAAAAAATAAGTTTTTTTAATTTTCAAAAAGGAAAAAATAAAGTATGAATGCCCAAGATCGATTAAATAGATCGACCATATTATTTACCGGGTATGAAATGTTAAAATATCTTGAATATAAATTTTATAATAAATGATTTCTCTTTCAAGATGGTAGAAGAATAAGATATAGGGTGTCAATGAATTACGTCTGACTTATGTTTGACATAGTTCAAAACTTTTCGAATTGTGTAAAAGTAAAATTTTTGTAAGAGAATATGAGTCCAATCGAACCAAACAAAACTGTAGAAATGGGACTTGGGACTGCTATCATTCACTCAAAAGTGCATCTACAGAGGGGGAGGATTGCTCAATCCTTATAAAGAACAAATTTGCTCACTAGCTAGTCGATGTGGGATTTCAACACACTCACGACCCGAGTGGACATCCGGGACCAGTGAACAATAATGGGGCCCAACATCAAACTAGGTGGCTCCGATACCATGTAGAAAATGGACTTGGGCCTAACTTTTTGTTCACGGTCCCGGATGTCCACTACTGGCCGTGAGGGTGTGTTGAAATCCCACATCGACTAGCTAGTGAGCAAATTTGTTCTTTATAAGGGATTGGGGCAATCCTCCCCTCTTGAGCGTACTTTGAGGGAATGAGCTAGCTCCCAGTCCCATTTTCTACATGGTATCGGAGCCACCTAGTTCGATGTTGGGCCCCATTATTGTTCACTGGTCCCGGATGTCCACCTGCAGCGTGACGGGGTGTGTTGAAATCCCACATCGACTAGCTAGTGAGCAAATTTGTTCTTTATAAGGATTGAGCAATCCTCCCCCTCTTGAGATACATTTTGAGGGAATGAGTTAGACCCAACTCCATTTTCTACAAAAACCAAACTCAATCCAGAGTGCTCTAGAGTGATCATATTATGTCTCCCTTATAAAGTTCCCTTTTTTTTTTTTTAAGCCCGTAAGGGCGTTGTCCCCCAGGGGAAGAGAGCGGATAGTACCCTAGAAAGGCCGATTAAAGCACGCCCCATGTCTGGGGAGGGTATTGCCTCACCAAAGGAGGAGGAGAACGCCTCACCAGAGGAGGAAATTATTGCCCCAATAAAGGGGAGATATGAGAATCGAACACGGGACCTATAGCTCGTGTTCGGGTAGCTTTACCACTTGAGCTACCCGATTCCCATTATAAAGTTCCCTTTAAGGTTCCAAATTCTCTATACACAGTCCTATGAACACTCATTTTGCAATGGAGAAAATAATAACTTTTACTATAAAATATAGAGTGTTGATTAACAAAATCTCTGCCAATGAAGCACTAATCTAGTGGTAAAGACTGAGATCTTATGACGTAGAGTATAATATTAATATTTTGACTAATAAAATACCTTATTTTTTTATTTTTGTAATTTTTACTTCCTTAATTTTTGTTGCATGTCATATAGTTTTATATTAAGGGATGGAGGGAGTAGATTATAATGAATGAATAGACTTGAACGAATCACAGGTAAAGCAACATCGCCGGATTAGAGTGATTGGGATACTGCCGTTTGTTCCGCCGCCACCGGCGTTCTTCCAAAGGCATCAAAATTTCACCGGCCGAAGAACATAGAAGAATCATATGATGAAAAGCTTCCGATTTTTTGTGTATTTTCACGATGGGGCTTTCTGTCTGGAATCTATCAGAAAATTTAACATTGAGGAAAAGTGGGTGGATCTGGTGGACGATGAAGGAGAGGATCATTTTTTTTTTTTTTCCTGCGCTAAATAAAGGATTAATCATTAGAATCATCCAAACCCGGATAGATGTTACACATAGTGCCTCCTCTATCACAAATGATCGATGATGGAATGGCTTCAGGGTTAACATAATCAATTACATCATTATATTTTGCCCAAAGAGGTAGGTTATGCGCATGGTAGTTAGTTAACCTATTTACAAATTTCAAATCCTAGCAAGCATATTTCTACCAATCTTAACCCACTCAAGACCAGTCTAATGAATATTCAAAGAATGACCTTTAATAGCTCTAAGAACATTAAGACAATCAATCACCTTCTAAAATAGCATTTTGAACATTTATGAACTACATAGTTTCCATAGCTAAGACCGCTGCATGTGCTTCCGCTTCAAATGGACATCTAGTTTGAAATCTATGAATCCAAACACCCTGAATTGATCCCGTATCATTTCTGATAATGGTGGCACTGACCACTTTATCCTTCTTGATGAATCCCACATCAAAATTAATCTTCAAAAAAAAAAATTGGAGGCAATTTCCACATTATTGCCTTTATTTTAGCTCCTCGTTTCAGCATCCTACCTTTTGCCGCTTCCCAATAGTTCCCAACCTTGGCTTCTATTTGACACAGCACCTCATCCCATTTCTTCATTTGTTTCCCATGTAGCACCTCATTCCTTAGGACCCATGTTTGCTCCATTGCAACTGCAAGAAAATTAATAAATTCAGATTGCATAACAATAGGAATAAGAGTACTAGAAGGCTTACTAACTTCCTGCAACCATCTCACAATGTTCCAATCATGGAAACCTTCTAACCTGAAATGCCATTTAGATGCAAACAAAATATACTTAGAAAAATGACACCTGATAAAGAGGTGTTCAAGAGTCTCAACCTCTCCTTGGCATAACAAGCATTTCTCATCTGGAATCTTGAAACAAAATATCAATATTCCTCTTGTTGGTAGTACATTATTAATAATCTTCCACAGAAAATAGATATGTAAATTATGCAAGATAGATTGCCACAAAAATTTTCAACAATTTTTATTAACCTGGGATAACCCACCAAATCTCTCTTGGTTCACTGTTTTATAAGCAGTTTTAACAATTAGTTGCCCTGTCGAGGAGGGCAACCAAACCAGAGAGTCATGTTCCCTTGAGGGAATAATACTAAAAATGGTTTTAGCAGTAACCTGATCATATGAATGCTCAATCAAGCCCCTGTTCCACCCATTTTTCTCCACATTCACAAGTTCCTTAACCAATGTGAGAGAGTCAGCACTTCTAAAATTACTAGGCATCCTAAACCCCTCCAAGTTAGGGATCCAAGCATCTTCCCATATTCTAGCATCTGAGTTCTTACCCACTTGAATGCAGTTTTAACATCTGAGAGGATCATTGCTTTCATATTTTCAATACTAATTTTTACAAAGCCAAGAAACTTATTAGTTGTATACTCCCCTTCGTCCCAAATTATCTTTTATTTTTAATTTGTCACAAATTAATTGTTCATTTTCTAAATAATAAAAGACTCATTAATGATATTTTTCCAATCATACCCCTTATATATAATGTTGGTTAGAGAATAATAGAGAGCGAAAAGAAAACAAATTAAATAAGGAGTAAAATTAAATATGATCATATTTGACATTTTACCTCATCCTACTATAAAATTTGATATTTGGGACGGAGTGAGTAACATCTTTTTATCAGGGCAAAAAATTCGTTGTCACCATTCTCTGTCCCGTTCCCTTTCCCCACGAATAGATGATTGACACGTGTTCATGTTTTTTCCTACGGGTTTCACTATTTCTTTTATGTTATAATTTTTTAATTAAAATATTAATAATTGTCAATTTTTTTACTAATGGCACAGAAAATAAGACACCGAATATGAACAGAAGATTCCTAGTGTTTCATTGGGGAGTAATAAAAGTTTTAATCCGTTATCCCACCAACAAAAGTTCTAATCCGTTCTGTCCCAGATCATACAAGAACTAATAATACTTGAGGTGATGGTAAAACATGTGAAATAAATTCAACACATTTTCTAGGGATGCAATAGTTTGTTTTTTCAATTCTAGCAACTTCCTCTGTTAACCTCGAACTCTAGGAAGCTAGTTGGAGCTACTTAATCTGACGCCGTTAACGAGAGTTCGATTTCCGCTGGTGGAATTCGACTCTTGCAGAATTTCTCGCGGCTGAAAGCGTCGTTTAAGAGCAGTATGGGCTAGGCTCTCCCCCGTTGAGCGGTAACGCTGTGGGCCAATCGTGAGGCCGAGTCCGGATATAGTCATCACGTTGTCGATGAATACCGGATGTCCCCAAACGGGTAGAACAAAAAAAAAAAAAAAATCCTCTGTTGAATTTATAGCATGAATGGAAGCATGTGATTTCTCTTACGCTGCCATGGGAACACGTGTGTCGTTTATAAAATTTCTCTTCTGAATTTTGATTTTTTTGTTTTATGTAAATACGACAATAAATGAAATTTTTAATTTTGTGTCGTACAATGGAAGTCACGTGATTTTTATTTTGGACTGATTATCAAGAGCAGTCAAAATTGGTGTGCTAAGTAATGATCAAGTCCATTTTAAGGTATTTTTGTACTCTAAGGTTACTTGGATGGGGTTTGGTTTGAGTTTTGGTCTCAAACTCACTCCCAAACCAGCTTTGGATTAAGTTTGGGTTTGGCTTTGGGCGGGAAAGGCTAAAAAACGGGCGGGAACAATTCAAATTCAAATTTTTTTAAAATAATCATCCAATTTCAAATTTTGGCTTCACAAATTTAGAATTTGAACATTTCCCACTAATTTAAGAGCTAAAAATTTGAATTTAACAATTATTTGAAGAAAAAAATTTGAATTTGAATAGTTCCCGCCCGTTTTTTAGCTTCTCCCACCCAAACCCAAACTCAAACTCAAACTCAAACCCAGACTCAATCCAAAGCTGGTTTTGGACTGAGTTTGAGACCAAAACCCAAACCAATCCCAAACCAAACCCAATCCAAGTAAACCCTAAATCCATGAGTTTTAGTTCATTTTGCTAAATTACTTTATCATGTAATTTAGTTGAGCGCAAGTAATTTTGTTTTTATATGAATTTGGTTTATATAAATATTATTCATTTATTAGAATTTTTATTAAAAAGAAATATCCCTCTAATATTTTGAAGAATTATAAACAAAATATTTAATAAATCTGATTAATATCAGTATAAAAGTATTCAAACAAATAAGTGTGCTCCTAAATAATTCTTTAAATTTGCAATTGAAAGTTACTCCCGATATGTTTTAAACCTATAATTTTTTTGCTAACAAGTCTTAGAGAGTTTCAAAACAACTAAACTAAAATCATTAGACATTTTCAATGTAGTTAATTAGTGATACTATAATGAAAAAAAAAAAATAGTTGTGTTAGTTGGCCAAACCGTTTCTTTTAAATTTTATTGAAAGGTGATGATATTGTCAGAGCAATTCTCATCCTACCCGATAGAATCTTTCTCAAATGACAATATTGCCCTTATTAGATTAAGAAATTATGTATCATCAAATTTCTTTCTTTTTTAAAATTATTAATTCTCCAAATTATCTTCTCCCTTTCTTTTTCTCTGTCTAAATTATTAGAGTTTCAAAAAGATTTCGACATGCACATTTTTACTTTTATTTTTATAAAGAAATTGTTTACGAGGTTCAAATTCATAACCTAGCAGATAATAAAATAACAAATAAACACTTGACCACTGGATTGATATCTTAATAATAACATAACAGGATATTAGATATAAAATGAAACAAAAAATTTCAAAACTTTTAAAGGCAAATTGGCTCTACGGGTCCAAAAACTATTTTAGTTTGGTGATTGTTGTCCAAAATCTTTTTTTTTACAAAACTAAGTATCAAAACTATTTACATTTGGTGGAAAAGGTATTTCCATCCAATTTTCCATTAGTCAACCGTTAGTTTGATTTTCAAATTCGGTCAACGCAAAATCCAGCAAGGTCAAAATCGTCAATTTACATTCCCCCAGAAATACCCCTTACACCTCTACCCCGGTAGGCCCCCACTTATTACTCCCTTTTTAACTCAATGAAAACCCTAAAGCCTAAACATCATTCTTCATCTTTCTGCTAAACGTGAACAAAGCAAAAAAAGAAAAAAAATTAATATGTCTACACTCAGCTCTCCTTTCAGAACCAATTGAAGAACTCGGCGTCAAGAGAATGTAGATGGAGATGAAGGCAACTCAAGAAGTTTCTCTTGGCAACAACTCAAATCGACCGGAAGTTTGTAATTGCCCCGAGTTAATTCCGCACTTCTTGGACAATCCATAACCCTGGTAGGAGATTTATGAGTTGTGAAAGGAACGTGAGTGTGATGGGAGGGAAAAAATGTAAGTTTTTTTTTATGGGTTGAATTTTCATTATGTGAGAGAGGAAGGGTAGTCATTCCCGGAATGATGCGATGGTTGAAGACAATGGATGCAGATGTAATTGTGTACCAAAGGAAAATCAAGAAATTGTGGTTTGCTTTGATTGTGTCTTGGATTTTTTTTCTTTGCTTTATTGTTGTTCAAATGGTGATTGTTCGTGTTTAACAAACAAACTGTTAGTTTTTTTATTCTGGGAAGAATGTAACTTAGATGTTTGTATGGTTAATCTATTTGGTTTAATGAAAAGTGTTTTGGAAAAACTGAAGTGTATTGTTCACAAAAGAAATGAGCAAGTTGCTGCCTTATTTTTAATGATGAACAAGCTATATTGAAATATGGTTACTTTTGTTTGAAATTAACCAGATCCTGCACTATTTTTAGTGAAATGAACAAGCTGCTAAAACATTCATTACACACATCAAAGAATTTCTACCAAAAAACTTGCCATTATTCTTAGTATATTCTAATGTATACATCCAAGATGTAGTCAAAAGTAGCTTCCAAAACAGTCAATACAAATCCAAGAATTTCTGCCAAAAACTTGCCATTATCCATAGTATTTTAATAGTGCATACATCCAAGATTCCTACACTAGTCTACTTTAGTTCCATCAAAAGCATCAACTTCTTTGTAACAACTTTGTCCCGTACCCTACGGGATAGTTCTTTTATTTATATATTTATTCCTATTTTACCAAAGTATCAACTTCTTGTCCACTTCTCCCTTCAATATTTGGTGACTTGACAATAGATCTGAAAAAAGAAAAAGAAAAGTATGTATGAGTATACATTGCATGATAAAGTAAAATTGAAGGTGCTTCACATGAAGAATTACCTCATAACACATGGAAATTCTGCATTTGAAACTCCAATTCAGCTTTTGAAATCTCTGCATCTGCAATTTCAAGAAGTTCGACCTCGACCTCGGGCTTCCATGGCTCTTTTGGCGCCTTTCCGATTTTTTCTTTTGCAAGCGTAACCTTCAAGATCTTGCATCCCTTCTTGTTATGCCCTAGTTGTTCACAATGGCTACATTTATTCTTTTTCTGAACATGTGGATGTTTAGGACACTTTCTAGCATTATGTCCATGAACACCACATTTTCTGCAATTTTCACTCACTAGACCTGCTCTATCTAACTTATTAGTCCCATCAGTAGCCACCCTCAAACCAGTATAGCCTAGTTCTCCAATTTTCTATTGGGGAACCTTTGGTACCATAAATGGTATATTTTGCACTAATTTACTGTCTACATACCGACCAACATCATTCAAAATATCGCCAACAAAACTGTGAAACAAGACAACAATGCCAACAAAAAAGTTCAATCACACCAAATTTCTTAGAAAAACAACACAAATTATCAATATCAGTAAAATGAATATAACTTACATCCTAATCAAGGGTTCATTAATCTGTTCAGCTGCTTGTAATGAGTCCAACAATACAAAGCATTGATTTTTCGATGATAAATCTTCATCGAAATTACACAAAATCAATAATGACCAGTGACCCTTATATTAAACAATTGCATATCAGTAAACATATTCTTCACCAAAATTTTACTAACATATGAAAGTTTTCAGATTGCTTACCACAATACAATCGGCACAAGCACATATTTCTGATCCAGATCCTTTTTTTTTTATCCATTCCAAAACATTTACATTGCAACTCGTTGCATAGAGATTTAACCACAACGAGTCCAACAAAGAAAACATTTTCTTCTTATCCTCGCTAAGTTTGTTCCATAAAATACTACAAAATTAATCAAATATAGGTTTTTTTCAGAAAACTAAAAATCATCAACTCAAGAAACACTATAAAGATTCTTTTTTAAAGCAACAACAACACTTACTCGAAAAATATATATATATATATATATATATATATATATATATATATATATATATATATATATATATTATGAACAATAATGAACTTGTTTTCCCTTTTTTTATTTTATTTTATAGCAATAAGCTAAATATCCAAACATTTACAAGCACAAAGAGAGTAAAGATATGACTTGAAATCAAATCCATACTCAGTAGAACAGACTAATAATAATGCAATTCATCAAATTGGTACCTTCAACCAATTTAAAAGTTCAACTAAATCATACTGAAGAAGCCTAATGAAAGGAGCAAAGAATTTTTGGCTTTACTTACTCGAAATATGAATCAACAACTCTAGGGTCGAGCATTTCCTTCAGAATATTTGAATTATTACCGGCGTTACGTCCACCAACTTGTCCTCTAATTCTTCAAACTCTTTGAAACGATTTGCCTCCCTCGTTCATCCTAACAATTTCCACTCTGTCTTCGTCCATAATTGAACAATTTCTTCTATAAAATTGCTTCTCCGATGTCGATCACTGGTTTGGAAAAAATAATGAATGTTTAATGATACTTCTTCTTCGCGATAAGGAAAGTAATTAAAACCCAAATTTTTACTTAGGGATTTTTACGGTAAAGAGATTAATAAGTGGGGGCCTACTGGGGTAGAGGTGTAAGAGGGGTAATTCTGGGGGAATGTAAATTGACGATTTTGACCTTGCTGGATTTTGCGTTGACTGAATTTGAAAATCAAACTAACGGTTGACTGATGGAAAATTGGATGGAAAGACCTTTTCCACCAAATGTAAATAGTTTTGATACTTAGTTTTGTAAAAAAAAAGATTTTGGACAACAATTACCAAACTAAAATAGTTTTTGGACCCGTAGAGCCAATTTGCCAACTTTTAAATGACAACATAATATAATATTATATCAGATACAGAATGAAACAAAAAGATTTCGAACCAATATAAAAGGCCATATGATTCTCTAGTTGCAAAGCATTCAACAAACAAAATCACCTTAAACAATCCTCCAAGAACAAAAAAAAAAAAAAAAAGTCGGCAGCAGCAATGGCTTCCATCACAAACGACGTCGTGACAGACCTTTCTCCACTTCTGAAGGTCTACAAAGACGGCACTATAGAGAGATTCTTCGGGTCACCATTCGTTCCACCATCCGAAGATCCAACCACCGGTGTCGCTTCCAAAGACATCCAAATTATTACATCACAAGTTTCGGCAAGAATTTACCTTCCGAAAAACACGGGCGGCGGCGGCGGATATGGTGAAAAGCTGCCGGTATTAGTCTACTTTCATGGCGGCGGATTTTGCACTGAATCTGCTTTCTCTGTTTTATTCCACCGGTTATTGAATCTATTAGTTGCTGAAGCTAATGTAGTTGCGGTTTCAGTTGAGTATCAGAGATCGCCGGAAAATGTTCTTCCGGCGGCTTATGATGATTCTTGGGCTGCTCTTCAGTGGGTTGCTTCTCATGCCGATGGTGGTGATGAGAAAGATCCTTGGCTTCTCAACCATGCCGATTTCAACAAACTTTACCTCGGCGGTGATAGTGCAGGTGAGTAATGAGTGGAAGTAAGGGCGTTTTTGGACGTTTAGGATCTTTTCTCCACATTTTCTGTTTAATCGTCTTATATTCCTCTATGACAAATAATCGTTCGTATTCGTGTATGTACGCATTCATGTATCTAACCATTCATAATTCAACATATATATATATATATATATATATAATTAAAAAAAATACGAATACAGACGATTTTTATCCATTTGTAAATAGTTATCATGCATTAACTTTTTATCTTTTATATGACTAGCGATATTGCCAGATTTTCTCTGGCCAAAATAATTTATTTTTAAATGACCAAAATATCTTTTCAGTGAATATCAATCTCACTAGGAAATACCAATATCACTAGTAATATAAAAAACAAAAAGTTAATGCATGATAACTATTTACAAATGGGTGAAAACGTCTCTACCCGTATATATTTCATTTATGTGCTCAACCATTCAAAATTTGGAAATATGCCTTAATAATGAGTGGAAGTAACGGTGTTTTTGGACGGTTATAATCTTTTATCCACTTTTTCTGTTTAATCGTCTTATATCCTATTTATAAATAGTCATCATGCATTAATTTTTTGTTTTTTATATTATTTGTTTGAGTTTATAGAGGTATTATTTTGAGTGGGAAGTGTCTGGCTAATTAAATTAACTATTTTTTACTAAAGAGTAAAGACGTCTTGTTGATAATGTGAGACAAGAAATAAGATAATAAGTAAGATCCAAAAAAATTTGGTATCGTTTTTGAAAAAAGTTGTTTTGAGAACAAATAAAATGGGTTTCTTCATAAGTGGAGAGTACGACTAGAGTAAATTAAAGGTAGTATAAAAATGAATTGGAGGAAACTTATCTATTATAAAGAACTAAAAAATTTAAGAAGCAAAGAGAAAGATTCGAACCCGTTACCTTCACGTAATGAGACCTCAACCTTGAAAAATAAATGCATTATTTTGCTTATTGAAAATTCAGTGGAAATTTTGTCCCACTTCTTGGTGATTGTCAGCGTTATACTTTTCTCTCAAAGTTTCACTATTTTCTTAAAGCTTTAAATTCTTTTACAAAAGTTAATATTTTTAATATGATAATTACAAATTTCAACTTTCTCAGCCTAAAAATTATCATATTGTCCTGTCCACATATATATATTTTTTTAAATAATATTCTAAAATGAAGTTTCTGATTTTGTCTACGTAGGTGGGAATATAGTGCATAACATGCTCATTAGGGCTGGTAATGAAAAATTACCTTCTAATGTGAAGATTATTGGTGGATTCCTTACTTTTCCATTATTTTGGGGATCAAAATTTGAGAAAAGTGAAAGTAATAATCTGAGTTTGGCATATAAAAGTTGGGTTCTTGCATATCCAACAGCTCCTAATGGGATTGATAATCCCATGATAAATCCCTTAGCAAATATTCCAAGCTTATCAAGAATTGGGTGCTCAAAATTATTTGTTTTGGTTGGAGATTCAAACAAGGATGATCTAAGAGAAATATGTCTTGTCTATGTTGAGGAATTGAAGAAAATTGGAATTGATCATGTGGAATTGGCTGTTGTTGATGAGGAATTTCCTTGTTTTCACATCTTTGACCCTTCTTGTGAGAAAGCCAAGGATTTGATCAAAAGTTTAGCCTCTTTTATGAGGGACTAACCACTCCAATCTTGGGTTTGTATTGTAGGAGCAGTCACTTTGAGTATTTATTATTAAATGTTACATTTATCTTCTATCAATCCTGCCCGTGCGCATTCATTTGTTAGAGATTTAATGAGTTATGTTATTGTTGCTGGTTATTTGCATCTCCCTCATTTTTTTTTTATGTATTAGAGAAATAGTTTAATTAAAACTGTTTTAATTGTAACGGCCTTAGCCAATTTTTATTTTATTTTATGAAATTAAGGCTCCACTTGGATTGGGTTTGGGTTTGGATTTAAATTTTGAGTTTTGGCGGGAGAAGCTAAAAAATTGGCGGGAGCAATTCAAATTAAATTTTTTTTCTTCAAAAAATAATCGTTCAATTCCAAATTTTTTACTCTCAAATTGGCGGGAGATGTTCAAAATCCAAATTTTTGTGGCCAAAATTTGGAATTTAACGATTATTTGAAAAAAAAATTTGAATTTAAATTTCTCCCGCCAATTTTTTAGCTTCTCTCGTCAAAATTCAAACCCAAAACCCAATCCAAGTTGAGCCTAAGATTCTTCATTCATGAATAACAATTTACATCAATCAGAAATGTCAGCAGACGCTCCCGGCTCCTATGCGGGACACCTTTTGTTCCGTACGGTGCGGGACACGCTTTCAGCCGTCGGATGAGATATTTTAACGATCCAGATCTGGAGAGAGAAAAGTCCAGATTTGAACCGTTCAAAATCCCATCCGATGACTGAGATTGTTCTGCACGTGCGAAACTTTGGCTGTTCCGCATAGGAGCCGGGCTGGTTCAGTTTCAGAATCACAGAATACATTGAGGGAAACAATCAGTGTAAATGGAAAATAAAAAATCTTATGTTTCAAAATCTTGTTCCATTCCCTATTTTTATTAAGGGTAGTGTTAGGTATCTAGAATGTAGATAATCAATTGGCTATAATTGACTATAATTTGGGGTAAAAGTATAAAATAAGTTGAAATCCTTTACAAAATCAGGGGGTTAAAAATATTTTATAATCTATTATAGCATAAATGTGAATTTAGCGTATTCTTTTAAGCAGGGGGTCAATGGTATTTTATAGCCAATTATAATTAATAGCCTTGAGGCATTAATCATTCATTTCCCTTTTATAAATAAATAGATTGTTGTCATTTGTTCATTTTTTTGTAAGATTTTACTATTTTTTTAAATTATAATTTTCTTAATAAAAATAATTAATTCATATTTTTTTATTGATAGATAGAAAATGTACGTCACATAAATTCTTACCGATAAAATGATATACTTCTCTTTGTCCACATATTCAGAATCAAATATGAAGCAAGAATTATAATCAAAAAGTGGCTGATTCATAGACTAATGTTTATCAAAGATATAGTATCTTATTTAAACTCTTTTAAACCAAGTGGTTTTTTCTTCTTCTCTCAAATGTATTTATTTAACCAAGTGGTTCACTTTATATTTTTTGAGTTTTTAAGTAGACGCCTGACCTGGAAACCACCTTTCTTTCTTAGCTCAGGAATTGTCCAAGCAAATTACTTATAAAACTGGCTAGGAATTCTCTGTCTCCATTCAGTGTCTTCTTCCCTATTTCACTAATAAGAAAATAACATGTATTAAACTTTTAATTAAAAAATTATAACCTAAAAGAAATAGTGTAACCCACAGAGAAAAAATATATACGTGACAAATATCTATTCGTGGGAACACAGAACGGGAACAGACGATTTTTTACCCTTATAACTGGTATTAGAAAATGTCATGCCTTGAGTTCACTGGCCGAGAGCGCAACAATAGGTTTGATATAGGGATGGCAATAGACCCGGTTAAATTGGGGATCCGGCCCGCCCCGACCAGGTTGGGTCGGGGATTCCCCAGTTTAAGTTGGGGGTGGGGTGGGGATGGGGATGAATTTGGCCCTGCTAAGGGGGGCGGGGGCGGAGGCGGGATAAGTAATATCCCAGGCCCCAGGTCGGCCCGGCCCAGCCCGATCCACATGACTTGTCTAAAATAATAAATAGATTGAGAATAAAATATCTATACAAAAAGGAAATATACCTAAATGATTGGAGAAGATCATGGGAGATCTCAAATTCTCTCCATAAACTCCTCCATCTCCTAAAATGTATTATAACCTTACTCTCTTTTCAATTTTTCTTTCTCGGCTCATTATCCTTCATTGTCTCTTCCATTCTCCTGCATCAATATAGTTTCTTTATTTTAAATGTTTTTTTTTGTTTCGTTAGACATTAAGTGATTTATATTATGTTGTTGGGCAACATATGAGTTGTATCTATAAACTAATATTGTTTATGGAGCAAACTAGTATCATTTTAGATAGTTTTATTTAGTTTTATGGATGTTAAATTTTTTTATTTTACATTATTTTTTCAAGGTTGTATTGGGGGATTTTTGTTGAAATTCTCTAATTTGTTGTAGTCGAGATTGGGAGGAAAAAATCTCCGCTTTTCCCCAGTTGGGGGTGGTCCTCCACCTGAGTTGGGGATGGGATGCCCATCCATCCCCAGTGATGGGGCTGGGCCGGGGATGGGGATGCGATGGAAGAGGCGGGTCTGGGGCTGGAGATCATGGTATCCGCCCCCACCCTGCCCCATTGCCATCCCTAGTTTGATAGCACTCTACTATTACTTACTTGGCAATCAAATTCATTATGTTAAAATAGACATTCTAAGATTATAATAAATACTTAAACTCATTCTTATATATCCGTAAGAATTTCATATTTATCTCATATAGGTCAAGAATTCACAAAAAAAAAAAAATGTGGAAATGTCACAAAATAGAAAAGAAAAAACAGACCAATAATATAAAAGAGAGATAGAAGAGGTATCATTCAAGTAAAACCTAATCAACGACTTTTGTAAAGACTTTTTTTTATTATGGGGTAACTCTGCCATAGATATCGTGGTCTAGGAAAATGAGATAATTAACAAATAAAAGAAATTGTCTATGTTCTTATCTTGTCAAATTATTGACCACAAGGTTTATAGCATATTTATCTTCTCTTTTATTGAGCTATATGCATATACATAACATGAGGAATTCAGGAAATAAGTGGCTAAAAATTTAAAATATCGATAATTATAAATAAAATAAAATAAAAACATGAAAAACGAGAGGGTGAGAGATGACTGCCATCCGCTCCATGTATGGGAAAAAAGATTTTTTGTCCCGAATTTCTATTTCATTTTATATCATACTAATATATAATTGTTATGTGTTTATTTTTTCTTTACGGGTTCTACCATCTCTTTTATTTTATGTTATAAAATTTTTATAAAACAAAAAATTTGTTTCTGCATAATCTGATATTCAAATATTAGACAACTAATGTAATGAAGATATGAAGGATACTAATTAACTGTAAATATACGTCAATTGTCACTCTCGTATTTGCTAATTTGACTCCCTTCACGGAACAAACCTTACCTAATCAATGACTAGTTGATATTGCTTTTCTCTCCACTTGCATATTATAATGCATCCTCCCAATAATTTCTTTCTCTTGCATTCTTTGACACATACAAATTCTTAGTGTCCGGTGAATTTTGTATGTGTAAAATTTTTTTGAATTAAAAATTTGATGACTAAAATTGATTTAAAATGAACACATATTCTGAGTAATACAACACTTATCGTATTTTTTAGCCTTAGAACGCCGGTCCCTAGCATCAAAATTCTGTACTGAGAGTTGTTTTATATGTATTGAAAAAACTGTTTCGCATAGCGAAGCCTTATAAATCCCCCCCAATTAGCAATACCTAGAACAACAGAGGGCTGAAGTGATCATGTCTTCAGAATCCACTGAAATTCTGACTGATTTTCCACCAGTCCTCAGAATTTACAAAGATGGAAGAATTGAAAGACTCTTTGGCACCCCTTTTACACCACCATCATCATCTTCCCCAGATCCCATCACCTCTGTATCTTCCAAAGATATCTTAATTTCTCCGAATTTACCCGCCAGAATTTTCCTTCCAAAATTAACAGAGCACAACCAAAAACTCCCAATCTTAATTTACTTCCATGGCGGAGGCTTCTGTGGAGAATCCGCCTTTTCTTCTCTAAACCATAGTTATTTGAACATCTTAATTTCTCAGGCTATGGCAATTGGAATTTCAATTGAGTATCGATTAGCCCCAGAAAACCCTTTACCTATTGCTTATGAAGATTGCTGGGCTGCCCTTCAATGGGTTGCTGCCCATCTCCAAAATCCCAATTTAGATAAAGATTCTTGGCTTCTAAACCATGGCAATTTCGATAAAATTTATCTGGGTGGTGAAAGTGCAGGTGATAGTATAATCCCTCCCTTTTAAAATAGTTGTCCAATCAAATTACTTAAATATTTTCGCTTTTTTTCTATGCCTAAACTTTTATCTTAAATCTTTCTGTCACTAAACTATTATTGCAATATATTGTTTTGTCAAATTTGTGTAAATTCGAGGTTTCTGACC